>OY744522.1:79875118-79940118 GCA_963556195.1 Sepiola atlantica
ATTCTCTGAAATAAAATTCCGATTTAGAACAAAATATTTATTTACAAAAATAGCGTGTCTGATAACATAAAACTCACTAGAATGCATTTCAGTTTCTTAGAAAACAAATTAGCCATTTTAGTTACTTACTTCGCGAAATACAAATCATGTTAACAACAAATAATGTATTTACCAACAAGACAGATATTTTAATTAATTACTTTGTGAAATTCAATTTTTCTGCCTTTACATTACTTTGCTATTCCTCCTGTATTATTATAACAATATTTACTCAACTCCCAGGATTGGCCTTTTAAGAACAGATAGTTTATAATGATTAAAATAGGCTTAGTTTTATGGTTGATCCGATCATCAAAAGCGTATTCTTATCCCATAAATGTGAATGTAACTTAAAACTGATCTAGAAACCAAATTCTCTTGGTATCAATTCTCACAAACACACGTATATATCTATATAAATATATAATAATATTTTATAAAATAAATATTAAATTATTTTACCTACAGACGCCGGCGTTTCAAGCATTTTGCTATCATTAGTGTAGAAAGTTACAATTTCAGGCCGTTGGAGGGCACGAACCCAGTACTAAATCAGCCTAGACTCCACAGGCTAGCGCTCTAACCCCACGGCCACAGGAAATTATCACGTAAAGAACGGAAATTAAGTTCTATCTGTGCCTTAAGAAAGCGGGCAACAGACAGTAGACAGTCGAGAAGAGTTTATACCGACTCCTTGAGTAATGTTCATACAATACTTGGGTATGACAATTTCCATATTTATAGCTAGTGCACAAAAAAATATGCTACTTAGTATTTGCATGGGAGAGTCAGTAACTACGATGAATGTATTTATATTGTTTTTATTGGCAAAAACATTAGAAATTATATTTTCTAGCAAAAATAATTCACTTTATGTATACTTTTGTTGCAGATTATCAAAAAGGAAACTTACTTTGTTAAAAAAATATCAATGTAATTGTTTTTAAGTTATGTTAATTTTTTAATTTATAAAACACGTATCCAACTGAAGCAATCCTTTAGACTTATGTGAGATTCGAACTTGTGTATTGACATAGAAAAAACTACTGCTTTGGTAATGTGCACTCTGCCTATTCCTTTTCTGTGGACCAATCACATATTTCTATTTGTGTATTAACAGACTAACTCCAAGATCATCGTAACCTTTTAATAATATATAGGTGTGTGTGTGTGTGTTAACTCCATTTTATACAACTAATTACATTTGCCCTTGATTCAAAGCTCCCATCTCTCAAAATATGGGAATGTATATGGTGATCGTACTAACATCATCATCTGGTTCAATATTTACAAGACAAATATGAAACTCAGAGTATCTGTTTGCCCTAATGCTGCCCAGTTGTATGGGGGTGGAGAGACAGTGTAAAAAAGAGCAGGAATTAGAATGTGAAACGATGCTGTTGTTGTGGTAGTAAGGTCACGATCTGCAGGGTTCCTGACAAAAAAAGATGTCCCCAATTGCGATACATGTAAAACAGGATGGACACATTTTTTCTTTAAAGAACTTTCTAATACACGAGCAGAGTCAACACGAAATCTGTAAAGAGCAAGAATATTTTTTTAGTGTGGGATTCAAAGTCTTGGGAATTAGTTTTCTTACATTGCATCTGTAAATGTTTGCTCAATTTGCAAGGTTTAGTTTGTTTCATGACCTATCAATTGTTTTTCTGTTATTTATGGAGAAATCATCAGAGTTCCTTTGCGAAACATAGAAATACATTTTGTGCAAAAGCAGGCTTGAAGCCCAAATATTTCATTTTTTTTAAATCAACCAAAAAACGTGTAGAAAACACGGTTTACCAAGTATTAAAAAGTTTGTTAGATATATACCGGATATTTCCCTGAAGCCTCTTTGTCACAACAAAGACGAAAACTCAAAGACAAGAATTCAATTGTTAGATGAAAAGAGAAAAACGCACGCTCATACAATAGTTCGACCAGCAGAAGAAGTATTACCTATCTGTTATAGTTAAAAAGAAACTCCACTCTCTTTTATTTCGGTAACATTGAAAAGAAATCAACTCATATTCGATCAAAGTTTTATAACAATAAAATCTTTTAAATGTTGTAGGCATAATCATGTTGACACACCGGTTCTCGTTAAACACTGAAGTTAAACGACAGTGAGTCTGACCCACACCAGATGGGTGAAAATTTGGGAATACCAGCCATTATATGTAGGAGGATGGCCAAACCTCCTTGGAAAAAGAAATATAGTCCTGAAGAAACCTTTAGCATTTAATTTAGTGTAATCCATACATGTGTTGACAGATTGACAGAACGGAACACCTGCCTGCTTGGCAGAAGTGCTGTTATCGACCATGTGGTGAAGCTCTCCAAAGAGTGTATGCTATCATCGAATTTTGTAGTACTGTTTTTGTTCATCTTTACAAATTAATTCTGTACTATTGTAAACGATTCATTCATTGGTTTGGTTCGTCTGTTTGATCGCATATCACTCCTTTTGGGTGTATCTAATGCCAGAGTACACTTCATTTATTAAAAAGGAGTCACTAATTATCAAGGTCAGATGTCACTCGAGGATAAGGGTTAATGAAATGGAATGATTTTCAGGACTGATCCCGAATATTTGTGGGGACGGTTCTAGATGGGAACCTGTTGACATTCGCTTTGAAGACGACCAAGTTGTAATCTGCGGGGAAGCAGTCCATCGGCAATGTGTTCCACAGATGGGAAGCCCTTGTGAAGAAGCTCTGTTCGTGAAAATTTCGCTTAACGCTAAGCACACTGAGGTAGAAAGGAAAGATTTATTTCGTTGTGGTAGAAGACGAGTTCTTGCTGTGAATGTCTTACAATTATAAACGATACATCAATAACTTTAGTTTGCCTATTTATTTCATATCAACACTTTTTAGGTTATTTAATTTCCGGAACACAATACCTATTGTGAATGATTCATTGATTATTTCTGTTTTTTAATTTTATTTTATGGCATAAAAACCGTTTTATGTTAATTAATTGTGAAACATTAAATCTATTATAAATAATTCATTATATACAATTAGTTGAACACAAGTTGCTATTTTACCCATAATCGAAATTGTCAGTTTATACTTTTCCCTATCAAAAATACTGAATTTTGATAATCAGAAATCCATTCCAGGTTATATTGCATCTGGCCTGTGCTTCAACCAAAGAATTGTTCACTGGTTAATTATTGTTGTAATGGAATCGCCTACACAACCATTTTTATATAGAGGTTTTGGTGGTTTGGTAGTTTTGTTTTACGGCATATCAACCCTTTTTGGGTTATTTAATGCCGAATCTGGTCATTATAGTAAAAGATTTATGCTTCAAGTTCTAAAAATAAAATAAAAAAGGGGAGGGAGAAAGGGAGAGGGGCTGTTGTTTTTGGTTTTGGTTTTGTAGAACATAATTAAGTTTTACAAAAAAAAAAAAAAAAAAAAAAAACGTCAATGTAGGTGAATTTCGTCTCAGGGAGCCACAGGGCAGCCTGATCTGGTATCACCAGTTTTTATATAGACTTACCGTATATAGAGAGAGAGCACCGATTGACAAATATCTTTCTTTGGACATTAGTAATATCTAACTAATGTCTGTCTATCCATTATTGTACTCGCTATTGAAATAAACCTTTCCTTCTACAGTATATTAACGCGTGGCTGTTCTTTCCACTCGATATGTGCGTTACTAAAACGGAATTCCTCACATGAAGTTAAGTTAAGTTGAAAAACAGAAAATTCTACCAGTAATCTAAGATTAGAATAAGAGTTAACGTGTCAGGAAATGACGTCACAGACAAGAAATCTCCAGTGACACACAGCGGTTAAGCTGACAAAATCTTTCTCTTGTTCCTAAACTGCGAAGAGAGCAGCCGTGTTTTGGATAACTGCTTCCTAACACTGTAGCGAATGGGTTGGGGAAAACCCTCGGGATAGTATGTAACATCAATGATGTATACAGTAAAGAAAAAGAAAAAAACTCAAAAGAATTATGAAACCACAAAGGATTATGGGACGACTCTTACACATGCTCCGATTAAAATGAAAACAACGGCAGTTAAAATCAACACACAAGATAACAGACATACAGAAAAATAAAAAATAAAAAACGATCAACTACATCGTGACGCCGAGATAATTACTACATCTGCTATGTGTCATCAACACAAGGCTGTATACATGACGAGCCACTGTCCAAATAATCTGCTGGAGAAAAAGACTTTGTCGACTGTAGACCTACATGCCTTCCAAATGCAAATCTGTGACAGACTTCAGAGCGTTTCGGATGACTGACCGCTAATGACATGGCCATAATAATTGAAACGTTGTTGTGCGACAAGTTCTTACGCAAGTGTTTACAATGAAACTGTCAATTTTCTCTATTTGATGTACTGTAACCAGGATCATGTCGTTTTGACATTTTGTTGTCGACCACATCTCACAACAATACAAAATGACAGGTTGGACATGTGTGTTGTAGGCTGCCCCTCTCATATATGATTGGATCCAAGAGAAATTGTCAACAGCTGCATGATGACTGTCGATGCCCCAGATATACATCGTTTTATAGTCGTGTCAATTCACCGATTGGAATCTGTAATTATTACAATATTATTACATACATGACTAGTGTTGTTACTTACTGTTGTGGTGGGTTTAGTACGCTTTTTCTTTTGGTCCCAATTTTCTATTTCAAGAAAGATGCACCCTCGAAAAAAATATTCAACATTAAGACATATAAGAAAATATGTGAAAGCATCGCAAACACAGCACAACATAAAATAGAAAATTAACTCAAAAAAGATTTTGGTAGTGAGTTGGTGTTAACATTATTTTTTTTTTTAAATGCTATTTACTTTGTATTTGTATAGAGCAACATAATCACTGAAGCAGCATGCAGTTAATTTGAAAATGGCCAGTAATCGTTTCTCATGAAAAACAAGCATGCTTCAGTTGTCATATAGGGAAACAGAGTAGAAAGTTACACAGAAGAGGATACAGTCGCCCAGCACCTGCCCAATTTCGTTTTGAATATACTACATCTCTTGGAAATCCATTCCAACGTCTAGAGATCCTGATTAAAAAAGCGGTCCTCCTCTGGTTCAATCAAAATCGGTCGTGAAACAGTTTCTGCTAATGCACACGCCGACCTCTTTCTGGTGCAAGAGTAAATAGTAGGTTCTGAGGAAGGTCATAATGGCCATTGAGGAGATTGTAGGCCAGAATGAGATCACCACGTAAACGTTGGCACTCAAGAGATAAAGGGTTAAGCTTCTCTAGTTGGCTTTCGTAGGGCAGATCCTGTAGTCACTGCAGCATTCAAGTAGCCAGTCGTTGAACTCTCTTCGGGTTGTGTACATCATGTGAGAACAGAACTATGGATAGATTAAGAGATTTAGGGACTAATTTTATTGAATTACATCCTTAAATGGATTGATGAAGACAAATATCTACCCAGAAATGCTGTTGAAGACAAATGTTGATAATTTGAAATTTATATCAGGTTGTAATACATCTCAATAATTTACAATTTAAAAAAAATGTATTCACCCCAAACAAGGCATAATTCCACTGAAGCATAATAGGCTACTGTTATAGGGAACAGATTTAGGGGAAAACCTTGTAGGGAGTTGGGCAGCAAGATGTTTATTCGCATAACATTTAGATTTTTGTGCATTGGTACAGTGAAGGAAATAGGGAGCAGGAAGGGAATTCCAAAGGCAAACAGTCTGAGAGAAGAAGCTCTTAAAGTACAAATTATTCCGGCATCTTGGGACATCTACAGTGAATGGGGTGGGATGTTGCTGTTATTCTGGTGGATGTGGATTATTTTCGTTGAGAGGGTATAAGTCCATGAATATACTTGTAAAACAAGCACAGGGATCAACACTTTTTAACTAAAGGAAAAATCCGGATGCAAATATCTTTTTAGTGAATATATACCATACAACTATTTATTTATTAATAGAAAACCAGTTTTCTCTAATTACGGATGGCTACAATAATGTATATATTTTCTCCATCTTTTGTTCAGTCTAATAATACTAAAACAACAAAGACAATAGACGTATAATATAAAATATAGATGCAGATAAATTATGTTAAGACATGCGTTACATACAAATATATAAACACAAATCCAGTGAGTGTCGAGAGGAAGTCAGTAGAAGGAACGATGGGACAAACAGTGTGAAAAGGAAGGAGTAAAAAATACTAACACACCACTCAGTAAATCCAGGGCCTAACTATTAAAACAATAATCTTTAGGCAAAATTCGACTTTATTCATCAGCATAGTTTCCTTCTAAGGTTATACACTGATTCCAACGCTTCTCTAACAATTCGATGTCTTTTTTTGTTGAACGATTTGTCTTTTGTCTCAAAATACGTCTGGTTCCTTGGCATAACAACAACATGAGAACTATAATACCCTACAATAATGCAGGCAAGAATCATTCTTATAATACAGGGTGCGGCAGAAATACTTCCCACATTTGAAAGGTTGACAAACGGAAGCGGAAACAATATTTATGAACAAATAATTTTACTGATTCTTTAACAAAGGGTCACAGCTTTTGTTCATTTTGTTTTTCAAATTACATCCTATACATGGTGACCTCTATTTGCTATACACTGTTGGACACGGTTTCTGAGGTTTTCCATCACTCGAAGTGTCATTGCACACAGTATTTCTGCAATCTTATGGCGAATAGCATCCTTTAATTCTTCAATGATACCCGGTTGATCTTTGTACATCTCAGCTTTCAAGTAACTTCAGGGAAAAATATCACAGAGGTTGAGATTGGGCGAGCGTGTTAGCCAATGAATGTCACCGCATAAGGAAACGACACGTCCTGGAAACATTTTTCTCAGAGCTTCAATTGATCTTTTTATTGTGTGTGCAATGACTAAAACCACACATTGTGATTTTCTTTATGGAAATCGCTTCAGACAAGGTATGAAGCCACTTGATGTAAAGAACTAAGAAAAAAAATAGTACTTCAAGGTCAAAAACTAGCCAATGATAAGTGTTAGATGGATAGATTCTGACCCAGAAAACAGTAATTCTTCCCCCTTTTGTCAGATACATCGCTCATGGAATGTGAGGACTAAAAGACAAAATAGGGAAAATAAAAGTTATGAGACTGCTGAAAGTAAACCCATTTCGAAAGCCATTTACTTTTGGTTTCAGAAATGTCTGCAGCATCTTCACAAATCGGCCAAATGTTACACAGTGGTTTGTTTCTTCAATAAAATAAGGACCCCGTACACTTACTTTCGAAACTGCGCACCATACAATTACTTGTTCAGTCTGTAGAGGTCTTTAGAGGGTTACTTTCCACCCAATAACGAACATTTTGCTAATTTACGCTGCCTGAGCAATTAAAGTGATCTTTATCACTTGTCAGAACATCATTTACATTTTGAAGGACAGCATCAAAACATGACATGCGATCTTCCTTGTTGTGTTCGTTCAGTTTCTGAGCAATCATTAATTTGTATGAATGGAACTTCAGATCAGTATGTAGAATTCTTCTGGCTATTTGATCAGACAATCCAAGGCAGAATTGTTAGGAGACCGAGTAACAGAAAGTTTCACAGCTTGAACACTGTCTGGAGTTTGATCGCTTCGAGGTCTTCCAGGTGACTTTTTAAGTGCTGAACCGGTGACTCAGAAATTTAGAACCTATAGCAGTATAGACTTTTTTATCTGGAACAGTATCCTTCTGACCTAACATGTAATGAGCTTAAAAAGCTGTCCACGTTGCAATAAAAGATTTACTATTCTTCACAAACGCTTCTACAGCAAAAGCACAGTATGCACCGATCTAAACCATATTGATGGATGAGGGTATCTGAAAAAAAAAATAATGTCATTAATAAATTGAAAACATCATTGCATTAGTTCATTAGCAACACATAGCTAATAGTTTACAATGTGGGAGGTATTTCTGTCGCATCCTGTAATCAGGCATTATTAGAATCTTTAATAAATTAAAGAGATCAAACCCTCAAAATACTTTGAAGCAACAAAAACCATATTGATATGGCAAGAAGTATGCGAAAATAGAGTGTATACCACTGAAGTTAAGACGCTTAGAATAGTTTTATTTTGTGGGGTTGGGATCCAATTGATTGACATTTGTACCTTCTGGGGGGGATAAAGACATAAATGCATGTATTTTAATTAAGTTTAAAAGCTGAAGTAAGTAAAGGACGTCCTAAGATGGAGTATAGCTGCCGCGTCTGAGAAGATGCTGCTCAAAGCACTCTTCTTTGCCTTAACAGATTACAAAACCGACTTTGCAACCTAGTGAGAGATAATCTCTTCTCTTCCCTACAGCTCTTCTCTCGTAGAAGAGACGTTGCTAGTCTTCCTCCATTCTATCGCTATTTTCATGGTAGATGCTTGACTCATCTACAATCTTTAGTTCCTCCTGTAAAACCTTCTCAGCAAGTAGCTGTTTAGCTACCACGACTACAAAGAACTTCTCTTGCTTCATCTGAGTAACGGGAGCTTTTTTACACGAACTTCCCATCTGTAGAACACAATACTACGGGACTGCTTCCCTGCTGACTATACCATTTCATGTCCAATGTCAACAAATACTTATCGAGCCGTGCTCTTAATAATCAAAGTATGCCCTTTTCCCCCTTGTTTCCTATCTTATTATACTATCGCTCTACATCTAATTGAAAATCTCATACACTCTTATTCTCGAGTAGCCTTTGGCCTTGGTAAGTGGTGACTTATTAGTATTAGAATAAAGTAAAAATTCTTGACGGGGCAGGGCCGGTTCACTCTATCATAGACTTTGTTTTAAAAATCTTTGAACACATATTTAGTGTTATCACTGACATATATATGCACATAATCCAAAGCCTTGTACTAATCAGTCTTAGATTTAAAGTCCTCGAACTTGAATTAATCGCGTACAACACTTCTTGTCATAGTAAGAAAACATTTTTGTTACTGTTTACAAATATTATTGGTAATTCATTAAAAAAAAAAAAGAAAAAAAAAAAAAAGGGGGATCTAATATCCCGGAAGAAAAACAGCTTTGATTAGAGAAATATTTGGCTAAAATAAATCATAAAAACAGCAAATAAAAACTCAGAAGAATAACATTTGTAAAATGAGAATATTGGTGGAAGGGGGGGGGGGACATGTTTACTTTCAATTCACTTATTTTGATATTCAGATTTTTAGTCCAGATGGTCCAGAGCCTGATTTTCTACCTACACCCCCCCCCTCATCACCTACTCTTCGATTTCTGCTTCGCTGGCTGACCAAGTGAGCCGTTTTGTTTTGTCCTTCTATCATCTTTTATGCAGACATCCGAAAGCGCATGGCCCTGTGCACGTTCACATGACAGATTGTTAACATGTTTGCAAATGGGTTTCCGTACGTTGTATTGTTCTCGGCTTATTGGTTTATTCACAGCTTGGTCCGTTCACATGGTTCGATACTGCTGAGGCAGCAAAATAAGGATCTTCAGAGCAAAAATAAAATAAATAAAAACATCGCTGACCCCTTCCCCTTTGACTTCCACATCTTGCTGGGTCATTTCCCCTCAAGGCAAAAGACAAGGCCAGTAATAAAGAAAGAAGAAAAGTGAAAAGTTGTATAAGGTTGAACATGAATGCCTGCCAGCTGTAATTGCCTCAATGAATGTCTGTAAACGAAATAAAAAAAGGGGAAAGAATAGAGAATTTAAAAAAATAGAATTTATAATTTAATTCGTGTTTAGCCGTTAGACATATCGAACTAAAATTACTGACTGTTTTAAATGAACCCAATCATGTCTCTAACAGGGTCGGACTAGCTGTACATCGGTTGGATATGTTTATATTTAAAATAGCATTTTACTTGTTTTTCATGCTTAAGTAGAAATATCATTTTATTTGTTTTTTCACACTTAAGTTCAAAAGAGTATTTTGTTTGTCAAACTTAAGTTTAATAAAACATTTCCTTTGGTTGACATGCTTAAGTTTGAAATAGTATTTTCCTTTTTTTTTGTCATGCTTAATGTAAAATAGCATTGTTCGTTGGTTTGTTATGCTTGATAGGAAATAGTATTTTCTTTGCCTTTTAAGCCAAACCATTAGGGGGAGGAGGGAGCGTGTGTGATGTAAGCCCGAAGAGTTGCTTATGAAAAGATAAATTATGTTTTAATAACTCCGATTTCTCCTACTGCTACCATCTATGTGTAGCTCATTATTTATCTTTTAAAAAGCGGCCTTTTGAACTTTACTCCTCCCACTGCTACTGTTACAAATATTTGAGACCCAATGTCCACTTTCTAATCTCCACTCAAGATATAATGCTACTTTAGTAGCATTATATCCTTATTTTAATCTTCATAAGTGTACATAAAAGTGGTGCAAAACTGTTCTGTTCAGGGAATTAACGTTCTTTTCCTGGTTAACAAATCACTTTATAAGTCACAGGCCTAACATATAGATGTCGCCACTAATAAAAGACAAAAGAAAACTATGAAATTTGAACCCAATTAGATTATTAGTTTACAAATTACAGTTATTTAAGTTAAGCTACTATTGCAAATGTTCAAAATAATTGAAAAATTTGAATTTCGTGTGTTGATAAAGCATCTGTTTCTGATGGAGAAAATACTTTTTAAGCAAAGCAATGGTTTGATAAGTGTTATTCTGACTCGGTAAAAAATAATTAAGAGTTGGTATGTGTGCTCGTACAGACACAAATGATGCTGAACGCTCAAGTTGCCCAAATTCGACAATTCTCTTAGAAAATATTATAGAAGTCATTTGGGCCAACCATGAATTGAAATTGCATTAGATGGCAGAAGAGTTGGAGATACCAGAAGAAAGTGCAGTGCATTCACCATTTTGCATGGAAATTTGTCAATGAGAAAGCTGTGTTGAATGTGGGTGCTGCGTTTACTTACGGTTGTTCAAAAACAACAACGCATCGACGATTCAGAATGTCGTCTGCAATTGTTTTGCATCAATATGTGCAATTGATGACACATGGATCCACTACTTCACTCCCAAGTCAAATCGGTAGTCAACTGAATGGGCAGTAGCTGGTGAAAGCCATTTAAAGCAACCAATGATGCAAACATCAGCAGGCAAGGTTTGGGCGCCATATTTTAGAATGTGCAAATTATTTTGCTAATCGATTATTTTGAGAAAGGAAGAACTATCAAGTGCGAATATTATTGGTGCGTTTGAAGGAAAAAATCGCCAGAAAAATGGACACAAATGAAGAAGAATAAGTGTTCTATTAACAAAACAATACACTGTGTCATAGGTCGAATGCAACAATGGCAAACCTACATGAATTACACTTCGAATTGCTTCCACATCTACCTTATTCTCCAAATTTGTCCCCAAGCGACTACTGGCTATTTTCAAACCTCAAAGGAATGCTGTAGAGAAAATAATTTGGGTCCAATAAAGAAATGTTATTGGAAACTAACGTATATTTTAGGCCAAAGACAAATTGAAAAAAAAGCATCGAATCTTTAGAAAAGCATTACAATCAGTGTATCACACTAGAAGGAGACTATGTTGATGAATTAAGTCGAATTTTGCCTTAATGTTGTCGTTTTATTAGTCAAGACATAGACTTATTTAGTGATGTGTTATGTACGAGAATATGTCACGTGGTCAACACCAAACTTCTACAGGGCGATGTCTTGGCTGCCGTAAAAATCGTAATCTCCGACGAATCAGTCGTTCGTCCATCGGAAGTACTAGTCGCTCTTCCACTGAAACACCCACCAGCCCCAATGAACACGAACACCTCTCCTAGTTTCGATGATGGACACCCAGAACGTTTCGGTAAAACAGGTTATATCCGCACTCAAGTTATTTCGACCAAGCAGCAGCGGTGGTATTGGCGGTCTCTTAAAAGACCTCACAGCTTCCCTAATAGCTGAAGCAGGTTTTCACCTTCACACTGAAAATGCTCCATGTCACAATCAAGTCAAAATTCTGAAAAACTTTGACAAAATTTTAGGTCGTTCAGCCAATGAAATTTATAACATAGATTTTGATGACACCGGTTGTCGCCAAGCTACTTTGCTGTTTTGGTTCGGTGGCCTTGGTATGCACTCCACAACTGATACTGCACTGCTGGCATATGCTTCCTTGACTCACGCTTTAGCAAGTCGTGTCAATGAGATTATTTCCTCATATCTCGAATTCCCGTCTTCAGATCTGTTGACAGCCGTTTTTTCAACATGGACAACGACGACAAATCTTTAGCAACCACTCGATTCTGTTCACCAGTCGTCCTGAGATGACATTCAATGTCAGTCTAGATTTGCCAAACTCGTATGTAGCAGAAACCAGCATAAAGCTGTCTTCCTGAGAGTAGCGGTCTCACCTTACAGAGACGCTTAGCTCAGTGCCATGTCTTCAGCAACATTGGAAAACCTCTTAGACAATGACACTATTTGGATCACCGTCTCACAATGGCTAGGGCTCCGTTAACGTCACCCACACCAGTGTCGCTGTGGTCAAGTCATTGATGAGTTTGCCCTGCATCCCCTCTCTTGTCAATTTAGTGCCGGTCGCCAACCTCGCTACTCTGCACTTATCGACATAGTCGAGTGAGGTCTCGATTCGGCAGGTTTTGCATCAGTTTTCGAACCAATCAGCCTAGACAGGGGTGACAGTCGCAGCCCCGACGGGATGATAGTATTTACTTTCTGAGCTGGAAAGCCGCTGATCTGGGACGCCACTTGTTCTTACTTCTTATCACCAAATAGGATTGCGGAACTTGCGGTCAAGCCCGGCATGGCAGCTCTGCTCGCTGAAACAAGGAAGCACAGCAAATACAGTTCGCTCACTGACCGATTCATCTTCTAACCAATTTCAGTGGAAACGTCAGGCGTGCTTGGTCCGAGACTGTTAGATTTTTTTCAAGACATCAGACGGATGATATCAACGTCTAAGAACGAGTCCCGCGAGTCAGCATGGTTGTTCCAACACATCACCCTGGCCGTCGTTTGTGGCAGTGCAATGTCAATTATGGCGACGTCTCGGAATATATAGATGTCATTCAAGGTCGTGCATGTGTGTGTGTGTTTTGTATGCAAATAAGAAAAATAATTTGTTATATTGCTTGACTTGTTAGAAGCATAACATACATAACGTTATTATTTAGAAATCCATTCCTAAGTATTCTTTGTTTTCACCATATTTTTCTTAGTTTTATTTTTCTTTAAATTTCTTTTAAAGAGTTATGAGTCTTACCCCAAATACGGCACCACCACTCTGTAGTAGGGTAGGATGAAGTCCTCCGAAAACATGTCTCACTTTTCTGCCAGACTAAAAATAAACGAGAAACTTGTCTTGCACGTTTCAATATATTACGTCACTTCCTGAAAGCGACTTTCTGTTAGCTACGTCACTGCCATTCGCTAACGAAACCTACTTACACGTGATGCATTTTTATAAGTAAATAATGAGAAATACAAATTTTCAAATATAGCATTATAACGATTTTCAAAAACGTTGAAGTCTGACAGAATTTAAGTTTCGGTTAGGTCAATGCACATGCGCAATGACGTTTTATGTGTTTTATATATTTTAATGTATTTTTTTTTCGAATCATTTATCTATTGATATATTAATGCATAAGAAGTAAAGTATACAATCAGCTTGTATTTAATATTAGTGTGACGTTTATTAACAAGAATCACTCGGTCTTTTTTCACTTGTTAAATTTGTTTAATTTTACACTTTCTTTCAAGTTTCCTTTCTTTTTTTTATTTACATTTTTTCGTTTTTCTTTATTTCGTTTATTTGCACTTTTTCTCTCATTTTCTCCTCCTTTCTTCTTTCTTATTTACGTTGAATTTTGCTCCCTTTTTGTCTTCCTTTTGTCATTCTTCTTTGGTATTTCCCTTTTTCTGTTTTCCTTTCAGTGTGTCCTTTTCTATTTTCATTTTTTTACCCTTTCCCTTTCTTTTTGCTTTCCCTTCTTTTTACTCATTCTCAGCTTTCTTCATTCTATAATCAATTTTGTAATGTATTAATAGACTTAAATGTGTTTCAACTTTTTATTTTTCCCAAAGAACTAAAATACATTTTCTCAACTATTTGTATTTTATTTTCAGTAAATGCTTTTTATTTACTTTTTATATATATATCTTTTAAACTTTTATTTTTTTCCTTTCCAAAGAAATCTTTACATTCTGTATACATCTTAAATATAAAAATAAAAACATTTATATCGTCACCCCCTCCCAACACTAAAAAAACTAACAAATAAAAAACTAGAAAAAAATCCCTACAACAAAATATCCCATCATGCTGCACTGCATTGTCATACGTGAGGCAGAGATGCATCTAATCTTTTACTTGATTAGATTTTTTCAATTGCTTACAAGAACTCTTCACACGGCTGAGGTGGGATTTGTACCCTTATTTAATTACAATAGATTGCATGCTGACGACCCAACATGTCAAGGTTATTGTTATGGTGATTCAAAATAACACTGTAACTCAGAAAATAGAAATGGGTTTTAATATTTAAGCAAACGGTCGTAAAATCGAATTAAATATATATATATATATATATATATACATATATATATATATATATATATATATATATATATATACACACACACTCCGGTCGCATATTTTTGTTAGGCTGAGAGGATGATATCATGGTGAACGAATTACATACACTGACCCCAAAGGAGGGGGATAATGACTGAAAGGATGGTATTATGACGAACCAACTCAAAAAAAATTAAAAAGTAAGAGTTTATGCCTGAAATTGATAGTATATTACCTTACACACACAAAAAAAGAGAATGTAATCCTGGGAGGATGGTATTGTGAGGAACGTATGTATACTATACTGCCTTCCCCCCAAAAAGAATAGTAGATTCCTGGGAGGAATGTATTATGACAAATGAAAATATAATACACAGAATTAAATAAGCATAAACCGTTTTAATGTTAATATAGTTACAATAGTTAGAAAAAAACTTTCACATTTATTCGTTTAGATAACATTAAAAACAATGGCAAATTTCATTGTCTACATGAAATATAGTCGCCATCTATATAAACAAAGAGAAATATGCTAGCTTAGGAGGAACGATAGCTTCATTTCATAATTGTTTAGTTAAAAAAGACATGTTTATAAACTTGAGTGATTTGTCTTCCTTAGCTAGCTTCTTTCCCAACTTGTTTAGATGGCGACTATATTTTGTCGACTTAATTTTTATTTTTGGCGTTTCACGTGTACAATAAAACTTAGCATAACAAAGAAAACATTAAAAACAGTAATTTGTTTTTTTTACTAAAACATGGTTTAAGTTTAAAAATATAAGTTGTTTATAACTGATGCCGAAACCAATTTCACTCTAAATAATTTACGTGACTAGAATAGGAATTAACTTCAAATAAAAGGAATATTTTTCGACTATCGTTGATAGAATCGTCTGAAAAAAACAACCTTATCTTATTTCAGTCGCGTGAATTGAACAAAAATAAAATAAGAGAAGAAAAGCCAACATGGCTGTTCTTATTCGATATTTATTTGAGGGGAGGCAGACATATTAATAACAGGATTTATTAAGAAGTAATAGAAAACTTACAATTAAAAAAAAAATTCAATTGTATTGGTTTGTATTTTAAGTGAAAGACGTTTTGCTTTTTGACTAGGAACAAAGTGTAATATCTGTTCTGATGCTGCACTTAATTTTTTCTGTCCTCGAACAGTGAAGGAGAGGTCCTTCTGGTCTAACGCAATTTTAATTTTTGTGACAATTCAGAGTTCTCCTTTTTTGGAGAGCTAGATTTCCCTCGCATAAAATATAACCTTGTGTCTAACCCTGTCTCAAGTAAATAGGAACAGAACAGATACTACCCATCTGCAATAAAAGATGATACAATAAAGGAGGATGTAATTCCATGGAGGATTCCTCCCATACCTCCTATAAAAAAGAGAAGGTCATTTTTGGGAGGACGATCTTATTACAACGGAACCGATAGGACATTACCCACCTCCATTAAAAGATATTCCAAATAAAATGACTTTAAAAGCAAACTAGTCAAGTACTAGTCCAGTAGGCAATATACTGTTCGACTCACGCATGCGTCTACTGAGAGTATAAGACAATCAGGATGGAACGGGAGTTCAGGCTGCATAGCTTTTTCCTCCGAAGAAGATGTATCGAGGTATACTAGTACTATCGAAAAAACGATTGTGTATATAGAAGCAAATTTGGCAATATAAATTAGAAATCTATATTACAGAATATTAATTTATTAGACTTAAAAAAATATGCAAATAAACAATATCGATATTTGTTTCAGGGAGTTTGGAGATTACTATCTATACGCTATTTGAAAATATTCTTGCTTCATTAGAATTAAATAAGCCTACCAAGGTTTGATATTTATATAGTTTGGATAGATGGAAAAAACTTTTGTATTTATTCATTTAGAATGAATAAATTCGAAAGGTCCTTTCCATCTATCCTAAGTAAATATGTACATTTATTCATTTAGAATGAATGAATGCGAATGTTTTTCCATCTATCCTACCGTTATTAACTTTTGCATTCATTCATTTTGAAGAAATAAAAAAGAATTTCAAGTATTATGAAATAATTATTTCATATTAATTCCTAATCCGATAAAAGAATGCTTTCTATTGCGGATAGATCATTATTATAGAAAAGAAAATGAACAAATATAAAGTTACATACTTTACAAGTTTAATAGTTTCAAACAGTACAACAGAGAATATTATAAAATTTGATATTACTATATTTTATAATATTCTTTGTTGTACTGTTTGAAACTATTAAACTCATAATGTTACTTTACATTTAGTTATTTTCATTTTCTATATATATATATATAAAGATAGATGAAAGAAGAGCGATAAACATGTACGAATGTCCAGATTTATTTCAAACTTCAATTGTTCAATGCAAGGTATATGCTGTAATAAAATTATGTTTATTATTCTTTCCTCAAGCCAAGGCTTTTCAAAGATCGAAATCTTATCATCAGAAAAATTATATAGATAGATAAGTTGGCAGTGGAAAAGCCAAAATTCAACATTTGAAAAAATATGTAGATTTGATCTCACCTCTCAAAGTATCTCATCTTCTCCAACTAACAATCCCGACTTAAGTTTGGCCCAGAACTTGAGCATACAAACCCAAAACATTCCCGATATTATAAATAACACAAATACAATAACAACAAGCCCATACAAAATACACACTTATATTGGGGCAAGTGCCTTCCCCATTAAGACCCGAATCTCAAACCATATCTACTCTTTCAAACACAATAATAACAATGCCACTAGCACCTCTCTATCCAATCTAATAAAAAGCTTTAACATCAAAACCACTCCCTACTCCCTACATTGGACTATATTAAAAAGGTATAATTCCTACACTCCAGGATCTGCTTTCTGCCAACTGTGTACACTAAAAACATTTATTATAGTTACAGCATCTAAGAGCTTAAATATTATTAACTCTAAAAATTAGCTCAACTGAAATTGCAGGCACAAAAGAAAATTTAAATACATTAATTTCATTACTCCGTCTGACACCCCTCCTCCCAGCCAACAACCCCCTTTCTAGCATATGACAAATTTTTAAATTCTATAATTTGTTAATTTGTTAATCTTTAATTCTTAACTTCTCCAACCTTACAAATAACCATCCCAATAACATATCGTATCCTCCCCAGTACACCTAATAACTACATTAACCCATTGCTCTTATTGTAAATTGAGAACTAACATTACTCTTCCTTCACCCCACCGACCCTAAATCGCTCTAACTTCAACACCATAATTCCTACTCAACACTATAATTCCTATTTCCTTTTCTTCATTTTTTCCTTTTTTCTTTTTTTCTTTTACTTGCCAACCTTCGCATACACTCTTCCATTGCTTTTTATCTTTTTTTCTCTCTTCTGACCTGGAGCACGTAGTACAATGCGGAAAGAGGTGGCTGGTTACTTTTAATACATCATAAACCTAAGCTTCTCTCCTTTCACCACAAACGCTCAGATTCTCACTTTGCCCGAATTGAAATGAATGGCTCTCTGTTTAAGAAAATCCCCTGCTTTAATAAGGTTCTAGGACTGACCTTCACTCCAAACCTCCATCTACCTTTGGCTAGGCTTACTGGTTGCAAGAGGTTAACTCTTATTCTTGTTTGACGTCACAGTCATAAGTTTTCTCGTTCCATTCTAATTTTATCCCCTTCCATACTGTGTAAGAACAGTTGTTTTTTTAATCAGAAAAAAAAAGAAACTGCACTACATGACCCTTTCAGTTTAACCAAATTTATTATTTCATTCTTGAGAAATGTTGGTGATTCTTTACACTAACACCAGCATTAAAAAACGCCTTATTCGTTATCAGGCAACTCATCTCCTCTTAATATTTTTTTGTCTTTTTAAAGCCCAACCAATAAAAAACACGCAATATAATGTACATTTAATTTGTTCGATACATAAAGGAATTTCGAATTACGTTCTAATTAGGTTAATTACTTTCCAAACACACGGATATTTGATTTGATTTTAACAGATGAAAGAATTTAAAAAATAATTTTAAATTAATAAACAATGGAAGGAGGAAAATATCTTTTTCGCTATTTCACACATCATAATGGAATTTTACTGTTAGCATTGAAACAAATTTTCTCTTTTTTCAATGATATTGACAAAAAAAACAGAATGTTAAGAAACGGAAACACAATAGGTATTATATTAATAGATTTATTCTAGTGTTTTTACATTTGAGAATTTATTGAGATTTCAAAATTGGACACATTCAGCAGAAAAGTATCTCATAGTTAAGACAATGCTTCCTCATGAATAAACTATGGTATTATTGTACGTTAGGACCCTATGCTAGTTCACCCAAAAAGAAAAGTGAGATTCTACTTTTTGAGGGCGAGTACGTGTAAACACCCTGAAAAACTGAAAGAATAAACGAATTAGACTTTAAAGCGGGGGATCAGTTTATCATATGAATTTAACATGAAATTATCACTCACTTTCCGACCAGATAGCGTTTGAAAATGCAACTAGTTCCTGGTTTTAGTTAAATGTTAGTTATGTTTTTGTTTCGGGGGAAGGGGTCTGTTGCCGCCCAGACTTAGGGTTTATAATAGGATTAAAGGAGGCAAGTGATAATTTTTCATGCCAAGTTTTTAAAGCTATTTCTTAGAAATCGTGGAATTTTGCATTTATTAGAAATTAGTCATGTGCATGTGTTAAAGATTTCTATTTAATTGCGTATTTTCTATTAATCTTTTTTGGTCATATGTCCTTAAAACGCTATCCGGTTAGAAAATTCTAGTTCAGAATCGGTGATTATTTTACATCAAATTTATATACGAAACTGATCTCCAACTCAAAATTCTAAAATATTTTTTTACCGAGTTTTTCAGTATATTTACTTTACTTTGCACGAGGGAGAAGGGGGGGGGGGTATTAACATCGGCTCCTAATGTACAGATTAACCAAAACCATATATTTTACGGTTTTGTGGTTTTATAATATTAAATAATGACATTTTTATTATATTATAAACTAGTTGAAGTAGTTATCTATGCTGTTTTTTTAAGATGTTCCGCTTTATATACATAAACTCAAATAAAAATGTTTGTTTTTTACTTTAAATTCTAATAAGACCAATTTAAAATCACTGTTTAATCCGTAAACGTTTTATTAAAAGAAACAATTATATATTACTGATTATTACTAAATAAATAAGATTTATTGATAATTGGCAACATATACGATTTTCGTTAGTGATATTTTTCTTCGGAGAAAAATATGTTTTAGGTTTGAGATTTTTAATATTTATTTGAAAGGTGGGATATTAATGAAATAAAAAATATATTTATGAAGGAATTAGGGTTTTAGTAGCATACAAATGTAAAGTTCGGCATTTGTAACTATATATATATATATATATATATATATATATATATATATATATATAGTCATCCACATATTTTTTATCTGTATCGCAACTCCTTAATGTGGCTAAACAGGCAAGCACTCTCTTTCGACATTGATAACCACTGAACTATCGACAGGTTTATAAACACTGCTAACACTGAATAGTGCACAATTCGTTTTTATGGAGAGCTTTGCATTATCGCTAATAGTAGCTAGAGAAATAACTTAGCACAGTGTTCAAACAACGAGAAAGTGTGGGGCATATATAAAATATTAGTTCTCTTATATTTATTTAATTTGAGCAAGAGGTTAAGAAGAGATTCAGACAAAGAGAATATCTGAGGTATGGTAGCTGCTGCTGCAATACAGGTTTTGAAAACATTCTCAACATGCTCTCATTTAGCAAACTAGGCTCTGTTTACATTGCTTTCAGCTAACCTGGACTGATCTGCCAACATTTATTGTACAACATTTTAACTTTAGACCATTCCATATAGATCAGCCGATTTTTTGTCTGCATGTTTTGGGATGATTGGTCATAAATATTTATTTATCAATTTTGATATGTATATGTATACTGCATTTCGGTCGATCTGCCCTCAGTTTTTTTTTTTTTCAGGTTCAAGATTATTGGAAAATGGTTGAACCCTTCTACCGTTCCAGAACTTACCTCACTACTGACGCAATCGTCTACCTGTGTAAGAGTTAGGTATGCCCTAAGATGGAGTACTGTTGCCACATCTGGGGATGTGCCACTCAGAGCACTCTTTGTTGCCTTGACAGAGTACAAAATCGACATCGCAATCTGATCAGGATTATCATTTCCTTTCCCTACAGCCCATTTCTCACAGAAGAAAATGTTGCTAGTGTTTCTCTATTCTATACTTAATTTCATTGTGGAGGCTTGATTGAGCTCACATCTCTTTTTCCTCCACTGTAAAACGTTCACAGCAAGAACACGTCTAGTTACAACCTCTGCAAGAAACTTTACTTCGTCCTCTGTGCCTCTTATACCAAATGGAACTTTCATAAACAGAGTTTCTTTCCAAGAACTTCATATCTGCAGAACGCAATACCGCATAACTGTTTTCCAAACGACTATAACACGATTGTTTCCAAGTCAAATGTCAACAAATACATGTCGAACCATCCTCTTAAGTATTTAAATTCCGTCCATCCCACCATCGTTCCCAATCATCTCATATAATTGCTCATCATCAAACTAACTATCTCATTAACCCTTATCATCCAGTGGCCATTAGCCTTGCTAAGTAGTGATTTAGCGCTACAAAAATGATCTATTATGATATTTTTACTGTATTTAAAAATGATGTATTTGATGGGTGTTTCTTTCCAGAAAAAACACGTCAATATATCAGTTTATCAGATTCCGATATGTAAGAGACAGCAACGTACACAGATCATCAAAATCTAACATATAAAGTTATCTTATAGGATTTTCAAAGTCAGACCTAAATAGCATGTAATCTGAAAAATCTAACATTGCCTCTGCCTAGACAATTTTCATTGGTTATTGTTATATCATATTATTGGTCATATATTAACGTAGTTACCTACAATTTATTTTTTAACTCTTAGCCCAGATGAGTAATATAAAATATTTTAAAATAATTATACAAAAATAAAACTCAGCAAAGAGATAACTTATTTTAAATTGAAGAATAAATAGGAGTCACCTACCTTAAGTTAAAAAATGAGCCAACAAATAAAAATTAAAATGACTTCACTGCATCCAGGGCAACGCCAGGTAGATACAGCTAGTAGGTTATATTTAACTTCAACGTACATAAATGAACCAAACACGTGAAGAAGGCTAGAGTACACATCGTCCGAAGCATAAAAGAATAATACAAAGAAAAACAATATAAATAATCAGCCAATGTTTTTCAGAAAGCTGGCATATAAAGGTACTTCAGTTAGTCATACTATAGATGACAGTCTGGGATAAATTTGCCAGAGTACTGACTACTTTTTACTTAATTAATTTCTAGTGGCAACAAGGAGCCTCTTAAGAGAAGTGTTTTCTAATATGACTATCAACAGTGATGTACTTTTTGAGACAGTTCATAAATCTTTGATTTTATCAACTCGGTTTTGTCAACTTGATTTCTAGCTTAAATGGACTGATCCACTAAAACTAATCGTATGGCATTTTTAGATGAGTCCACACATCTCTTATGAGATGTTCTGCCAGTCGGGAAGTCAGACTTGTTTCGGCTAAGTTCGTGTACTTCCGTTTAGTCTGTTAACGCTTAAGTTTGAAATAGGAGTTTCATCAGTAAACGTACCAATTTAATGAATGCATCTTGTTTACTGCTAATAAAGTTAAATACATGTATGTATGACAAGCCCGAGCAAGCAAAATAGATGACTGGCCTGCTGAGCCTTTGCATTTCTTTCCCTTCTTTTCTTACCTTTTCTTTTTTTATTAACATCACATATTTTTCCTCTTGCTAATAGCAACACTCATAAGTGGAAATGGGAGTTACAAACAATGTTTTACAATTATATCTGCACAAACATGTTACATGACTAAATTGCAATAAAATAATAATCAAATGTCAAAAATCTTCCTTTGTGATTCAACATAACAAGTCTAGGAGCCGACCGATTGTTATAAAAACCAACATGCTTGTTAACCGAAATAGCGAGCTTTCAAACGACATACTAACATAACTACTTAAGAATGCTAGAAACAACATAGATTATGTCTAACCCTACACGTTGAACGTACACTGCAATGAATAGAACTATTTCAGAATGCTGAAAACGACATAGCTGCACCCATGTTGAATTCACACACAGCAATGAACATTAAAAGAAAATGATAAATATTTGCAATCAATAAAAAGGGAAGTATATAAATCAATACTCAAGTGGATTTGTTCCATCTATACATCTTTTATATGTCTATTTTATTTTGAAATGCATTCTGTTGTTGTTATTATTTACTTGCCACCCCACGAGGGCAGAGTTAGATACAAGGTCCGTTTTTAATGTAGGGAAAATCCAGCTCCCTAAAAAGAGGCACTCTGGATTGAAACAAAAATTAAAATTGCCTCAGTCCAGAATGAGTTCCCCTTCACTGACCGAGGAAAGGAAGATGAAATGTAGTATCAGAATAACTATACCTTAAATGTTGTATCAAACCAAACCACATCAAAACCCAAAAAAAACTGAAAAAAAAATTTCTTTTTCAAAATTGTTCTCGTGACTTAAAAACAATAATTACAAAAAAGGAAGCAAAATAAAAAGCAACAATTTCCCAAAAATAAGTCAGTTTTTGTTTTGCTGTTTTCATTGTCCGTTTCAGGAACCCAAGTTTCATTTTGTGTGGTCGCCTTTAGACTGTTACCATAAATCGTTACCGAATTTTACTGAGCAAATAGTGGCAGCCATGGGGGCTGATCTATATCAGCATCTAAATTTGTAAGTCAACTCAAATGCTATTTTTTTAACGTTGGGTTCGTTTGTAGAATAATAATTTCTCCTTCAATGACCGAGGACAGAATAGACTAATGAGATGTAGTATCAGAATAGACACTGCACTTTTTTCCTAGCCAAATGCCAGGTACATTCCATTATTTTTATTTTGATGAATTTCTGGGCTTTGATCAGTTCACGCTTTTCTGAAAGTCAGATGAAGGAATTTCATGAGGGTTATTTTCAGTTTTCTGTGAGTCAATATGTAACAGTTTATTTCAATATCTGCATTCTTACTGAGGAGACCACTGAAACCCACAGGAAAATGTGGTAGATGCTCAATTAGGTATATTTGTTTCGGTGCTAATTTGTTGGGAATTTGGTTTAGAGTCTGGCAAAATCAATAGGTATTTAGATGCTCGGAAAATGGAACGAAAAAAGACTGTGATTAGAGAGTCATAATTGGGAATACAGTTCTCTTTATTCTTTATTTTATTAGGTTCTTTAAAAAGAGGGGGTATAATTTTGTTAATCATTTAGAAGTAATGAGAATCCATGTGAGTAATTGAACCATTTCAGCAGTTCACACACATTATATATATATATATATATTATATGTATGTGTGTGTGTGTGAGTATATGTATGTATATATTTTCTTTTCGTGGTTGGCATATCATTTTTTTCTTGTTTTCTTAACAGGTAGGGAGATGCACTTTTAGCAACTGCATTTAAGATTAATTAGTCAACTTGATATCTATATCCTTATATGGAAAATAGAATATATAAATCCTATTTCAAACTAAAGCCTGGAAACCCGACTGACAGACAAAGTCTGTCATGGAAATGCGATGGCGCATGTAACAACAAATAAACAAATATATATATATATATATATATATATATATATATATATATATATTTAGGCAAACTTTATTAAATAACACGGAGTGGTTTTGTTTGATGCGACTTTTTTTTATTTTTTCAATTTTCCGAATTGTCCATCTAATGTTTGGGTCAAATTTATGTAAATATGATCCATGGGTTTCTTGTTCCATTCTTTTTACTTTTTTGCAAGTACTTTCGATTTGAATCGTCAAATCATCTTCAGGCGGTATTAGTTTTAGTGTCTTTACAAATTATGACTTTACTGTTGTGCTCATTTTTGAATTATAACGGCAAGTATTTTATAACTATGTAGAGGGCTTCGAGTATTTTTAATTTTTTGATACATAAAAACTAAACATCCCACAATTAATAATGTCAATTACGAAACTAGTTGCAACATTTTAAAGTGTCTAGCATAATAATTAACATTACCAAATTCTTAGCCATTAGGTAGTTATGCGTTTGAATTGTATGCACTTTCTTTAACGTCATCAATTTCTTAACGGTTTAAACAGTCAAACTTTTAAATCTCTCATATGTGTAGAACGCCATCACGCTCTCATGTACATTTCAACTTTACAGACGCTTTTTCAAGTTATAAAATACTTGCCGTTATAATTCAAAAATGAGCACAACAGTAAAGTCATAATTTGTAAAGACACTAAAACTAATACCGCCTGAAGATGATTTGACGATTCAAATCGAAAGTACTTGCAAAAACGTAAAAAGAATGGAACAAGAAACCCATGGATCATATTTACATCAATTTGACCGAAACATTAGATGGACAATTCGGAAAATTGAAAAAATAAAAAAAAGTCGCATCAAACAAAACCACTTCGTGTTATTTAATAATGTTTGCCTAAATGAAAATATGCTGCCTAAATACACACAATATATATATATATATATAACTTTATTTTTAAATATACAATTGAAAAAACAAATATTATAAAATACATTATTGTAATCGATAGAAACTACTCAAGTTAATCGAAACATTTAAATGATGTTATACCAACCGTTACCCGCTGGGTCAGTATTTGTTATATGTGCTAGAAAATGAATATGCTATCTAATAGATTATGTGAAAAAGTGATGATTGAGAAAATATATAGTGATTTTCAAACACTTCTATCTTTATTCAGACTGAAAGACTTCACTCGTCCACCCTCAGCCGAAACACAAACCCATTGTATATAAACTGTTTTTCCTGAAGTTGTATCAAAGTGTGACTGCTTCCCTGATTGAATTATAACGCTGGGGGATCAAACGCTACGATTTACGTCAGAGAAAACAAAAGAGCGAACAGAGCAATGGATCACACTATAGTTCTTCTATGCAGACGATATGCAATACGTGTTAGTAGTTTCCTCCTTGTTCTCCTGCTTAAGACCCTTGTGTCGAAACCTGTCAAGAGAAAAGGTCGTTTCTTTTTTGATGATGAAAATGTAAGTTAACTATTACAGAGGATATATATATATATATATATAGGCCTCTTTTCTTTGATGTGACTTATCTTCTAATTGTATATATATACTAAAAATTCCTGTGACCCGTTGAGTCACAGTCACTCTCAATATGTTTTCTACTTTGATTTTTAAAAATTCATAAACTTTGACATGTCAGTTAAGACATTCTTCTTGCATAATTAAAAATAATAAGTCTCTTTATTTCTATATTATCCTTATAGATAATGTATTTGAAAACATATTTATTGTTTTGACATCTGATTTACATATGTGTGTTTGGTGTGTGCAGACACTAAGAAAATTAGGTAGCACACTGAAAAGGAGAGTTACTCTTTCTCTAAATGTTCACAGCGACATTAAGAAATTTTAGAGAGTAGTTGAACCGCATAAATTGAGAGGAGGCGAGGCAAGAGAAATACATAGATATTTAATTAGAACAATTAAAACGGAATTTTCTTCCAGCCTAACTCGATCTAAGAACAGAGGTATATTTCAGCATGTATTTTATGTGATTATAATTATCTAGAAAAAATATATATCGTCTCAGCTTTAGTATAATAATAGATGTCTGCCTGTTTTGGATAAGCCACACTTAGTAAGTCGGTATGTAATGTTAACTGATCATTCATAAGCAGCTAACAGACAACAACTTCATTGCATCTTGATAGGTTACCATTTTCTTCAACCTTTCCAACCACCAATTGCCATGGGTGATAGCACCTTTCCCGAGAGTCCAACCTTCAAACTCCTCAACCTAACATACATTGGAATAAAAACATAGAATATACTGTCATGTTTGCAGCAAAGAAGGTGAGCTCGTTCTACCGGGCTAGAAAAATTATCACACCAGCCAGTATTATATATCTCTAGGAAGCCATCATTCGCCCATACATGGAGTATTGTTGCTACATCTGGGCTAGGGCACCAACCACTAGTTTCCCCCTCTTGGGAAGAGTGCAAAAGAAAAAAAAAAGAGTCTCTACCCGAATAGGCCTTGCACTGTCTACAAGTTCCCTCTCCTGTCCCATCGCTGCAATGTTTCATCTCTGTGCTTGTCTTACAAATGCTTCCACGGAATATGCTCCGATGAATTTACTACACTTGTACTCCCTCAACGTAAATACCTCTGACCAACGCGACAAGCAAATAAATCCCATCCCTTCACTGAAGACGTTTCCCTCGAATTTTCTACTCTAATAGCTTCTTTAATTAAACCGCTTGCCTTTGGAATTTCCTGTTTCTCCGACTGTACCAATATGCAGAAATTCAAATGTAATGTGAACAAACATCTCACTACATAACTCCCCACTTAGGATGCTCCTATAAATCTGGCCCCTAATCACAGTAACCCCTTACGTCTCAGTGGCAACATACCTTGTTTGGACTGAATAAAAGTAAAAAACAAAAAATAGAATGGTGACTTTGTAAAATCTAAAAAACCGAGAGAAAATGAGAAACCACTTCCGATCTGATGATTAGACGAAAAATAGTCAGCGCTTTCGATAGTTTCATCCTCGGCTACCAACTATATATGTAAAAGAGAAACAGCGAATGTCTGTCTGCCTAATACGATTCAAGACCTCCACCAATTAGAAATCAGTGCACAGTAAAGATTTTTTAATGCAAAAAACAAAACAAAAAAAACATTGGAATTAACATTCTCTGAATAGAATTGATCGCTTTTCAATCTTTACACTGAACCCTGACTTTAGAACCAATCAAGATTAAGGGAAATAATTATCTATTGTAAACTCTACACAAGAAAAAAAGTCTTTCTTTTTTCATTCAACAGATACCTGACTTTTGCATATTAAGATTTATAAATTTACTTACTTGTACATAGGGACCTCTCACCCCTCCTGAGAAAAAAATAGATTCGACTTTTTTTAGGCGATTACATACACTTACCCAAAAAACTTAGTGGTAAAAAAAAAAAAATTATTTTAGAATTTAGAGTAGAGGATCAGTTTCGCATATAAATTTAATGTAAAATGATAACCAAGTTTTGGGCCAGAAGTTTCTAAGCAAATAGCATTTTAAGAGCATATAACCATAAAAGTTGACAAGAATATGAACGCATGCACAATGAAATCAAAATCTCTAATGCATATTCATGATTAATCTAAATGAATAAATGTGAAAGTTTTTCTATCTATCCTCACTAGATGAACATCAAAACGGCCTAAGCTTATTCAATTCTATGATACAACAAAAGACTTTGAAATACCGTATATATAGTAATCTGAAAACACCAACAATTAGTTTTAAGATTTCTTAATTTGCATATTTATTTCATTTCATTTCATAAACAGCTTCTAATAAATTAATATTCTGTAATATACATTTTTAATTTGCATTGTCATATTTTCTTACAGTATATGCAACAATTTCGTTGATAGTACAACCGTCTGATGTCACTACCATGCTGAGAACAGATACTACACGTTGATCTTAGACAAAATGCGAAGAAATAAAAAAATAATGTTTTTAAGATAAAGCATTTTTAAACGAATGGAAAAACAACTGATTTAATCTATTATTGTATTTTTATGTGGGTGGGTAGTATAGTATCGGTTCTATTATCATAAGCGCATTCGCCCAAGAATGACCTCCTCCGTTTTTATGAGGGTGGGGTAATCCTCCCAGGTATTACATCCTCCTTTGAGAGGAATGGATAATGTAATATCTGTTCTGTCGTCATGAGACCATATTCACAGGCATTACCTTATCCTTTTATGGTAGGATCGTTCCAGGTATTACCTCTATTCTTTTGGGGGAGAGGGGGTAGTGTACTATCTATTCCGTTGTCATCGTGTCCTCTTCTCAATTATTATCTCCTCTTTTGGGGGTCAGTGTAGTATGTATTCGTTCACGATGATATTATCATCACAGGCTCGCAAAAATATGCGAGCATGGAAGGAGCATATATTTGTTAGTGTCTAATAAATACAAAGGTTCACGATTTGTGATGTCATAATAGAATCTCTTTTTCTCTCTCTCTCATATTGTGATGTAATAATAGACCCGCTTTTTGTTCCGCACACTCTCCTCTCACTCTACTTTCTCTCATTGAGATATAATAATACATTCTCTCTTTCCCCCTCTCTAGCTTTTCTCTCTTTCCTCTATCATTGTGATGTCACAATAAATATTCTCTCCTTTCCCCTCTTTCTTTTGTTTACCTCTTTCTCTCATTCTGATTTTATAATAGACTCTCTCCCCCTATTTCTCTTCCCCATCTCTTTTTCTCTCCTCCCTCTTTCCGTCTCTCTATTTCCTCTTTCTCTCGTCTCTCCATTTCCTCTTTCTTCTCTCTCTCTCTTTCCCCTCTTTTATTGTGATGCCATAATAGACTTTTCACTCCCCCATTTTTCTTTTTTCGTTTCTCTCTTTCTTCTCTCTCGTTATGATGTCATAATAGACTAGCTTTCTTTCTCTATTTCTACTCTTCTATTGTGATATCATAATCGAGTCTCCCTCTCCTCCCACTTTCTCTTCCCATTCTCTGTCCCCCGTTGTTCTCTTTTATCTGTCTTTCTCTCTTTTATTTACATCATTCCCTTTCTCTCAGCATTCCAGATTAAGTGTGCACGATGACAAGCAAGATAAAAACATTATCAGAGCTGTAGTCTTATATATAGATTATAAATTAAGGTAACCACTGACTTGCTTATAATTAAGAAAAAGTGAAGAATGTCAGATAATCATGCAGAAAGACGTACAGACTTTAATGATGCCGCAATTTAAGTGAAAGACGTCGTCTTAACAATGCTAGTTATTGTGATTGCGAAAACCTAAATAAAAAAGCAATCAATGAAGATTGAGTTAATGTACGTGGGTGACTGCTCTTGTCACTAACGATAAAGAGAACGAAAACAGCTTTGACAGTTAACTCACTACGAATTCAAATCATTGCTGTAAGTAAATAAATAGTGATGACGACAACACCAACTCTAACCAATGTTTATATTCTGTTTGTTTTTACTGTTACTATGACTACGTTTTGGTTTGGTTGTTTTACGGCAAATCAACCTGCTTTAGTGGTTATCTGATGCCGAAATACAATACCTATTCTAACTGATTCATTGTATATGGTTAATTGAAGACAAGTTGCTAATTTACACATAGCTGGCAGGAAATTGCAGGTTATTACTATCAGTGCATAAACAACCACAATGGCTAGGATCAAGGTGTAATATCTGTTCTAATAATACACTTCATCTGCTCTGTTCTGTCCTCTGTCAGTGAAGGAGAAATCCTTTTAGACTGAGGTACTTTTTATTTTTGTCCCAATCCAGTCTGCCCCTTTCTGGGGAGCTGAATTTTACCCACATTACAAATCAACTTAGTGTCTACCTCTGCCCTCGTGTGGATATAGCTAAAAAGGGACCACAATTGATCCGAAAAGGGATTGAACTTGGCATATCCGATTCTATAGATCAAATCGGTATCTATTATATTATGTCAGCGTTTCTCAACCGAATCTGGTTATAGCCCACTTCAATCCAGTTCTTTATGGCCTCTTCATATCAATTTCAGTTCTTATCCACTCTCGATCCATGCCCTCAACTTAATACTTCTAAGGAAGTTTCTGCCCTAAAGTTTCTGTAGCCCTTCGTTGTTCCCCCATTTTTCAAATGTAACCATGTGACCTCTGAAAATATCTCTTAGTCTCCAAAGAGTGCATAAAGCCGCTGTTGAGAAACTTTGCATTCAGCCAATCATTTATCACTACCGTAAAGTACACCAATAGCATACACATGAGATTCAAATGTGTGAAAAATTGTAGGTTGTTTTAATAGTATTATGCATTCAATATGATACGGCATGTTGAAAGAATGAATAACAGTTCTTGGGTTAATAGCTATAGAACAGTTTAGATAGTAGGGTCATTTAGCAGATGTCAGCCAAGGTAAAAATGGGAGGATGGACTAAGGAGAGAAAGAGATAAATAAAGATGTGGCAGAGATAGGTTAGTTTAGGAGTCAATCTTAAAATCCATCCAAAACATACTAGCATGTAAAACGGGTGTTAAACTGATGATGATGATGATGATGATGAATACGAATTCAATATGTCAACCACGGATTAAGAAATAACAACAAAGGATGTATAAAAATCTAACTAGTGTATAGGAATGAATATTAATGCAACGCTTCAGGCGATTGTATTTATCACGCTATGCACCTTAATCTTAAAATGAGAGTAGAAAGTGGATATCGGGTTTACTTTCGGCAGCCTCGTAACTCTCGCTCTCCCTATTTTGTCCTTTAGTCCTCACATTTCATTAGCGATGTTTCTGACAAAGGGGAAAAATTGCTGTTTTTTATCGTCTGTGTTGAATCGGTGGTATGAAGAGATTTTCAATCCTCTTGTAGAATTCATCATCATTCAACTGAAATTAACCCTTATCCTCGAGTAGTTTTTGGCCTTGAAAAGGGTTTAACTCATTAGTAAAGCATAATCATTTCATCGGATTTTACTATGTTAGGAACAATACACTTGAAGAGGGCCGGAGAATACCTCGTCCGAAACATGGTATACATAAAAATATTAAGCCTGATGAGGACAATTCTTCAAAGAAAAACCTTAAATAGTGATAACATAAAAAAGTGACAAACACACCTGTAGAAAGCCAGAGGGTATTCGGCTGAAACATAGTAAAACTAGAAATCTTAACGTTGATGAGGACAATAGTTTGAAGTAAATAAATGTTAAACCAGAAAATCATGTATGGTCCGCTCCGATTGATACTACTTGAATAATGTAAATGTATATATGTATGTACATTTGTCTGTGAGATGTGTTTTTTTTGTATTTGATGAGAGGTGCACAATTTCCGCACGTTGCAGTATTACTAATTTGTTCTTATGTTACTGTTGTCTTTTGTATTTATTTTTTCATTCGTTTTAATAATAAGAAGAAATTATGGAGTTGGGAGGAAGAGTATCTTGTAGGTCGGTCCCCACTTTCGTTAACATTTGTATGTTTTTGTATTTGAAAAACTATTAAATAAAAACATATTATTATTATTATGTACTCACGAGGAGTTCTCAACCAACTCATCATCAGTGATTGTTCACTGATAATAACCGGTGGTGTTCCCTGGAGTTTGAGTGACATCAAGTCTCCCCAGATCTCCAGTACTCCTCACCTCTTTCGATAATCATTGCAAATGACTTGCATTATCTCAGAAGCCGCTTACTATTAATTTCTCGCAAGCAACGACCATTGGTCTTCTCTTGACTTTGTGTGGCAATAAGCCTTCCCAAAGTCACAGTACTGTTCGTACTCTTCCAGTTGGGGGTCTGGTAAGTGCTCGCCCTCATTGGTCTTTCCATCTTTCTTGATCCTTTACGACTATTTTGCATGGTATTAGCCGAAAAGGATGCCGAAAATAGAGGGGGGGGGCATTTAATTATTATTATTATTATACAACCATTAATCACAATTTTGTTAAATTTTGAGAATAACTAATGAGTGTTCTTTCAATTATTTATTATAAAAAGGGTATTTTTGCAAATTGGGGAGAGGGGGTACCTTTTAGTCTTCCTGCGATACAAACCAGGGTTTTATTGGTGTCAAAAGTCCTTTTTTCATATAAATCACCTTTACTACTAGTTGATTTTTAAACAAAAGCTAACGATGGAAAATTTTAGATTACATCAGGAACTAATAGCGAACTAACGGACAGTGACAAAAATATAAGTCCTATTTGATTAACATGAGGGACCAAGAAAATAATATGCTGATTTGATGGTAGATACTGTTAGAAGCTGTCCAAACAAAGAAGTGACCTTCTTAATCTCTGCCAAGAAAGGTAATGTTTTTCTCCATCGTTTGTTTGTCCACATGAACAAAAATTACTGAATACATGAATACTTGAAATTGTTATCAGTGCTTCTTCTTTAGATAAGAAAGTTCCCATTAAATTGTAGTAGCTACTAGTTGCTATACCCGAGACAAAAGAGGTTCATTATACTGAAATCTTATTGATATCCTTTAATAAGTACAACATGTGAAACATTAAAGTACTTCTCCACTAAATCAAGCATTTTAAACAGCCAATTCTTCTTCGGTGCTTCTTAAGAGATAAACAGGTAAAGCCTTACTTCTTTACAAATAAAAAAGAGTTATTGATTTTTCAAATAAAATTTCAGAGTGTTTATACTTACATATCCAACCTCAGTAGTGCACAGGGTAACTTGCTGATGCTCGGGGCAAATAGTGATTGTATGTATTCTAAGACTCAATTATGAAGCCAAAAATACTGTCAACCTATCAAATTTCACGTTCCTATATCTAATAGCCTAAAAGTCGTTAATGAACATACAACAACGCCTAGAGGGATAATTAATTCGCAACGTAATCCTCCCTGACTTTCATGAAATTTTTCCCAAGGATTTTTCGAGATTTTTGGAAAAATGAGTTTTCCAATAAAAAAAAAATCGCCCTGTCAATCATGCAAATGCATGCATACGCCCTTAACCTACTTTAGTGAATCCTGTCTAGACATGTCTCTGCTTAGGCTTCAAGCTAGTTTAGGGTTAGGTTAGGGTTAAGCTGTACAAAATGCAGAATAAATGCCACTGTGGAACGCATCGTGGAATGGTGGACAGCTATCTGTGTGAGTTTATGTGGATGCAGAAATATATGGGAAACGATCTTTTATGCAAATATCCAATGATATGAATGGATTTTATCTTGTTGAGTAAGTAATAAAACGTGTTTTACTACAACACATTTTGTCTATTTGGGGGGGGGGGATTTTTTGGTGGGCTCTTTGACAAAATGTCCGATGTTTCTTTTCGTCATTAAATTTTAGTCCGTTTTGTCTCAGATATGTTTGTTCATCTAACAAAATTGATATATAAAGGAAAAAATATTGCAATTTACCTATAGTTACTATCAACTTCGCTTTAACTATCATATCCCAACAAAAAAAAACAAAAAAAAACTTTATTTTAAATAAAGAAATAAGTAAAAACGAAAGAATATTTCTTCTATTTAGCTCTCACATATAAAAATATAAAACGAATGCTAATGTTAGAGTTGAACAAATATAGTACACAACATTTCTCTATTCCTATTTCATACATCATAATGGAATATTTTCAATGATATGGAGAAAAACAGAATTTGTATAAGCAGAGTATTATATGAGTATGATACGCAGTGCATTTACCAATGAGAGCACTCATAGCTGGCCGCTTTGTGTTCATCTGGTGAAATTTCAAACGAAAAGTAAAAGAATGTGAGTTTAATCTTTAAAACAGGATACGAACATAAAAGTCACAGCGTACATGAATCAAATAAGATACGGATTTAAAGCTCGAGCTATGACAGTCAGCACGCATGTGTAGAAATAAGAAAAGGAAAACATTAGAATCGTACTCTTTTGTGCTCTCCGATTTCCCACTTTAGTTAAAGACAGACAGACAAAACAATAGACTTTTAGCATGCAATAGCAAATATATCAGTTTATTTGCATGACACTAATTTCATGTGATTCTCTCCCTTTACACGGACAGCCAGTATTCAGCAAGTAGATTATTATTACTTCTTACTCACTAGGAGTTCTCACACAAGTCATTATCAGTGAGAAATCACTGACAACAACAGGTGGTATTCCCTGGAGTCTGAGTGAGAACAATGCATACATATTCAATTAGCATGTATTTACTACATCAGATGTGAGTTAAACGTTGGCCATGGCGGTACAAAGTGAATTTCTTCTCTCTTTTTGTTTTTAAGTTCTTTTTCCTTAATGGGAATAGACTTCTCCATTCGCTGTTTCAACAATATTCTATCATTCACCTCTTAATTTATCAACCTCAACTGTTGCATATCTTAAACCACCAACTTTTCCCCATTTCTTTGTGGACCACCTATCTCTGTTATAACGATTTTCCTTTGATCTTCTGCACATGACCAATTTAATTATCTACTTTGGATAAGTACCGCCACATCGATGACCCATAACTCTTTCCTGGACGAATATTTCCATGAAATTCCCTGTATTATCGAAACAACTATCTAGAATAGTCATCATAAGAATTGAAGTAGGATTTTACAGCTGCATTCACTTCTTAACGCCGACCTGTAACAGATCAGGGGTTTGTGCGTTTTTTTTTAGACATTATTTCTTAGTGAGGTACCAGCCAAGCCCTACAGTCCTCACTCGACTGAGTCACTCAGTTAGGTTTTCAGGCACCTAACAGCCGTCCAAGTTCATTCTTTTACAAGAAACATCTAGTGCAGTTTATAGAGACATATCTGACTAGCATGAGTCCCAAGCCACCCTCTAAGAATTAACTGCTTATTGATTATTCATAGCTGCCCATCTGAAGGCCACTGTTTCCCAATTCGTCACCCGGGGACACAGTGCATGGAGGATAGTCGCTCCAAACCACAAAATTCTCCCCATACTTACAATAACCTTTGCAAATCACTGTGTTCATGAAACTTCCATTTACCATTGATTTCTCACTGATAATAACCATTGAATTTTATCTGGAATTTAAGTAGTATCCGTGCTTATTATTGTTATTACATTTACATCAGTGATGGTGGGCAGTGGTATTTACCAGAACCTGAGTGACAGAGAGTCTTCCCAACGTTATTAGTTTATTTATAAAAAGAAAGAGTGTATTCCTGAAAGCTTATATTGTTTTTCGGTCTCTGAACAGAGTACGTGCGTGGCCTAATGGATACCGTTTTAAACTCGGGATTTAACTACACTGAATCAAAATCATATCAGATTCATCATGATCACTAATAATGGTGGGAAAAGTATGAACATGAAAATGTCCCCTCATTATCATATTCGGTTTAACGTCCGTTTTACATGCAGACATGTGTTGGACGGCTTTTAGAAATTGACTTCCGAACTAATCTATCTCTTGCAATGTATTTATCTCTATTTCTATCAAATATATCCTTATCACTTCCTCCTATGTTTTCCTTAGCATTGTTCTACATCTACTAACCCAAGAAATCTCATCCACTTTCCAACGTGACGATACCAACAAAGCATTTTGTTCTGAAAGCATTTCTCATATTTTTCTAAAAATATTATAGGAGTTTGTTTTAAAATCCATGCTAAGATAAGCTCCTATAGATATGCTGTTAATTCTAACACGACTTTGAGCATTCACTCTTTGACCTTTAAATTCCATAGCATTCTTCCAAGTCTCCACATTAATAGCTGCTTTCTGTGCCCCAATGTTATTAGTAACACAAAGAGGTCATTAGATATAAGCATGTCTAAGACTCACATTGCACATCCATTGTATAATTCTAATATCATTTATCTCAATGCAACGCATGTCCTCAACTTTCACTGGCCAAGTTTCACTTCCATACATCATCATATTGCATACACATGTCTGACAGACTCTTCACTAGGTCAACAATGATAACGCTCTACTGGTTAGTAAAGGCAAAAGTTGCTTGTACATACTCATTCCACCCATAAATCTTGCAATAACATTAGCCCCTGCTCGACCCTGTACTGTAATGGCATTATCAAGGTAGCACAACCTTTTGAACCATCTCAATAGCTTCGCCATTAAGATAGACTTTCTCGGCATCCAAGTTCTGATCCATATCCACTGTCTTACACTTTTTGAAAAACTGATTAACCTCTATCAACTTATCAGTAATTCCACTGCACTTCTTGTATACCCAGTGCGTACAAGTACCACAGGGAATTGAGTTGCATCCGATTTCTTGAGCAAGAGAACTTTCCTCTTTCTAGATGCTTTCCACCACTACAACCACTGATCATCACTTCAGTCTTGGTATCATTCCCGCTCAGACCTTTACTTTCTGTAGCATTCCTCCAAGCCTTTAAATTAAGTAGATTTTCCATTGTTTCACGGGCAAGTACTCAATCATCAGCATACACCATTTCTTCTGGAAAACCAGTACAAAACTCTCAATACAATTCATTTCAGACACAAATGGAAGGCAACGGACATTATAGATCCCTATTCCTGATGTACTCCAAAAATCATATCAAAGCTATCATTAAATCTGTAGCAGTTATTAACATGTATTTTGCCTCTCAGAGAGTAGTCCCTGTTAGGTGGTTGGGTCACACGATAGCCAATCAGCCGCTAGGGCATATTAATTTCAACCGACCCTTGAAGGACTACTTTGAAACCCAATGGAATTTGGACAGCAGCCCCAGAGAGTTTCCTGGAACCAACGAAGAAGGACATCTTCTCTCCTCTTTCTCCTTCCTTTTTCCACTGTTCACCGGCTATCATCACTTGAAGATAAACTGCTCGTAGACTTTCAGTAGCCGAACTTTCTTACTGTATTATTCCTTTCTTCACCTGGACAGTCATAACTTTCGCTAACCTACACCGAACATTGTCGGTAGCATAAATAAATGCCTTCCGTTGTTGTCATCAAAAGAGCGTTATTTGCCTTTCGTCTGTCTGACGTTCATGTTGTTACAAAAAATATCATAGGAGTTTGTCTTACTATCCATGCTAAGATAAGCTCTTATTAATGTGCTGTTAATTCTAACCCGACGTTGAGCATTCACTCTTAGACCTTTACTTTCCATAGCATTCTTCCAAGTCTCCAGATTAACAGCTGCTCTCTGTGCACCAATGTTATTAGTAACATAAAGAGCCGTGTTTAATTAATCATATACAATGCACCGTTTGCAATGGGTATTGTTTTTACATTAAATCACCCAAAAAGAGTTGATTTGTTGTAAAGCAGACAAACCCAGCTCCCATGGAGATTCTCCACGCAGGAGCCGCTGTCCATTAAAGCAAATTAAACAATCTGTTTATCATTCTTCTACTTATTCTAAAAAAAAATCATCTTTTTCGTTTATTTGCTTTTATATTTTATTTCATCTTTTTGGTTTATTTTTGTCTTTTGATTCTTACTAAAGTGACAAGCTGCATCACTCCAAACGACTAACATCTCTGCCAATTTTCTTTATTCCCAGACCAGTTTTAGGTTTCTGTTTGCTGTTTTATTCTTTATATATATATATATATATATATATATATATATATATATATATAATCTGCCTGCGGAGATAACATCGGTGAATTAGTTTATTTCTTGCCTGCCAACATCAACCTCTTAGAGAAGAATATTAAGGTGAAATTATCTGTCAGGGAAACCAAAAAGACGGTGCTTGATTTATTGCCAACGCCACAGGGTCTGCGAGTCAACGACAGCAATGATGACGATGATGATATTTCTTTTAAAGATGCAACAACCATGGAAGACACCTGGGATTATTTAGGAACTCAGGGAAGAAAAAAATGCTTATTCTAATGCTGTAGTTACCTACAAAACAAAAACCAGATTGTTTGAACACTTATAACAGCATTAATAACTAAAGAGAATTCAGCGAGAATATAATTCGTTACACACAGGTAGCCAACCAGAATGGCACTTAAGAGAGGGCATATTTGCACCAAGGCTCAATGCTAAAAATTACTAAATTACTAAAGAAAGAGACTAGAAAGTGGACCTTGGGTTTACTTTCGGCAGCCTCGTAACTCTCGCTTCCCTTAATTTGTCCTTTAGTCCTCACATTCCATGAGCGATGTTTCTGACAAAGAGGAAATAATTGCTGTTTACTGGGTAGGAATCTATCATCTATCACTTATCGTTGGCTAGTTTTTAACCATGAAGTACTATTTTTTTTAGCACCTCTCATCAAGCTTCTTGCCTTGTCTGAAGCGATTTTCATTAAAAAAAAATGATGAAAATAAGACGCAAGTTTACAAATAGCATAAAAAGGTATATTACTGTTGCATATTCCTTCTGGGATCAATTGAAAAACTTTATTTTTTAACCCCATGTGTGGATCATGTTGTATCTGCGATATTGTTGTTTGTCTTAATCTTCATAGCTGGAATCTGCCTTGGGATAAATTAGTGACTACGAATGCCATAAGATATTCAAAATATTAATCTTTATCTACATAAAGTTAGGTATGTGTTTATTATTAACCAAGATTCCCTTAATTTGAATTTTTTCTTAAGACTCCTTAAAGTGTAGACATTTTTCTAGAATCAAAATTGTGCAATGGATTATGATAAACATCAGAATAAAGATTCTAGACATAATATTTTGTATCATTATATCTTGATTTTGATCTTCGTAAGGGACATAAAAGTGGTGCAAATCTGTTCTGTTCGGGGGGAATTAGTTTTGCCCGTCCTGGGTCGAGTATTCTTCTAGTGGTTTTATGGCATATCAACCTTTTTTATGTTAGTGTCCTCCTAACATAAAAGAGCTATTGGGGTCAAAAACATTAAAACTTCAAATATATCCTATTTTGATGAAATTTATGTCATATGTATAAAATTCCCTGGGGAAGACAATGTACGTGGTCCCGAATTTCTACGTTACCCTCTATGTGCCCGATATCTATGTGCTCTCACCTCTAAGTGATCCATGCGGATAAAACCTCCTTAAAACTTCAAATACGTATATTCACTTTTAATGTAATTTAAAGCATATATATAAGACAATAATTCAGAGAGTTTTCCAAGATTTAAGCTTCTTCTGATTATATTAAGGGGCGAAACGGGAGGAGGGAGGCAGTAAAAATCAAAGTAATATGTTGTTATGAGCATAGTTAGAAAGTACATAGTAGTGATCCTCATTCAATCCCGAGCAACGTCGGGTCTTCCTGCTTGTTTAATATATATATATCAATCCTTTAACGATTCATTTATTAGTTTGGTTTATGTGTTTTACAGCATCATTGTTTGACTAGCGGGCCCCTAGGAAATTCTATGGCGCTTTCTACACCAATCTGTATAATTTACTGTTAATAATGATATTCCTTTTGAAATAAATGTGTGTTAGGGAAATACTTTAAAAAGAATTACTTTTTTTCCATAAAAATAATTATCATTGTAATCTAAACCAATAAAATGAACATCTCTCTTTATTTATTAATTTATTTATTTTAAATTGTAGCGATTTTATTCTGTTGAAACAGAAAACAGAATACAAAACTGACTTTGAAATCTAGTGGGCGATGTCCTTTTCTCCTCCCTACTATCTCTTCTCACAGAAGAGACGTTAGTAGTCTTTCTCTACTCTATCATTATGTTCATGGTTAGTGCTCGACTGAGCTTCCATCTATGCCCCCCCCACACCCTAAAACATTCACAACAAAAACTCGTCTAGCTACAAGCATTGTCAATAATTTCCATGTCTCTCTCTCTCTCTCTCTGCCTAAAACTAAACGAAACTTCCACGGCCAAGTTTTCTTTCCTAGGACTACCCGCCTGTGGAACACAATACCATGGGGTTGCTACCCAGCTGACTACAACAGGGTTGTTTTCAAGTCTAATGTAAACAAATTCTTGTTGAGCCGTCCTATTAAATAATAAAATTCTGACCAATTTTCACCATCATTACAAATCATCACGAATGGCTTTTGGGCCTTGATAAGTTGTGACTCTTTAGTAAAAAAAACAAAACAATAACAATTCTCGGTCTTCTTACTGTAACAATAAATGTCAAGTAAATCAATAAAACGAATGTCGCCTTTGAAACTTATTTATTTAAAATTGTATTCATTTAGTCGACAAGATGACAATTTAATTTTAAATAATTAATTTTAAAATAGATAAAGTCGGAATTGTTTACCTTAGCGACATCATTTTAATCACGAATCATTATGTTTGCTAATCGAACGATCACAATTTTAAATGTGTGTTAAAAGGTGATAACGTACGTATGAACATAAAAGGCCTTAGCATATTATTATTTAAATGTCAATCTACTATTAAATGGTTTAGATTTAACCCTTTTTGATATGATTTAATTGAATAAACAAAAGTTGCTATCTTACCAATAGTTTAAGATTATGAAATTGTGACTTAATGACTTTCTCAAACAGTATGTGTGCTTTATTTACCACGATATTTTGTTTGGATTTGAATTACACTTAACCAATCATATGATGTGCAATGATGTGTCTCACATAGTATCTAAATAAAGACAATAGAATCGTCTTTTTTCATATAAAAAACAAGATCTCACAAGACTTGCTATCTCATCTAGTTGCTTTCAGCCTAGTCTTCTGGTTGGGTTGAGGGTAGCTATTGCCTACTAAAACATAGGAGGCCATCCTCCCAGGCAGTACCTCCTCCTCTTCCGAAAGTAGAGATGAGGTTATTCCCCATCGTCTGATTTTTTTTCGGATTCGCTGATTGCTTGAAGCACCATTACCGGGGAATATCAACACGTCTGCCCAGAGTGTCCTCTTTCAGGTTGGAGCTTGACTTCCAATTTTAACCCGATCTTATGTCATATTTTGACTGGTGGAAATCAAATAAATCCCTGAGACTTGCAAGCTCAACTTAACGATTGCTAAATTACTCTGTTCACCTTTTATCTTCTGTTTAGTAAACTTTCTTTTCTATCCCTCATACTTATCAGTGTTTTTACTTTATTATTTCTCTGTTAATCCTAATATTCATCCTTTTGGCTAGGAACAAAGTGTATTATCTGTTCTGACACCACACTTCATCTTCTGTCTTCAATCAGTGAAGGAGAAATTTTTCTACACTGAGGCATTTAAAATTTTTATCCCAATCTAGATTGCCCCTTTTTGGGGAGGTGTATAGTAAAAAAACAACCTTGTGTCTAACTCTGCCCTCGTGGGGAGGCAAGTAAATAGGGAAGCTTACTATACGTGTTACAACAGTACCCAGGACTCTAATCATGCACACATACACTTAGATACATCAATACTTATACATACAGATATGCAACGATGCAAAGATAGATATATATGAACAGTATTTTTGTGATAAATAGATTTAGTGGCAAAAAACACGAGCATTTGCCTGTTGTTGTCGGCAAACTACAAAAAAATAAAACAAGAATGTTTTTTTTTGTTTTTATATAATGAGACACACTGATGACCTCATCATTTGATGGATTGTATGTTTACCTTCTAACCATTTGTTTTCTTGTCTGTCAATCTGTCTGTCTTTGCTTTAAAAAAATAACATTTTTTTTTATAATTTATCTCCGATTCCACGCACTTTCACAACATCTGGCATTGTCTGCCAGAAGACATCAATTACAGTTCTGATTGACTGGAGCTAAGTAAATTACGTTGTTTGTTTGTCTCTACTCCTGCATTAAGTTATTCAATATATTTTTCGAAAAAGCATCGCATCTTTCTCGGAAGCGTTTTAATCTATCTCTATCAATTTCAGTCCATTTATATCTGTCGGTCTATATACCTATCCATCCATACGTCTATTGTTTAACTTTTCATCTACCAATTTCTGTACGTTCATATATTGTTGGCCCCCTTTGAGTCTAAAAAAATGGATAACCCTCTGTAATAGTGCCTGCGCATAGAGTCGATTGTGAGGCAAAAGTTGCACAATCCTCAAGCGCACTTCTCCTGAACCGGTAGTTCTTAGGTCCAATGGCAAGGAGAAAGCCAGTACGACTGGATATAATCAGAAAGATACTGATGATATTTCAGAGTTATTCTACACCTCTAATTGTTCTTGTTAGTAAAATGTATGATCTTGAATGGGATTAACATTCACCTGACCTTAACCCTCCACCCAGATTTATATATGTGGTGTTATCTCAAAGATAATGTCTATCTTAACATTCTACAGACTATGCTTAAACGAAAGAAGGCCATCACGGCCAAAGTTGTAATATTTTTCTAACAAATAAACAAGGGGTAGACGGTTGTAGTTATTTGTTCCTTTCATTTCGTTTCTTTGACCAAAATACATTTTCCGAAAAGGCTACAGGTTTGATACAAAATCCAGTCTAGCACAAACCTGTTTTTGCGTAACTGTTTTTTTTTCTTTGACTACTCGAAAAGATGTTATATCGACGAATTGTATCCATACTTATTTTTACTTCACTAACTTTTAGTACTTCCTAAAGTCCTTTAAGCGTAACTTTGCTAACTGTTTCACACTAATAATCTTGCCATACACTCCGTTACCTTGCTAGGACAGCTGGAGATTTAGAGGCGGAATGAACGATCGTACCAACTGAACCCAATGCCACATTTAACTGACTAGATATCTTCCTATAACCAAGTCGATTTGTATAAAGGTAAACAATACGTTTACGAAGGTATTGATCAATTATTTTGCTTTTACCAATTTTGTCACTGTTTAAAAGGGATGTGGACAGAAAATGAATGAAGTAATACTTTTAATAATTCCAAAACTAATCAGAAAATTAATCTGGAACTTTCTGAAAAACATTCCCATCCTAATTTGTAAGATTCTAGTAAAATTTGAGTTTTCAAATTTTTACTAGAATCTTTCAAATTACCATCGCGTTGTATTTTCAGTAAGTTCCAGATGAATTTTATGATTATTTTACTTAACGTTTTTTGTGAGTTAATAACAAAATGTGTTGTAAACTTTCAAGTTACTAAATATCGGATTTTCTTCGTGGGATACGTTTTTGAAGGTTTAAAACATCTAATAGATTTATTGAATACTTAATTATATGTTCTACGAGCAGTAAGAGTTTAATTAATCTTACCGTATTAGAAACACATATAGAACTCTTTTTGTAATTTGTTGTAAACTTTTGAGCGGTGCTAATATATATATATATATATATATATATATATATATAACGTACTCTCCTTTTTATTTCAACAGAGATACAGAATGCTCGGGAGAAATTTGATCATTTTTTATATACTCCACTTTATAACGATTTGAAGTATTTGATAGCGGCAAAGTACAACGGACAGCTGTTTATGTGTATTATTGGTGGGTTTGAGAGCTGGGGACAATTCACGTCTGGAAATCCCTGGGATATTGGAAGAGAGTGACCTGTATCATCATGATTTGAGCCAGATTAAAAAATTCAGAAGTTTTAACTGTAGCTCAATTCTCTTTGAATACCTTGAAAGCCGTGAGATGTGAGCTGGGAATTGCGACAGAGATTGGAATCAGTGGCTAGCAGGAAGGATCATAGCAGGCGTTCTGATTATATCTGCACAACGAAATTCGTTTAGATGGTGCAGAAAAATTGTGGTAAGATTGCGATAAAGCAATACAGACCTTGATGAGATAAATTGACATTGGAGTTGCAACTATGATGAAATGGCTGAATGAGGATTTTCACCTCATAAAGTGTTGCGAGTGCCAACTCTTCACCGGCAAGCCTAAAGAAAAGCGCCTTAGGAAAGCCAAGAAACCCATCAATTAAATCACCTAGTCAATCCATGATACTTAGCCTCTTATCAAGACCAGTTGCATAATGCACAGACAAACAGGTGGTTAGCCTACATTCGTCACAAAGACAAACTTTCCTCAAATTGTGATAGTTTTTGGGGTGTGTTTTCAGTTAAGGCCACGTCGTGCCACCTCACATCTACGAAAAGGAACTCAGACTCAATTCAGATATCTATATTGAGTTTACTGTTGTCGATTGCTGGGTGGAGAGGATGGCGGCTTGAAGGCCAAACTCAGCAATGGCTGTCTGAGAACTTTCATGACTTCATCAGTCCCAACATCTTACTTCCCAACTAGCTTGATTACAACCTCATCGACTATTATCTGTGGGGTGCAGTTAAGAAAGACACCTACTGTACCGCCTGCAACACCAAGGACGAGATGATTGCCAGGATCAAACTGATGTTCTTGCGTCTCTCAAAGGTTACCATGAAGATCATGAACTCCCGGTTCAAGTATCGCCTGGAGGCCGCCATGGAGGCTTAGGGCGGCTCATTCGAGTTAGAAGATCTTTGCCAAATACAGTTAAGAAATGCACTTTTAATTTTGAGAATACATCAATTATTGGCCAAGATATTACTTTTTTCTTTCTTTCCCAAAATGTGTCAAATTTGTCTCAAAAACAATGTATATGGTTCTGAACTATAGAAAATGAAAGTTTTTTTTTGGAAAACAGTAACAGTTATTTATAATTACACATATGAGAATAATTTTTATAACATCTTGTAGAATATAATAACCATATAATATAGCTAGGTGTAATGAGGCATTAGGTTACTTTTTTCCCAAATGTGCATCACCGGATTTGAAAGCAAAGAACATCAGGGTTGAAATCCAGCTTCCTAAACATTGTCCATGGAATCGCCTTTCATTCAGTTTACAGCACATGGCAGTCCTAGCCGTCACCCATTCAATCACAAAAAATATCAACGTTGCATATATTTAGTGATCAAACAATCATCAGTTCTATCTCTGTGATATGGCTTGAAGCAAAATACTGATCAAAAGAAACTCATATTTGAGGATATATTTTAGATATTGTTGCTATTAAATAATTTACATTTATTGGACATTGATTTTCATCTTGCTTATTGGCCTTTCCGAGTAAAGTGGGCTCAGTAATCCAGTAGAATGATATAGTAATAGAGACAAAAATTTGAACTGAAAGAATCAGCACATATATTAGGATACAGTAACTTCTGAATTGAGCCACGTATAGAGATGTGAACCAACTGAGATAGAGAGAGGTGAACCAACTGAGATAGAGAGAGGTGAACCAACTGAGATAGAGAGAGGTGAACCAACTGAGATAGAGAGAGGTGAACCAACTGAGATAGAGAGAGGTGAACAAACTGAGATAGAGAGAGGGGAACAAACTGAGATAGAGAGAGGTGAACCAACTGAGATAGAGAGAGGTGAACTAACTGTAATAGAGAGAGGTGAACCAACTGAGATAGAGAGAGGTGAACCAACTGAGATAGAGAGAGGTGAACAAACTGAGATAGAGAGAGGTGAACAAACTGAGATAGAGAGAGGTGAACAAACTGAGATAGAGAGAGGTAGACAAACTGACATAGAGAGAGGTGAACAAACTGACATAGAGAGAGGTGAACAAACTTAGATAGAGAGAGGTGAACAAACTGAGATAGAGAGAGGTGAACAAACTGAGATAGAGAGAGGTGAACAAACTGAGATAGAGAGAAGTGAACAAACTGAGATAGAGAGAAGTGAACAAACTGAGATAGAGAGAAGTGAACAAACTGAGATAGAGAGAGGTGAACAAACTGAGATAGAGAGAGGTGAACATACTGAGATAGAGAGAGGTGAACATACTGAGATAGAGAGAGGTGAACCAACTGAGATAGAGAGAGGTAAACATACTGAGATAGAGAGAGGTGAACAAACTGAGAGAGAGAGAGGTGAACAAACTGAGATAGAGAGAGGTGAACAAACTGAGATAGAGAGAGGTGAACAAACTTAGATAGAGAGAGGTGAACATACTGAGATAGAGAGAGGTGAACATACTGAGATAGAGAGAGGTGAACAAACTGACATAGAGAAAGGTGAACAAACTGACATAGAGAGAGGTGAACAAACTGAGATAGAGAGAGGTGAACAAACTGAGATAGAGAGAGGTGAACAAACTGAGATAGAGAGAGGTGAACAAACTGAGATAGAGAGAGGTGAACAAACTGAGATAGAGAGAGGTGAACAAACTGAGATAGAGAGAGGTGAACAAACTGAGATAGAGAGAGGTGAACAAACTGAGATAGAGAGAGGTGAACAAACTGAGATAGAGAGAGGTGAACAAACTGAGATAGAGAGAGGTGAACATACTGAGATAGAGAGAGGTGAACATACTGAGATAGAGAGAGGTGAACAAACTGAGATAGAGAGAGGTGAACAAACTGAGATAGAGAGAGGTGAACAAACTGAGATAGAGAGAGGTGAACAAACTGAGATAGAGAGAGGTGAACAAACTGAGATAGAGAGAGGTGAACGAACTGAGATAGAGAGAGGTGAACAAACTGAGATAGAGAGAGGTGAACAAACTGAGATAGAGAGAGGTGAACAAACTGAGATAGAGAGAGGTGAACAAACTGAGATAGAGAGAGGTGAACAAACTGAGATAGAGAGAGGTGAACAAACTGAGATAGAGAGAGGTGAACAAACTGAGATAGAGAGAGGTGAACAAACTGAGATAGAGAGAGGTGAACAAACTGAGATAGAGAGAGGTGAACAAACTGAGATAGGGAGAGGTGAACCAACTGAGATAGAGAGAGGTGAACCAACTGAGATAGAGAGAGGTGAACCCACTGAGATAGAGAGGTGAACAAACTGAGATAGAGAGAGGTGAACTAACTGTAATAGAGAGAGGTGAACCAACTGAGATAGAGAGAGGTGAACCCACTGAGATAGAGAGGTGAACAAACTGAGATAGAGAGAGGTGAACAAACTGAGATAGAGAGAGGTGAACAAACTGAGATAGAGAGAGGTGAACAAACTGAGATAGAGAGAGGTGAACAAACTGTGATAGAGAGAGGTGAAAATACTGAGATAGAGAGAGGTGAACATACTGAGATAGAGAGAGGTGAACATACTGAGATAGAGAGAGGTGAACATACTGAGATAGAGAGAGGTGAACAAACTGAGATAGAGAGAGGTGAACAAACTGAGATAGAGAGAGGTGAACAAACTGAGATAGAGAGATGTGAACAAACTGTTGATGATTTATAAATGCAAACGAACTAACTGAGATGAAGAAATGTGAAACAATTAAGATAAAGAGATGTAAACCGACTGATATAGATAGGTCCGAACGGACTGAAATGTAAAGAAGACATCAGAACAAGTGTGAACTACCTCCATACAGTGAATCAGGATCTGGTTTGAGGCATTTTTTATTTTTTATTTTCTCTGCTTAACGTTTTCTTATTCTGGTTTGAGTTTTTTTCCTTGAAACTTATTTCGATTTACATATAACCAGCTCTGTTCTGACAGTCTCAACAGGATCATTTTTTTTATTCAGTATTTTTTTTATCTACAACATAAATATAAATCAATCGTGAAAAAGAAATAAACTAAGCGAAAGTCGGACATTGGTATTTTTATTTATTTATTTTTCGAGACTATTTGTTTTATTCTGTATCTTTTTTCCTGTTTAGTGAGTCAATAGCGATGAAAAAATCTATTTTTATGCGAATCCTAAGTACTTTTGGAAATGTCTAGACACTTTGAGAAAAAAATATGAGTCTTCTGCTATCTTTTTTGTAAAAAAGTGAGTTGTTTGGTTTTAATTTTCATAAATGCAAAGTTTGTGTATATATAGTCATTTATTTCATAATGGTTCTAGGATTGAGAATTCTTGAATTACTTTTATTATTTATAAATTTAATTTTTTTTTAAATATGGGGATTGGTTTTCTCCATGTCGATTTATGGTTGCGGCTTTTAGGACCCGTGCTTTACTTATTTGTCTATCATAACCGTCTTCTATGATACTAACATTGCTAGAGTGATATACATGAATAGGCAGAGAGCTATCTAAATAAACTGAAATATAGATAGAAAGATGTGAAAAGATCGATTGATATATATAAGTAAAACGCTACCCACCATTCGGCAACTATGAATCAACCTCTAAATATGCTTTTTTACTTAAAATATCAATAATATACATTTATAGTAAATTTAAACACTAGCAGTTTTCATTTTAATTACCTCACTTGAAAATTAATTAACATAATATTTTCAAAATGTTGTAGTAAATTATCCTTTTGTTTTATTAAATAGCTTTAATAAATTACTGTTATTATCGACGAAACTATTGTATATATGGACAAATACGAAAATAAAATTACAAATGAATAAAACCAAACATTAATTTTATATAAAATGTTTAGATAATAGTTATGCAAATTAGGCATACAAATAGCTGTCTTTGAGTTGTTCCCCTCTACTATATATATATATATATATATATATATATATATATATATATATATATATACATAAATAGCATAATATAAAATGAAATAATAAAATAAGGTGCAAATTAAATTTTATTAGAATTCAAAATTCAGGCAAAGTATCTTAACGTCCTTAACTCATGAGTTTTCAAAGATAATTCTTCTCCTCAGAGGACCATTACCGCAGTGATGTTACTACAGGTGATAAAATTACACTTTGAAAATATATAAAAATATATACAAAAATACATAAAAGTACATAACACATCAAATATATCAAGCCAAAAACATACTTATTTGTTTAAGTTATAAAATCCATCAAAGTCATACAAATTAAAACATATTCAGGAAAGCTACATGACCAACTCAATGGACAAACAATTTTTTAAACTTTCAATTCTTTTCAGTACAGGCGTTAGTTATCTATCGGTTTGGAGACATCCACCAAAGTCGAGAGAGAGAGCAAATTACTGCTTTCGTAATTACTTATCAATTAAGTCCTTAACCATTCGTGGGGGTGAGAAAAGAGATCTTTCGCCTGTATTTTCTTAGGGAATCAATTCCCCTATGCATGTCGCTGACTACATGGTAAAAATCACGAGGTCCGGGTTGAAGGGAGTCGGTGGCATGGAATGAAAATAATGTGGATGGCTGTGAGTGAAAATGTGGGGGTGGGGGTGAATGAGTAGTCGACTACTTTTTTCACACTCTTACTCACCCACCCCTCCCACTTCCAATCACCTTCATTTTTTCAAATCCTTTCTAAAAACCTACACACCAGAAACACAGAGCCTCCCCCTTCCACTCCTCTTTCCCCACCCCTCCACTTTTTCACTCACAGCTATCCACATTAATTTCATTCACCCCCACCCCTCCACTTTTTCACTCACAGCCATCCACATTATTTTCATTCCATGCCACCGACTCTCTTCAACCCGGACCTCGGTCCTGTGCTCCTAGTAGTGGCTACTACTTCTCATTAACCCATCATGTCAACCCAATATTTTCATGTACTTGTATGACATTTTTCTTAAAATTATCATCCTGAGGAAGTCTTACAAATAAAGACGAAACGTTGATGAATACATAAAAACACATCTTTTTGGTTTTTCCTTTTTCATTTCCCATTATGTCGGATTACCTCCATCCTTCCTTTCTTATATATATATATATATATATATAAAGATATATATATATATATACATATATATTAGAGAGAAAGAAGAGAGTATTTTAAAAGATTATGTTGTATTATTATTTAATTAACCGTGAACCTTCTTATGGTAATATAGGTGCGGTAAATAAAAATAACTTCCGTATTTATTCATATATATATATATATATATAAACTCGATGTCTGTGTGTATGTCTTCTATAGAAAAAAAGGTTAGAGAGTTTAGATAAAATCTAGAAGAGTATTCTTATGTAAAATTAATAGTATTCCCGAATCTCTAAATGCACCTTAAAGGCATCTTTCGGGTAGATTTCATCATTTTCCCAGTCATTTTTCATCAAGTGTCTATGTAAGAATGTAATAATTTGAAAATGCGGAGTTATTACGGCAGGAAATCTTTTATTTTATTTAACGTTTCTTAACGTCATTTTTTTTTAAATAGAGGAGGGCGGTAAGAAACTTGGAAAGGGTAGTCTTATTAGTGCTCTGTAGTCACCCTTAATTTTATTGGCTGATTTCAGTAGCGTTTTGAAGGCCTAAAAATTGGAGCAATAAATAAACTGTAAATGGCATATAATAATCCAAAAGTACCCAACATCCTAGATAGAACAGTTTTATTTAAACACAGTGTTGCCCGGGAGAAAAAAAAAACTCCTCTGTATTGTGTTAACTCGATGTTGCCCGGGAGTTGTTAAGTAGTATAAATTTATTCAAAGTGCTCAATATCCTAGAGGGAGCAGGGTGGTTTTAGTAGTGCTCTGGAGGTATCCTTAATTTTATATAGGTAGTTTCAGTAACGCTCTAAATGGGAACATTAGGTGATATAGTAATCAAAACTAGAGTAGGTGTGTTTAAACGCAGCGTTGTCAGAGAGAAAGAATTTCTGTCTTTTTTTACTCAGTGATTGTCGGGATATTTGTAAGTCGAATAAGTTAATCCAAAGTGCTCAATATTCAAGATTGAGCAGATGTTTTTACTTGGTGTTGCCGGGAGTCAATAATGTCCTTGATAGAGCAATCCTACACAAAACAGGTGTTTTTAAAAGCTGCAGAACCCGGAACAAGAATCTTCACTGTATTTTGTTATAGATACTCTGTGTTGCGAGTCCATGCTCAATATCCTAGATAGTGCAGATGTGTGCAATAATGTGGTATATGCTTGATTAAGAATGGGAAGATAAGAAACTCAGTATTACCCGCGAAGACACTAGCCGAACCTCTTCTGAACATGAGTCTGTGGTGAGTCAAGGGTTTCTAAATCTACAGCCGCACCTCTTCTGAACATGAGTCTGTGGTGAGTCAAGGGTTTCTAAATCTACAGCCGCACCTCTTCTGAACATGAGTCTGTGGTGAGTCAAGGGTTTCTAAATCTACAGCCGCACCTTTTCTGAACATGAGTCTGTGGTGAGTAAAGGGTTTCTAAATCTACAGTCGCACCTCTTCTGAACATGAGTCTGTGATGAGTCAAGGGTTTCTAAATCTACAGCTGCACCTCTTCTGAACCTGAGTCTGTAGTGAAGTAGTCAGTCGGAGGTTTGGGAAGGAGTAATTTTTTTCATTCATTTTTTTTTTCATTCAATTTTTCCTTTATTTTTTCAAATTCATATATTTTTCATTCATTCACTTTACATTCCTTTTTTTCTATACATTTTTTTGCATTCAATTTTTTCTTTCATTCTTTTATTCAGTGTCTTTGAACGCAGTGTTGTCCGGGATAAAATATTTCTTTGTTCTTTTTTTTAATGTTGAATACGCCGTTTACCCTGTTTATCCTTTATATTCATATTATTATGAAATAGGTGGGGAGACAAGAAATTAGTAATTTACTAGGACTATTTGTTCTATTCGGCATTGTTTAGGATCCAAAATTGTAAGATTACAGTATTACTTTCGGTAAAGAATATATAGTAAATGTCTTTGAACTATTGAATTAATCTACATTACATATCTTCTTAATATGTTTAAATGGATGGGGGAAGAAATTAGGAATGGACCGGCGTTGATTTACTTTCTTCTAAACTTTTCATGCTTCCGGGCAGCCTACTAGTGTACATATATACACACATGTATGTATATATATATATATATACATATGTATGTATGTATATATATATATATATATATATATACACACATACGTACATATATATATATATACATACATATATACATGCATACATATATACATGCATACATATATACATACATGGGAAGAGAAGGATGAAGGTAATCCGACGTGATGGGAAAATGAAAAAGGAAAACCAAAAAATGGATGTTTTTTATGTGTACATCAACGTTTCGTCTTTATTTATAAGACTTCATCAGGATGATAATATAGAGAAAAATGTCATGCAAGTACAAACACATGTAGGGTTGACACATATGACAATATGTCAACCTACATGTGTTTGTACTTGCATGACATTTTTCTCTATATTATCATCCTGATGAAGTCTTATAAATAAAGACGAAACGTTGATGTACACATAAAAACATCCATTTTTTGGTTTTCGTTTTTCATTTTCCCATATACATACATACATATATATATATATATATACATACATACATAAACATATATATAAACATATATATATATATAAACATATATATATATATATACATGTATATATATACATATACATACATACATACATATATATATACATACATACATACATACATACATACATACATACATACATACATACATACATACACATATATATATAGACAAATGTTACCATACTGATAAATAGGTGGACAGATAGATGTTAAGATATCATGTTAGATATACAAACGAGAATCAAGTAAGGCAGGGATAAATTTGAACAGACTGATATAAGTATATAATTATTTATATAGACATAGCTGATGAAATTAAAATAAATGTAAACATAATAAGATAGGTAGGTGTTAACAGACCGAGGGTAGATAGATGAATGTGAACAGACTGAGGTATATATGCGAACAAACACAATTAGACTAATGTAAACAGACTACGATATATAGATATATGTCAACAGATAAGAACTGATGTGAGCAGATAAAGATATACACAAGGTGTGAACAGATTGACATAGACTGATGTGAATGAACCGAAATACAGTTTTTAATAGACTCATATAGATAGATGTGAATGGACCTATATAGGGTGATGGGAATGGACTTATATAGAGTGATGTAAAGTGACTCGTATTGACAGATGAGTATGGACCACACTTGACAGATGAGTATGGACCACACATTACAGATGAGTGTGGACCCAACTTGACAGATGAGTGTAGACTAAACTTGACAAATGTGTATGGACCCAAATTTACACCCAAATTGACAGATGTGTATGGACCCAAATTGACAAATATGTATTGACCTAACCTGACAAATGTGTATGGACCCAAATTAACAAATGTGTATGGACCTAAATTAACAAATGTGTATGATCCAAATAGACAAATGTGAATAGAAGGATAGATAGGTAGGTAGCTGTGACTGAAAGAAAAGAGACAGCTAGCTATGAAAAGATTAGCATAAATAAATAGATATAGAGAGATGAGATAGATATGAATAGGTTGAAATAGATATATAGCTATGGCATGTTTGATATATGTAGATAGGTGATCAATACATAAATGTAGATGGATACGTATGAATAGATTGAGTAATAGATAGTGTTCTGCTTTTTTATTTTTTATTTAAATCATGTAAATTTCCAGTCTGCCAAGTCACTTTACCTGTTAATGGTTTTGGGCAGATTCTGGGCGGGTTTGGTGGGGTTCAAGCCTGTTGAATCACCTTCTTGATGTTTATAGTTTGCATTTTGTTTATTACTCTCCCCCTCCCGCAGCCGGCCCGTTTCGCCGTGTAGGTTGGTTGGGTGGGAATTTCATTACCATCGTTTCACTGACTTTGTGTGCGCTGTCATCATTATCATTTTTGGAACCATCTACTCATAGGAAAACCATATTAATGTTAGCGAAGGTATTTGATGTGTCACTCCTCTTTACTCTATCTAGCTATGTGTCTATCTATATTTTATTTGTTATATTTTTTATTAATACAAACATTTCAGGCTACATATGTGCATACATGTTTCAGCTAAAGCATAAGACAGGTTGAAGCTTCTTCAGGCCAAATGGAAAATTAAAGTCGGCAAAATTTTAGTCATATGACGTCCTCTAATTGAAAATGTGTTTTTCTTCTAGTTAGCATTCATATTCTATTTGGCTCAACAGAATGTCCGTTGGTTTTAGGCTTTAGCTGAAATATGTATGCACATATGTTGCTCAGAATATTTGTATAAATAAAATTCTATACTAAATATATATACTGTTCTATTTGTTTTCATTGTGTTAATAAAATAGTACTCAATATTTATAGGATTCTTTATCCAATCTATATAAACGAAACTACACCTGGAATACTATATGTATATATATATATGTGTGTGTGTGTGTGTGTGTGTGTGAGTGTAACAGTTTCTCTCTCTCTCTCATTATTCTCTCTCTATACATAAAACGCATATAAATACATGTTCATGCACGCATATTTATTTATATATTCCAAAATAGCTTTTAGTCATTCATACAGAAAACACAATATATATGTATTCAACATTAATAATAAATTGGTAGCCAATTTATATAGGCCATCCAAAGAAACAGTTCCCACTGCTAACAATGCAGAAGCATTACTTCCTATGTATTTCTGATAACAGGGGTACTATCTTAACACGGCTTCCAAAGGCTTAAAATACTTGAGATACTAACTAAATATGCATCTTGCAGGCTTAAAACTTCACGATAAGAGCGGTTAAGTCAAATTTACAACATTATATAGTCAAAATACTGTAAATATTAAATCAGCTCAATGTAAAAACTTTCAGGTCAAACAGAACTATTGTAGGTAATTTGAAATTTAAAAAATATAACATGATTGATATCAGTTTCATGAATTCAACATCAATAAAATCGTTTGGCCTACGATCGTTTCTAAGACGAAATACTTTTTTATTGATTCTAATATGTCTTTTCTTTGGCACCGATTCCATAACATAACTAGAAGTTGAAAAAACATCAACATTATCCATCCTTAAAAAACAGTTATTATAGAAAAACACAATAATAAGAATACTACCAAATAATTTCAAAAATTAATAAGAAAATATATAACGAAGTGAAACAGCAATGGTAAAATAAAATAATAAAAATAATAATGATAATGATAATAATAAATAATGATCATCATAATAGTAATAATAAAGGAAGGAATAAAATATAAATGTATGAAGACTAATAACTGTGTTGAGTCACCCTTAAAGATGAATAACGTTGATGCTTGATTCGACTTCTACGTTCTGTAAATAATTCCCCTCCTTATTAACAAAAAGCATTCCAATATCAACAGAAAGAAGTTTTATATGCAGCATACACACTTTTGTAAGAAATATTAGATGATGAGCATACTACTATGATCGCACCAATGAGTTAAGGAACAAAAAACAAGAATACACAACTTCCAGTAAACTCCATTAGAGATGAAGAGGAAACCCAAAGAATAGCAGCTAAACATTATAAACTTAAGTCGTGTGACACCAGTGTTATCTGCCCTTCTGATTATAAAAACCGGTGTAAACGGAAAATCACTCTCTTTTTTCTGTTCAACCGACCTCGGCAAAATAACAACCAACACACGTACTGTTCACCGCGGCGAGACATTTAAGTTCTTCATGTATACACTAGGAGACTTTCCACTACATACAATTCTTGGTAAGAGATTCTATTTCTTCGCATACCCACTTCAGAGACTTTCTACCTTCATTTCTTTGTATACACAATTCAGACTGTTTCTGCTCGATATATGTTCTACATACAAGACATATATACACACAGCACATCTCATCATTCCACATACACTCGTTCAATAAACGTCTTATTTTAACTATCTGTTTTTGTTTGTAAATTATTACTTTTGCATGCAACATTGCTTGATTTGACGAATACGCATATACTCGGGACACATCCAAACGGCACCCGATAAATGCTTAAAAAATGAACATTCCCAAATTTATACCTACCAGCGACCATGCGCGATTTAAGTTCAAATTTAAAAGAGACATTTAAACCGTTAAGTCCACACAACATCGGACGTCACTGCTACAAGACTAGGAAGGATTGTTACGAAAAAAAATATTGTTAGTACGTTTTATTTGCCTAAAGCTCTGACGAGGCTTGTTATATCAACCGAAATTATTAGATAAAAAACTCAAGATTAAAATATGATTTTTAATAAAAATATCTGCATCTAACATGTTCTTTTTAAGTTCAAAATTTTAAAGATACTTAAAAAATCAACTTTCCCAAATATATATATATATATATAAGTAAACAATGAAATTTATTTTTGAAAACATTTCAATGTCCAACGCTGCTCTTTCGTGGACACAGGTATTGGTGTATGCAATACCAGTAATTATTAAAGGAAATTGTATTATCATTATCTACGAACCCGGGAACATAGAAAATCTATGTAAAGAAAAATGAGACACAAACAGGATTCGAACCTGGGCATATAAAGAGTAACCACCTAAAGACAATATCAGTTTACTACTCGACTATCAGACCTTATAATTATTTGAAAGTCGAAATTTCACAAACACTCAAATAATCCCGCAACAACATGTTTATGCATAACTCTGAGAATTCACAATTTCGACTTTCGAATGATTGTAAGGTTCGATAGGTCAGCAGTTAAACTGATCTTTTGCTAAATATTTATAAACGTCTGGGGGGTTTATTTCGTGGACTTTCGTTAGTGTGAAATACGTTTATTATTCAGGTACATTTGAAAAGATAGATAAAGTTAAAACAGTGTTATAAGCATGAGGAAATAAAACAATGTTTAAACTTGAGAGGCCACATTTGCTGTTAATACATTGCTATAGAATAAAAAGGAAAAACGAAAAAATGAAAGGGAACAGATATGAAAATAGGACATAAGATGTCTACCAACAGTCTCAATTTGCTCGCTGTGATGAATGTTGATATCTTATCTGAAGGATCACACTGCCTTGTTGATATTTGTAATATCGGTTTTGGAAGGGAGGCATGCACAGCCTGCTTCAGCTTATATGTGTTAAACGCATTTGGGTATTCGTCAGTAAGAAGTCTAAGTGCTAACGGAGACGATGATGAAAAAAGAGAAAGGAAAATGAAGAAGTGAGAAGAGGATGGAGATCGAAAAATCGTGAGTGTCAATGAACAATGAGAAAAATACTACACACTGCCTTATGCGTCCCATGTCAGGAAACGCATACAATGAAGAACTATCTGAAAAAATAATGTTATTACAAAGTTTTTAATTTAAACCTATTGATGTGGAATAATAGCATTCGTTAACCTTGTGTCATACCTTGTTGTTAGTTGTTTTCTAGACTGGCGGATTGCGGTCATGAAATCGAAACCCCGTATTTATACTTTTAAAAAACCTAACCTGAGACAAAACTGATGCGAGACAGAGAAGGTTTATTCAACATGATCTTCGTTCTAAATAACTCACCAGTGGAGGGAGGAGACAGAGAGAGAGAGAGAGAGAGAGAGAGCGAGATAATCCCTGTTTAATTATAAGTTGCTAGCCCATTTTATTTACACGTCCGAATATGCTGTATGTTTACCCAGACTCCCTTCTTTATGTCACCCACTCTCTCAGATCCATATTACGTAACATCCGCTAGATAATATATTCCGACAGCCTAGTTATATTCACCCCACGTCAGCGAGTGAACCAATAACGACCCCTCGCATGTATTACTTCCTGTTATTCTCGAAGAAGCCTTCAACCCAGCCTTAACTAAAACATACACTAATTGATCTACCCGCCCAATATTTAACAATCTTTAGTGATAGTCTAATTCCTTTATCTCGATTCCATGTATAGCCGGGTAGCCATTTTAGAGTTTCTGCTTTGTAGTTGATAGATTAAATGAATGAATTAATTACCAAAAACGTCGTAGATTGTTTTAAATATTAATTTATTAATTTTACAAACAATTACCCGCCAAGTTGCATCACACCATGTTAAATATTTATCTGAAGCTAAAAAGTCACATTGCCTCATCATTTCCCGCCATGTTTAGTCTTCACGAGACGCACATTAAACCTGCTTAAGCTGATATACACTAAACACACATGTCTTTACTGTGTATATAGTTATACTTTCGACAATACTACAGATTTGACTGTATTTATGCATTTACTTCAATCAAAATGGCGGCCTCCACCGAAGATTGACAGCGATTACAAAACAGCTTATGGTAAAATAATTTTAATAACCATATTTCGTTGTTACATTAGTATAATATTTTCATCCTGCTTAAAGTATGTTATCACAGCATAGGTTGAAATTAATATATTCTGATACTTATGTATGTTTGTGATAAGCTCTGTGTTTTCTCTTCAAATGTTTTTCACATTTTTGTGGCACCAATTCCTACAACATATTCAAAGTTTGACGAATGTTAGTGATTTATCTGAAGCTAAAAGCTCAAACTATCTCACTGCTGTCCGCCAGGATTAGTCTTCAAACCTGCTTAAGATAATAGATACTAAACGCATATGTATTTAGTGTATATAAGGCTATGCATTCGTCAATAGGTGGACTGACAGCACTACCGGAGACGAAAGAAGGAGACAAATTAGTAGTAGAGGTGGAAGGTTGGAACGAGTCACTAAGAAAGTCTAGGGGCGTGCGACGGTGAAGAGGAAGAAAGTGTACCCTCTGATAAATCTTGCAACAAAAGAGAAAACAGAGACAGCCTAACCAAAACGAAAATTAAAGTAGCGCACGTGTATATGGTTAAGTTAATAACTTTATTCAGTTATTGTTATGTAGTGTTCTTGTGTTGTAAAACCCAAGTAACAAGGATTAAAATGATTATGTATTCAAACAATATTAAATTGCACTGTATATTGTGTATTCAGTTTATAATGAGTAAATTCTCTCCAACTTCGGAAATTATAAAAATGATAATAAAAATTCAATCAGAATATCTTGCTCTGACTGAGTGTAACAGAAAATAGGAAGGGCTTCGTTTATGTCTTATAATAAAAAGACAAATTTGAACACATTTTTTATGGTTTTGACTGTCCAAATCCCGAGATATTATTTATTGCTTTTGGGTAGGCTTACCTGATAAAAACAGCATCTTGGAGAATGCCAAACTGGCAAGAAATTGTATGACAATTCTAATCGGTGCCAAGAGGAAACTTTCTTTTCGGATACCTGACGTAGCATTCCTCAGAATTCTTCCTTCTTTTTTTCATGCAAGGTAACTCACTGGTGAGGGAAATCGATTGCTAATGGCGAAGAATGCCAGAAATCATTTACAGAAACCATTCGGTTCAAAATATTTTTTGAACAACTTCAAGTGTTTCGTTTGCGTTTAAGCCAAGAAACTCTCATCCTCAGGCAGTTTTCTGTCTTTTCTTTCCCTCTTTCACCCTCTCTCTTGCATTATTCTTTTTTTTATTACTTTACATCCAAGTCTCTCTCATTCTCTTTTATTTTCCACCGTCTCTTGACTCCCCCCGTTCTATTTTCTTTTTCTTTTCGTTCCATTCTTCTGCCCATTCACTCTTTCCTCCTTCCTTTTCATCCTCTCTCATCCTTTCTTACTTCCCAATTCCTTCCTTCCTTTCTTAATCTTGATTTTCTTTTCACTCGTTTTTTTCTCTTACTTTCATTCTCTTCCATTGTTTCTTTTACTTTCTTTCTCCTCTTATCTCTTTATTCATTTCTTTCCTTGTCTGTTTCCTTTCATAATCCCTTCTTTACAATATCGCTTGTGCTTTTTCCCCTCTCTCTTTCTCGAATATCTTTCTGTTTTCGAGACTCAGCTCTTCACTTCTTGTTTACTTTTCTTTCTCCCATGATTTATTTTTTCAACCTACCCTAACTCATTCAGTCTTTTTCCTTCTTTCCAGTTATTCTTTTATTTTTCATAGACATTCATACTTCAATATTTTTATTTTTTGTCTATTGTAATTTAAAAAACTCATTTCATATCATTATTCTTTCAATCTTTTCGTTCTTTCTTTCTTTCTCTCTATTTCTTTCTCTATGTCCCTTGTTCGTTATTTTCATTTGTTAAATTTCACTGTCTCTATTCCTTCTTATTATTTCTGGATTTATTTTTGCAAATGCCATATTGGTGATGTAACATTTGATTGAAAGAAATTGAGTTGCACTCGACTTTCTTTCCACAAACTGAGCGGGGAAACTTTCCTCTTTCTAACACTACAACCACTGATCATAATTTGGTCTGGCAACATTCACTCTCGAGTCTTTATTTTCCATAGCTTTCCTCCAAGTCTTTAACTTAACAAGTAGACATTCCATTGTTTCACAGGCAAACCCTAAACCATCAGTATAAAACATCTCTTCCATGCAACTAGTACAAAACACCCTGGGCAACACTTTAAAGACACAAATGAAAAGCAACCGACGCAGTACAGATCCCGGACGTACAACTTAAACATTGAAGCTATCACTAAATGTGCTGTTAATGTTAACATGTATTTGAGCATTTCTGTACATTACTTCACTAACCACTTGCTTGCAACTAAGTTAAGCGAAACCTACTAAAAACATCTCTTCACACTCAAAAAATGTCTCAAAATCCCAAAAAGCAAATTACAACTTCTTTTTGTTACAAATATACTTCTCTGGCAGTTGCGTCAGGATAGCACCAGTTGTACCTCGGACAGGCATAACATCAAACTGCTCAGTCATGAGACGGAAAGAGAGAGGAGAGAGACAGAGAGAGAGGAGGAAGAATAAAGAGATGGAGCGTTTACAAACACAGATAATATAATAAACTCTTGTCTCTTAGTTACGGAATTTTTCTATTAATGGCATTATTTGAATCCGAGATACTTGCATTTAAATCTTGGCGCATCATCATGGGATATCCTGTATATTATAGGATACCATGTATATTATGACATACCCGTATATTATAGCATACCCTGTATATAGATCTAAGTGTAAATAGAATCAACAGCACATGGTTACTGGAAGTGTCTTAGTTTGCATTCATCAATCACCATGTAATATTGATTCTCTGCCTACAATCTTTTCAAGCTTAGATCAACATACGATCTATCACCGACATTGAGCATTCTTTCATATTAACGTAACAGCTGATAAAATATATTCATTAATCTATATCTCTCTCTATAAAAAGTTAGATATGTGTATATGTTTATATATTTATTATAAAGTTAGATATGTGTATATGTTTATATATTTATTATAAAGTTAGATATGCGTATATGTTTATATATTTATTATAAAGTTAGATATGCGTATATGTTTATATATTTATTATAAAGTTAGATATGCGTATATGTTTATATATTTATTATAAAGTTAGATATGTGTATATGTTTATTTATTTATTATAAAGTTAGATATGTGTATATGTTTATATATTTATTATAAAGTTAGACATGTGTATATGTTTATATATTTATACGTATGCTTGTGTTGGGTAACCTTCGAAACGTATCGCCTTATTAAGGATTAAAAGACTGTCACTTAAACTGATTATACGTAGCAATTTATCCTTTGCTCTACGGGTCCATAATTAACTATCTTTTTAATAAATACTATTTTTAGTATCCACATACATATGTTTCATCTTCACCAATAATGATCAGTGTTGTTATATACAAAGGTTCTATTTGTCGCATGATCTGAACCTCTGACCCCAGTCACCATTGATTGTTAAGATGCAACGTGCTAATATATCTTCTATATAATAAAAGAGAACTTCCATTGTGTCTGTCTGTCTGTTTATAGAAAGACAGACTAAAGAGGCCATTTTAAGGAAGTTACGAACTCTTTTCCAACATTTTGCATGATAAATAGAAATATAATTTTGAGTGTTATTTAAAAGGACAACTTAATAAATATTCCAATTGGGAGAGAGTCAGACTGACAACCTCGATTGTGCTGTTTCCATTCTGCCTTAGACTGCTTTTTTTAATGAAAACAAAGAATATCCTTTTTCAATTTGTTTTAAATATAATAAAATCTAAGTGAAAAAACAGATTTTGGTATGTTAAAACCTAACGTTTATCAATCTGTTTGTCTGTACCCCCTCTCTCTCTCATATATATATATATATATATATATATATATATTGTATATATTAAATTCCCGAAACAGTTTTTCATGGTAAACAACTGATGATCCCTTAAAATAGTGTTAGAAATAAATTAATATAATAACTGTAAAAAATAAATTGACTTACATGAGTGATTTTCCACTGGAAGATTTGGGACTATAAGTTTTTTTTTAGTTTTTTTTTTTTTTAATATAGTTTTAATGGTTGAGAAACTTCCGAGACTATATATATATATATCATTTTATTAATTTGCATACACCTTGGATACACTTTTCACTGTAATCTACTGCATTGATAGCAAGCAAAAGCAAATTTCTCGCCTGGATAACTTTTTCGTTTTTGGACTACCATTCACCACCTGGATTGTTTTTTAATCAATCTCTATGAAATCTTTCTTGAAGCTGTTTTAAACTTCATGACTTGGATGAACTGTATAAGTTTAACATAAAAAGTATGTTTTAGGCCGATATATTTGATGTTTTATATACTTTTATGTATTTTTGTTGTGGACCCGTTTAGGGGTACCAACAATTAAATAAAAGAACAACAGTTTTAGAGATAATAATAACGAATTGTATTGAACAGAGAAATTATACACAAGTCAGTGTTGGCAGTGCTAGTGCCTAAATGTGCCTCCCAATGTTATCCCAGCAAAACCGGTATGTATAGTAGCCGGTTGCTACCATTTAGTTATTATTAAAAGGTAGGTAGGTCACCCACAACACCCCCCTTCGGAAACTCATTCCCCCGGAATCTCAAGGTATATCTTTTTCCTAGGATTCACCTCGAAACTCCCGGTTAATTTACGTTTTCTTGATGAACGTCTCTGTTCCGGAGGCGTTTTTTGTGTGGGCAGCTCAAATGCGTCGTATAGATCTTCCATGATGGTCTCACCCTGATCCGATGGGCCTTCCCCTGGGTCGTCCGACATACGACGACGCATTTGGTTAATGTGTTTTTTTACAGGTGCCTCTAGGACCCTCTACAATGTACACCATCCGCCCCAATCTTTTTTGTACCTTTCCCACTTCCCACGCGGTTTTGTTTCCATGGTGTTCCTGGAAGAACACCTTCTCTCCATCCTCGTAACTCTTCTTTGGTGCCGTAATGTTGGTCGTTTTCACCTGTTTTGGTAAAAGTTTGTCGAATACCGACTTTATTTTTCTTCCAAACATTACTTCCGCCGGTGGTACCTGGGCTGGTTTGTTCTCGTTGGGTGTAATTCTATACACTTGAAAGAACTGCTGGAGTGCCTTTTCTCTCGGCGTGCCCGTCGATTTTTTTCAACGCTCTCTTCAAGGTATCAACAAATTTTTCTGCCTGTCCGTTTGACCTCGGATGGTAAGTCGGAGTGGTGATATGTTTAATTTGAAAGTCTTCACAAAATTCTTTGAACTCTCGTGAAGTAAATTGTGTACCGTTGTCCGATACAACAATGTCCAACACTCGGGCAAACAGTGCATGCAACGCGCATATCGTGACATCCGTTGTTGGGTTTTTACATCTAACAACTTCTGGCCATTTTGAGTAGCTGTCGACTATAATTAAATAGTAGAAGCCTTCCAATGGCCCCGCAAAATCTATGTGAATCCGGGACCATGGTTGCTCTGACTTTGGCCATGGACAGTACTGAATAGGTGGTGCTTTCGCTGCTGACGCTCATCCCGCACAGGTCTTAACCTTCGTCTCTATGTCCCTGTCCATGTTTTTCCAATACACATAAGATCTCATTAGGCTCTTCATGCGTGTCGCTCCGGGATGCCCCTTATGGAAATCCTTCAGGATTTTTTTTTTAGCGTAACTGGGATTACTACTCGCTCCCGGTATAATAATGTGTCGCAACAGACTGAAAAAGCTTCTGCCGTTTGCTCATCGTCTGTTTGTAATTTATTTTTAATTTCGATAATAAAATTATCTTCTCTTGCCTCTTTTTGATATATCGCCAAGTGTGACTGGCAGCTCTTTTATTGTGTTACACAGTACTTTACTATAGTCATATTCAGACCGAAGGGATGCTATAACTATATCCTCGAGCGGTTCCCTGTACTTTGGGATTAGCCGCGATAAACCATCTGCGTGTCCTAGTCTTTTTGACGGTAAAAATTCCATCTCAAAGTCATAATTTAACAGAATTATACCCCATCTCTGTAGGCGGTTTGCTGTGTAGGTTGGCAAGCCTTTTTTTGATCCAAAGATGGTGATAAGTGGCTTATGGTCTGTTTGTAGGATAAAATGACGGCCGTGTAGATACCTGTGAAATTTGGTCATTGCGAACACAATACCCAACGCTTCTTTTTCAATCTGAGAGTAATTTTTCTCTGCAGGAAGTTAAGTTCTTGAAGCGTGCGCGATGGGTTTCATCGAGCCATCCGGCATTTTATGCAAAATGCACGCCTCAATGCCGTAGGAGCTGGCGTCACTTGCAACAATAGTTTTCAGCTCTGGATTAAAATGAGTAAGAAATAATTCTGAAGTTAACTTCGTTTTTAGGTTGTCGAATACAGATTGACAGTCGGTGGACCATTCCCATTTACTATATTTCTTAAGTAACTCATTTAAGGGGGCTCGCAATTTGTGCATACTGGGAATGAATTTTTCGTAATAGTTTGCGAGACCCAGGAAGCTTTGTAGTTGGGTAACATTGTTCGGTTCGGGCATATTCTTGATGGCTATAGATCTTTCTGGGTCGGGACGTCTTCCATTCTTATCAATGACATGTCCCAAGTATTTGATCTCTTCTAGAAAGAATTCACACTTTGATTCCTTGAGTGTAAAACCAAAATCGCTTATCCTTTCGAATACTTTGTTTACGTTCTCACGGTGCACCCCGATGTTCGTACTTTTCATTAAAATATCGTCAACGTAGCCGATCGAAAAATCGAGCCCGCTCAACATCGTGTCGATTACCTGCTGAAAAATCGACGGTGTCACTTTAATTCCAAAAGGGAGACGATTGAACTTTAGTAGTCCCCTGTGTGTCGAAATACAGAGAAGCTTAGAGCTATCTTCCTCTACAGGTATTTGCAGATAGGCTTCACTCAAGTCATTTTTTGAGAACAGTTTTCCACCGTTTAATTTTGTGAAAACCTCTTCTGGAGTCGGCAGAGGATAGTGATAATCTTTCAGCGC
>OY744522.1:79947618-79950118 GCA_963556195.1 Sepiola atlantica
CACACTTGTTCTATATACACGGTGTTTGAAAGATCTATGTCATAACTTCGGGATTATGTTCTCTATATGTAAAGGAGTAGGGGTTCCTTTTATAACAGCATTCCATTACTAATCTAATTTCCTTGTGATACATTTCTTCCTCTTTGTTATCCTTGGTATGTGCCGATCATATTTATTTACCTGTATTTGGTCTGTTTTATTATGTTACTTTAGATAAGAAAGGCCAACATTCGCAAGATGCTCACCAAATCCCCTATGTCGACTATAATCATGCTCAGATCTTTTATCTGAGCATCATGGCTTATATATTTGTTTGGTGCAATTTTTTCATAGTTTTCTTGGTGTATATTGCAACACCAGGTTACAGCTTTTTTTTTACATGTGCTCCGGTCACAACGAATAAAGAATATTGGGCAGTATTTGTTTAAATGGCCTATAGGCCATTTAAACAAATACTGCCCAATATTCTTTATTCCAAGCATTTCCGGACCTATGTTTATGGGAACTTTTTTCATGAATTACGCATACACAACATAATCCCGGAGTTATGCTATCAATTTTTTATTTTATTTTTATTTTCTAGTATGTAACTGTAGACTTACAAAAGAGAGTGGTTTATAATTAAAACACAAGAAAACCCCAGTGTTTATTTAGGAGTGGGGGGATGAGTCTGCCCCATCCCTTAGCTTGAAACTTTAAAACTTAAGATACCATGTTGATCTGAACATCTGTAATATTATATATATATATATATATATATATATATATATATATATATAAATCATCCACAGATATCTGTTCTAACATATCTTCAATGTGGCTAGACGTGGTGCATGTTTCAAGCTGCAAGTCAAAATCTGAAGAATATATAAGTATAATATAGTTACTCACATACAGTGTTTTGTCGTTTCTATGACTCATGTGTGGCTCGACGTAGCGAGATTCGAAACCGGAACCACTGGGGCTCTACCGACTGAGCTAATGAAACTGCTGGTGGCAGCAGAAAATATCATATCGTATTTAAATGAAGCTATTATTTTATATATATATTTATACTATACTCATAGCAAAAAGTACTCAATTTTTTATGGTAGAATCTTGCTTTACGTTTAAGAGGAAACCATCACGTTCTCCACCCAAAAGCTTAGTGTATGCACACACACATTTATATATATATATATATAATCGGCTTATACAAATTTTAAGTTTGCAAGGGTGTTGTTGTTCTTAAAAGCTAAGATGTAGATTTAATTAGTATCTCAAGAATCAAAACTCTTTGGAGGCCATATAGTAGTGTTCAGATAGTACCATATCACCTGGAACACGGAGGTGAATGCTTCTCTATTGTTTGCAGTGAGGCTTTTTCTTGTAGATGGCCTATATAAATTGTTGTTTTTTTGCTTGCATTATATTATTAATGTATATATATATATAATGTAGTTTTTTTCTCCATGTATAAATGTCTAAAAGTTTGTTTTATATATATATATGTGTATGTATATGTGTATATATATATATATATATGTGTGTGTGTGTGTATGTATATATATATGTGTATATATATATATATATATATATATATATATATATATATATATGCGACTGATAGTTTCATTTATATTCAAAAAGAGAGTATAGAATCTCTTTAAAGTAAATAAACCTCCTTACATGAAACTGACTGGCTTGTTCACCCATAAAGCTGTTAAAATTGCCAATATATACATTGGCTCAAAAATTAAATTGGAAATATTCTGTAAGTTAACGAAGCCAAAGCATGCAATGGAAATCTGTTATTGAAAGATAACTTTCTCATTATCCGAAACGTTTGAAGTGGGGGAACGTTTTGAAAGAGGAAAAATCATTTGAGAGATGAGTTTTTTCAAAATTGAAACTACCGGAAGAAGAACAGTGAAAAGGAAATGATGAAAAGGTTTTAGGATGAATAAATTGTAAACGCTACACATGATGAATTAGAGAGTGAATGGAATAGGGAAAAAATGAACGATGATTCAATTTAGTGGATTTTTATAGAAGAAAGGAATTTGAATGATTGAGGGGAAAAAGAACACTATGAGAATAAATTAAAAAAGTGTTTAGCTTGTTAGGAAATTAAATTAACCAATCCAACGAGCAGATAAATAGATGCAATATCTAAATAGCGTATACACACACATACATATATATCGTATATATGCATATCTGTAAATAAGTGTATATATATAAATATAGATGTAACTATATATATATATACATGCACAACATATATAGATGGACAAATTAATGTATATATATATATATACAAATAAATAAATAAATATATATATATAAAGGTATATATATGCATACATACAAATATACATATTATATGAACACATATACTTAAATATTTATGCACATACGTACATATAGACACACACACACACACATATATATATATATATATATATATATATAATTGATAAACATATACAATGTGTTAGAGACAAATTTGATATTCTTT
>OY744522.1:79960118-80020118 GCA_963556195.1 Sepiola atlantica
AGCCATTGATTTTGCACGTACTTAGTATACACACACATCTATATATATATATATATGCATATATATATATATATATATATATATATATATATAAATATATATATATATATATATGTATATATATACTTATATATATATACTTATATGTATATATATACAAATTTATATAAACATTAGAACAGTCTATGTGAATTAACCATCGTTTCAATGTTAATACATTCGTCAACTGAAAGATCCACTGAATATTACATTTTAAATTGTTCTCAAAAGTGATTAGACAACAAGAAATTAACCAGTAAAGAAAATGCTAAGATATAAAAAAATTTTAAAATTAACTTTACAAGGTCATAGCTATAGGATGGTTATTAGGCTCTACTAAAAGTGTCATTTTCCAAGACCAACTGACATCAACTTGCTACCCGCCCCCATACACATTGGAAGGGCTTCAGTGTCAATTCATCTACATGCATAAAATACATGCACCCGCCCAACAATAAGCATAAAAACTTTTCTACCCTCCCCATACCCTTGCAAACCCAGACACTACGCCTACAAGTTAAGTTTAACCTAGATTCAAACACACATTTACTAGACGGCCAAATATGTATAGACTCCCAACCACTCACACAAACATCTCACTATATATTAACTGTTTGGAAACAATTTACAATAATGAACACACATTTACTCAATTACATATTTAAAAATACATCTGAATTCATAAAATTATATGTAGGTTTAAGTAAAAATCTATCTCTAATTGCACAATAACTTAAAACAATTTAAATTGTTATATTTAACTTCATACTCAGACCCGTTCATTAGAAGATTTAATTAGTGTTAACTCATTGTTTTCGTAATAAAAAGGATAAATAAATAAATATTTTCATAATCATAATTCTGTAAAAATAATAATATATATATATATATCATTAGCATCAAAGAATATATTCATTAAAAATATCACACTTACACAAGTATACAAATTAATTCGAAAATCATGATAGCCGTGCAATATGAAAAACAAAACACATAAATGCATCCCTACTAACGTATTAAATTAGTTGAAATCAGGCAGACATCATTAGATATCTTATTCATCAATAGCAATTTAATCATTAGCTTAATTACTAAGCTTGATTGATTTATAAAATTGTGCATTCCATGTCAGTTGGTTGGGGTAAATGACACATTTAGAAGAGTCTTACCCCAACCACCCGATAGCTTTGACCTTGTTAAAAGTTAACATTTAATTCTTTTAATTTTCTTTGCTGCCCAATTTCTGTCTGTCTAATCACTTCTGAGAACAATTTAAAATGTAATATTAAGTTTATATTGCGGTCCCGAAGGTGTATTGGCATTGAACCGCTGTTTAACTCATGTAGGCTGTTTTAATGTTTATATGAATTTATTTTTATAAAGCTCTACTTAGTATTGAGCACCCTTGCAAAAATATTGGTTTTTATTTCATTTTATCAATCGATTTGAACTTAATACACAAACACATTATATATATATATATATATATATATATATATATATATAGAGAGAGAGAGAGAGAGAGAAAATATAAGCACAAAATATATATTAACATATTGGTAAAAAGGATCAGAAAAATAGAAGAAAAGTATCAAAAGAACATCTACAACAGACTAAATAAACTAGGTATTAATATATGTCAAATAACTTCAAATAAATAAAGGATATAGTCTGCAAGACTACTAAATTCGGCACTACACACACAGTCAAAGCAGGTATATACCATTTAAATGACAACAAGGTCCAAATCAGTAAAACCCAACTTAATTTGGTCAAGAGACGTTACGAGCACGAAAGAGCTATTAAAACCAACAACGCTATTCTCCTATATACTTGGAAATAATCACTTCTTTAACTTTACTAATACTATTCTAGTTAAACCTATACAAAAGAAATCCACACACAGATAAACTGATTCATCTCTTATAGCCCACTTTAAAAATGTAATTAAGCAAGGAATGTGCTTTTCTTATGTCTCCCCACTCAAATTATCGAAGAAAACAACATACACTTAGATGCTAGATGATTCCATGTTTAATATAATGTTCTTTGACTACTCTCCCTTTTCTTTCTAATTTTCCTATCCTTTTACTAATATATTGTCTACATATATTTTGTGTATATATTTTATATGCATATATCTATGCGTGTACATACTTGCTTACATTCTTTATGCAGCATATTTAAATGTGTTGTGCTCAGATTGTGATATATTTGTTAAATCTCCAAAACAGTTACATGGTAAACAGCTGATTATCCCTTTTTTATTGCACGTTTTATGGTTAGCTCCCCTGCTAATGTTTCATAACTGCTATAAATTGGTCCGCTTTGCTATTTTGTGAATTTTCCAGCAGTGAAATTGGCTTATACAAGTTCTAAGTTTGCTACATGCAGATTTAGTTAGAATCCAAGGATTAATACCTATTAGAGGTTGTATATTACCGTTGACATTAGGAATACAGAAGAGGATAATGCGTTTGTATTGTTAGCAGTGTGGCTGTTTCCGTAGCAGTGATTTCTTGTAGATGACCTATATAAATTGTTTTTATGGGAGGAGGATGGCTTGCATTATATTATTAACTAGCATGCTTCGCCTGCTCGCTATCGTTTTGCAATTTCATTCCTATTCATTAGGTGAAATCTTTGAAGCAAAACTAATCGATGAGAAAAAACCAAAAAATATAACTACTCTCCCTCTCTCTCTCGTTCATTCCCTTCATACTGTTTTAATAATAATAAGAGGATATTTTGTGTCTATATTAAAATTAAAGAGATTCTTTGCTTTCTTTATTATTATTATTATTATTATTATTATTATTATTTATTAAGATTAAGTCTCTTTTATTTTACTCAAGCACATAGTATCAACGCCGGCATGCCTCAAGGATTCATTTTGGCCACATCCTCTTCCTGATCTTCATCAATGATCTCCAAAATCACATGATAAGATCATTCATTTACTTTTATGCAGATGGTACAACCATCTATGAAAACACTTCGAATAGCAACTGTTAAATAACAGGTTGATGATACGTTCGTAGAATGTCGGAATCTCTGTTGTCGTAGAACTCTTCCTTGTTGATCAAGAACGAATGGCATCGTTACTAATGGGACGATATGTCGTTTCTCGATTCACATTTCCCAACAGCCAAGGAACTATTCGTACTAACCTTGTCTCTCTCTTTCTCCATTGCCTCACCGTCGTATGGGCACTATTTGTACTAACCATGCGTCCCTACTCTCGGCCGACACATCAGTAGACGCAATTCGGGAATGATATTTCCCTTTCTTTTTCTGTCTCTTCTCTGTTGTCTGCAACCCAGCTACCATTGTTAGTCGCTCCGTCGCCGCCACCATTCTCTGCGCTTTGTGTCGTTGTTACATTTTCGGCCGGCGGTTTCTTTCTGTAACTGAAACCAAATCTTCCCGTACACGATAAAATATAACTAGGCTTCTCCTTTTTTTTTAATTCAGAGAAATTTATTTACTATACTGCTTGTCGATACTGGGCAAGTTCGTTGTCACAGAGAGAGAGGCTTACGCTAGTTAATTTTCTAAATAAATCACCTAAACACTTAGCAACTTGTAAAGGAAGGAAGATAGGGACTTTGTCTGGCTCTACTTCGGGGATCCGAAATCCCCTAGCTTGTAATCGCTACATGGCTAAAGCGTGTTCTCTCGTTGGCTTCCAGTCAAGAACTGATAATCTCACTCCAGTTTTCCCAGTGGGAAAACTGTGACGTCACGAAATCTCGTGATCGGCGCACAGGTGTGACCTAACCTTTGAGCTCAAGGTCTCGTCACCGTGACTGTGAGAACGACATTGCACTAAACCTGCACGAGACGACCTCGCCACAAATTGCGCAAGTCAAAACCGATCTCCAACAGACACGTCGACTCCCATAAGGTCATAATCTAACACAACAATGATAACAAAATTCTGATTCACTCTCTTCCGACATCGAGCACATAGTGCAATGAGAAAAAGTGGCTGATTACTTTCAATACATCTAAAACCAAGCTTCTCTTTTCACTATTAATGCTTCGATGTTCACTTTGCCTCAGTTCAAATGAACGGCTCTCTCCTTAAAGAAGCCCTCTGCTTCAGTAAGCTTCTGAGACTGAGCTTCACTCATCTGAAATGGAAGACTTAAGTCAAAATATTTGCTAAATGGTTGGATCATTTAACCGCTCTAGAAAATAGCTCAGTCCTAACGTAATTCTCTACATGTATAAGAGCCAGATATGTCCTAAGTCCTGATGCCACATCTGGGGAGGTGCCGCTCGGAGCACTTTTTCGTGTCTTGACAGAGCACAAAATCGACTTCGAAATCTAGTGCAGGATCTCTTCTCGTCCCTACAGCCTGTTTGTCACAGAAGATAGGTTGCTTGTCTTTCTCTACTCTATCGTATTTTCATAGTAGGTGCTATGATTCCCAGCTGTAAAAGATTCACAAAAAAAAAAAATTGTCTAGCTACAACCACTATAAATATTTTTCCTTTCTTTCTCGGCATAACAAAACGGAACTTCCATGAGCAAAGTTTCTTTCCAAGAAATATCTGTCTGTAGAACACAATACCACAGGACTGGTTACCAGCTGAATACAACATAGTCGTTTTCAAGTCTAATGCTAACAAATTCCTGTTGAGCCGTCCTTTTAAATAATCAAATTCTGCCTAGTTTAAACAATGCTCAAGATAGTGTCTCACTCTCTACCTGAGAAACTCATTAACTCTTATTCAAGAGTGGCCTTTTGGGTCTTGAGAAGCGGTGACCCATTAATACATGAAAAAATAATACATCATCTGATAATATAAGTATACTAGCAGAAATACAAGACAGAAGAAACCTATGTCTTTTTACATTCCGTGCATTACAGTATATTACCTTGTTTATTCTTATTTTATTAACTTTGTAGATTGAAGTCCAATGATGTGCTCAGAATCACTTCAGTGGGTGGGCTATGTAAGAGACATTAATTGAAATACATCTTGGTAAATTCATAGTGATTGCCGTCTCCTTGAAGACCAGACATTTCCTTGAGAATCAATAAGGATCTCGTTCACTGTTGACCCAAGCCCTGAGCCCCTTATTAATATTTCATTATAATTTCTTAATTTCAAAAATTATTAATAAAATAAAAGAAAACATATTTCCATTTAATGCATGTTTAACACAACCATATCCATCCATCCATATCCCATAACGTCAAGGGACGTCGTCGGGGAGTCATGCAGATATTTTATCTGTCATAACTTTTTAGTGGGTATGATAGTAACTTCAGACCACATACATCATCTGGTATTCTCAAATAGTAACTCATTTAGTACTGGCCAGACTTAACGCCACTTAAATTTGGTGATCTAACGGGAACTGGTGTCAGCATAATTATGCCATATATATATATATCCCATGACAATTGTGTACCCCTTTGATCAAAATAAAATGTACTCATCCAAATACCCTGGGTAATGTAGTTTCAGAATATATATAGTTATGGGAGGCTATCTCAATTTTCAATATTATTCGGCATGGACGTTGATAATATCATATCCTATACCCTGTGATCAAAATGAAATGTACTTATCCAAGTACTTTTAGTAATGTACTTTCAGAATATGTTCATAGGTCTATCTCTATTTTAAAGTTAAATATATATTTCTAAAATGTTGCCATGTGCGAAAGCAGACCCTGCAGTATTTTTTAACCACTCTGATCAACATGAAATATACTTATCCAAGCATTGTGGGTATTGTAGTTTTCGAATATATATATATATATATATATATATATATATATATCTTCAAACTATAAATACAATTAATTAAGATTTTGGGGGCGAACAAAAACTTCACAATATTCTTTGATCAAAAATGAAATATATTTATCAAAATACTTTAGGTCATGTTGTTTAAGGAATATATATATATATATAAGATTATGTGGGTCTATCCCTCAAATCCTAGAAGTCTGTGAATAAACAAATAAATATGAACTACAACTTTATACAGACAGTACTGTCTATAGTGAACATTTTGTGAAGTGTAAGATTAACCATGTTAGTGACTCAGCAAGATTCTTCTAACCTTGTTCTTAAAGAGAGAAATACATATATACATGTTCCTACTCTCATGCTAATTAGGCATATCGCATAGCCAATATCACTACAGATAATATTTAAAAAATAATATATATTTTTATATTTTATGTCATACAAAATTTGATTATGTCAATGAACAGATCATATTTGTTTTTAATAAGCATGATGAATTAAAATAATAAAAGAATGGAAATGCTAGCTAACTTGTTTCGAACCTAGCTCAATTGAAGTTAAAAGAAAAAATAATGCTTGAAGAATTACAGCAAGGGAAAGGGAAAAAATCAAATAGAAACTCCATTAAGTCTGAGAATATTGTTTCTTTGCTTACAAAGAGAAGGTCGCAAAGACGTAACATAAATAGTCTCTAGAATCTCAAGGTGAAAGGGAGAGTGTGACTTAATTAAAATGAAAAATAAGTCAACACTAAAATTGGAGGCACAGGTACGGCTATTTATTAGATGATCAGCGATTGAAGACCCATATATATTGTTCAGAACATATGACAGTAAATAATTTGACTGACAAATTTTTGTGGGCACATGTTGTTTTACCCTGCTGTCTAATCTTTGTGACGTAATTCTAATGAAGGTCAAACTGCAACTACATTTAAATAAATAAATCACAGAATTATTATGGTGGGAGAACATCTTTTCGAATAGACGTCAAGATCGGCCTGGTCGAAACACAACTAATGTATTTGAGATATATATATATATATATATATGTGTGTTTGCATATAAATGTCTTTTTCTGTTACAGATGTTCATCTCTCTACAGTAATACATTATGTGTAAAGACACACACATAACACATGCGACTGAGGATTGCTTTTGGATTAAATTCCCTCGAAACTTCCACTTTTAGAGGAAGCCAGATCAACCTGCCCATGTTAAGTGGTGCATCAGGACAGGGACACACACACACACTGGTTTGCCCCAGAATAAATCTTTGAGGTATGTTTGTATTTAAAATGTTAGACCTATGTGTTATATGTAAAATGTATCGAACGGTGTTGTTTTTTCGTGTTTTTGGCAGCTTGGCTAGATGAAGACGTGTTATGAATGATGAACAATGGTTTGAACACACAATAGTGCAACTCCCCACACTTAAAATGATTCATTGGAATGGTTAATCATCTCATCAGTAAGAGTTTTCGATTTGGAATGGGCTTCACACTTACCGGATCATAACATCCTGATTTTCATCTGTAGGGTCATCCTAAAGGTAATGTCTATGAAAACAATTCTCAGACAATTCCTCAATAGAAGAGGGCCATCACAGCCAAGATTAGGACAATGCCAAGAGAGGAATGTGTTAGCTGGTATTTTTGGCAGGTTAACCTCTATATACACAAAATATATAATTTATAAAGCTTTAAATTCGTATGAATCAGCATGATACAACTTTTGACCAGCTCGCTTCTGTTGCTGTCATCGGCTTTCGCAGTCTTTTCTGGAATCATGTATTGAAAATTGGCAATATCTATAGTGAAAGTGGTGTAATGGAGTGAAAGGATTTGACCTTGACATGCAAGGTTGTTAATCCAAGTCTGTATCCACTTCACCATAATCACTCCCCCCCATGTAATAAAATAAGTACAACGTAATATATAAATCATCATCATCATCATCATCCACCCCCTCCAATGGTGCTAGTGTCATAAATCTTCTTGATTTTCTCTTGCCATCTTGCTGTATCCTCCATTTTAACAGATAAGTCTTCATAGTTGCATTGTGTGTCTTCTGCTAATTGCTTGATCTAAGTTCTGTGCAAAAGCCATGGGAAGCAACTTGATCTTAGCAGATGAACTTGCCAGATTAAGTCAACAGCTGAACATTCCAGCTGAACAAAGAACGACTGCATTGTCTATAGACAAAATAGAGCTATCCAAAGATTGAAAAAATATAAAATAGAATAAATTAAGTGGGAAAACTGTATATTAAAAAATGTTATAGGCGTTTCCACCTTAGCTATTGCATAAACAACTTTAATTTAAAAGCAATAAATAATATTTGTAACTAAAGAGGAATAATCTATTGGAAATGAGAACCGGAAACCGATCAGCAAATTTTGAAAGCAAGGTGTCAATTTAGTAAACAAAACAGATGTCTTTTCTATTTGACACATGAGAATTTTTCTTATACCATTGTGACTTTAAATCTGTTTAATTTTTTTATTTATCTTCTGATGAATCTTAGCAAATTGACAAATTCAAAGTCATCTCTGTTTGTACAATATGCGATAGAAGAAACAGCTGTAAGGATTAAAAACTGTTTATAATAGTTTACGATCACGGATAGTTGTCCTCCTAGTTGACACATAAATAGGATTTATTTCTCAACTCGTCCATACCCCTTGAAAGTAGCCTCATGGGATAGGATGCTCAGAATTGAGTTAAAGATGACTCTTGTTCTGTAATTCGAATCACGTGACTGGTTTGAACTAGTGATAGGACAATTCCAATATTTTTTCCAGTTCCGATACAATTACCGATTCTGTTCTAAATGCCCGATTCTGTTCTAAATTCCTGATTCTTATTCTTTTAAAGTGTCTAAGTATTTAGCTATAGAGATTTTTTTTTTTTTTTTAATTTTTGGATTAAGGTAAAAAAAAACAATGTGCATATATTTTCGAAAATTTAAAAATACACTGATCTATACATTTTAGTTTCACTGGTAGTTTAAAATCAATAAATATTTATCATTTTATAATTAGTACCAGCAATGGAAAATTAAGTTTTAAACAAAAAAAAACAATTAAAAGAATCGTTTTTGGCATCGGAAAACAGGCATATTTTTTCCAATTCCGATACTGATTCTGATGCCCCAAAAAGTTGTGCTTTTTCTGATTCTAAATCCAATTATTCATCGCAACACTAGTTTGAGCGGTTATCTCTACACTGATGATTATCTAAGGATGAATAGATAATAATTAGATATTTATTATTAAATAATTATTCGTATAATTTCGATTATTCGGACTACTGTTCTTATTTTGAGTGTCATCATCACAACGTTTCGGCCGCTGTAACCCCCGGCCTTCTTCAGGTGTATTTTTCGAATTTGGGAATATTTCTGGACTGAATTTCGAATGGAACCCTTTATTTAATCCATGGGCAGCATGCTCTCATTTCGTCAGCCATGACTGGGAGAAGTTTTCAGTAATTCGCAATTCTTCGTATTGCCTGCATCGAGGATTGAACCTTTAACCTTCAGATGACTATCATTTAGAACTAAATTTTACTTAGTACTATATCCATTGAGCCATGGGTCCTTGCGATACAAAGAATTGCGAATAATCGAAATTATACAAATTATCAATCTTCATCTCAAAAATTCAGAAAAAAAATTATTATTTGCCGGCCCCTTTAATGAGTAATAATAGAAGGTGTCAAATCTAAGCTATAAATGCAAGTTTTTTCCTGTTGAACACTTATGACGGCCGTAGCCGTTAGAAGTAACCTCATTAGTGCATGGTTAAAGGTGACTCTTGTTCTGGGGTTCGAATCGCACGACTGGTCTGGATAGTTATTTTTACACTGATGATTCCATAAGGATGAAAATTATATGTATGCGGATAACAATTCGATATTTATTATTAAATAATTATATATAAATAATTATTATGATGATGTGGTGATCTATTCTATTACGTTACGACATGGACTCGTCCCGACATTATGACTAGTGATAAGTAACAGAGAGAGTCGTTATATCCAATCCAGAAGCAGTCTCTGGTAACACAGTACCTCTGTACTGTCTGTAAGTAGATATTCTTGTTAACTACCTCCTTGCTGTCTTATTTCTTTTCATCCCTTTAAGGTCACAACATATGATATATCTTCAATTACGGTAATAATTATTGAATGTTGTAAAACTAAATAACCTTTCAGTTATTTGCAGGTGTATCTCTGTTGGTCTGTCCCTGTGATGAGAAGAAACCAAGAGAGTAAGACACACTTTGACATTCTGTTTCATGTCTATGTTTTATGTAAACTTTTATTTCCACTTCCTTTTATAACTCCACGACCTCATCTTCACACCCTGTCTTAAGGTTTATCTCATGTTGTTTTCTTGTTCACTATACTCGACTTATGCAATGGTCATAGTTTTGCTCTCCTCAACCCTTGCATTATATATGAGAGTGTGAATATTTGATTTTCCTCCCTCCATTCCTTCAGTTGGCAAATATCTGGAAAGTAAAGGGTTAAATATTTTAGCTTTTCTTCCCATACTAATTTTGATTTGGTATTTAATGAATTATGGATGTAACTTTCGTGGTCAACATTTTTTTTTCATCAGTAAGGTTTGCGAGGAGAGCGGAGGTGATTTTCCAAAACAGACCTCTGACAATTAATTACCGCACTTTGTCAGTTCTAAAAACAAGACTATCTTTATACGTCTATATATACATGTGTGTTTGTGTAGGTGTGCAAGAAAGTACATGTGTCTCTGTATGCAAGTGTGTGTGTGTATATATATATATATATATATATATATATATATTGTGGCAGCATATAAATAGACAGCAATCGTTCTTTTATTTACCGTACACTCTTATTTGCGAAAGTTCATTTGAATTATTGATAGAATAATCAAAAGTTCTATTAGAAACAGAATGTCTATCATATTCAACGAAATACAAACACACACACGTCTATGTGTGTATGTTTGTATGCATGCATGTCTGTAGCAAATCACTCAATAAGTCCCGGGCCTAACTAATAAACAACATCTTTTAGGTAAAATCCGACATAATTCATCAACATAGGTTCCTTCTAGGGTGATACACTGACTCCGACGCTTCTCTAACAATTCGATTCCTACAAACAGCAAGTTGTCGCTGGGAGCAGGTCTGAAGAATGAGGTTGGGGAGGAAGGTCTGAATAATGAGGTTGGGGCGGAAGCAATTCGAAGTGCAATTCATGTAGTTTTGCCATCGTTGCTATCGACTTGTGACATGGTGCATAGTGTTAGAATTGAGTCGTGTTCCCGACTATAAGCAAGTTCATAAAATCAAGCAATTGTTGCATGCAAAAACAGAGTAATAATTAACAAACAAAAGGAGGTAGTTCAAATAAAGTTTATATAACGTGTGTGTATGTGGGATGATGACGTGTGTGGTGTATGTGTGTCGATAGAAAACAGTTCTTGAAAAGAGTATGTGAAGAAATGAGTCCGGCGTGGAAAAGTCCTTGAAAACCGTATACAAAGAAAATGAGTTGAGAACTCTTACCGTTTTTGAACACGTGTTGACGGAGCGCTGGTGTTTTAGCGTCGTTCAGCGAAGCCAATTGAATAGAGAAGAGGCCTTTATCAGGTGTCCCTTGGTTATATATCCCGTAAGGGCAGATAACTCCTGGTCGCTTTCAGTGCCACCTGACGGTGAACAGCGACACCTACCGGTCGGTTAGTGCAGTTATGTTTTGAAAGGAGGGGATAACTGCTACAATAGACTTGGTGGAAGAGTACTTTTTTCTTTTTCCCCTCTCGTCGTTTGTTGGTGATTTCTTTTTCCAAACACACAAATAATGCGATATAATATTCGCTATTAATGGTTCTTTGTTTTTCAAGGTAATTGATGAACAAATTATCTTACACATCCTGAAATACAGACGCCAAAACCTTGCCTGCTGATCTTTGTGTCTTTCGGCGGCTTTTTCCTACTACTGACTACTCAACTGACTGTCTACTCAACTGACTGTCGATTTAACTTCCGGGTAAAGTGGTAGATACAATGTCAAATATTGACGCAAAAACTCCTTTTTGTTGCATTGAAACTGTTGTTAACAATGCTCCTAATCGTGTACAGGTTGTTGTTGATCAAATGTGAGCAAACGAGGCACCCACTTTGAACAAAGCATTCTAATTGACAAATGTTCATACAAAATAGTGAATACACTGCCTTCTGATATCTTAAACTCTTTTGCTATCTCATGCAACTTTAATTTATGATAGGCCAAACCGAGATTCTGTAGTTTTTTTTTTGTCTTTTCTGGGACAACTGTCGAATTTGGTCGACCTGAGCGTTTAGCACCATTTGCATCTGTACAACCACGTTTAAAGTAAGCATCCCACCTCTTAACTGTTTTTTCGATGGAGAAGAATCCAAATAACACACCAAGCGATTGCTTTGCTTGAACAGTATTTTTTCCAATCAGAAAGCAATGCTTTATCACTACACAAAATTCAAATTTTCCATTGTTTTGAAAATTTGCAACAATATTTTCATTTAAATAATTGTAATTTGTAAGCTAATAATCCGATTGGGCTCAAATTTTGATACATGCCATATGAAGGTTAGTACCTCATAAAAATCATAGATTTTGTATTAGTTGTTACTTCTATATGTCAGACCCTGGACTCATTGTGTTATGTGTTATGTGTGCGTGTTTGCATGCATAAATATGTGTATATATATCTATATATATATATGCATACAATTTTATACATCACTGTGTTAAGATATAATGTATATGTTTGTATGCATGAATGTATATATCTCTATATACAGTCACGTATGTTTCGATATTTATATATTTGTTAGTACAAGATTCACTCCTAAAATAATTAACCTATCATTATGAACTTTCGAACACAGCTGCTAGCTGTAAGGGGTCCAAATGTGGGTTATATTTATTTTAATTTAGTTTTATGAAAATGGGATAAAAAGGGGTTGAAGCCCTTTTCATGAAAATTTCAGTTTTGTAAAATTCTCATCAATTATTAAATATTCCTCGAATTTCAGTTGAAGAGTTTTTAAGGGACATAATATGGGTACAACCTCCGATTTGAAAAATTAAATATTTCAGATTTGTTGGAGAGAAGTGTATGATTTAGCACTTGCCTGTGAATCAATACAAGACTTACTTGCTAAGTTAAAGTCTTGGACGAATGTTATGGAAAGTAAAGGTCTGAGAGTGAATGTTACTAAGACCAAAGTGAGAATCAGTGGTTGTAGTGTTCGAAAGCTCCCCAAAAGTTATCTGCTAAGTTTGTGGAAAGGGAGGTGCGTGCAATTGAATCTTTTTTGGTACTTGTAAGCATTAGGTACACAACAACTGCAGTGGAATTACTGGTAGGTTGAGAGAGAATAAGTACTTTATGTGCAAGAAGTGTAAGACAAAGATGGATAAGAACTCAGATGTGGACAAAGTATATCTGGATGGCGAATCTATTGAGATTGTCGAGAAGTTTTATTACATTGGTGATACCATCATAGCACAGGATAGAGCAGATTATATTGTGGTTGAAAGAGTTAGGAGTGGATGAAGTAAGTTTAACGAACTTCTGCTTTTGCTAACTAGTAGACCGTTACAAAGGTTGACAAAGAGAAAAGTCTTCAGTAAGGGTATACGGTGTGATGATGTAGAGAAATGAAACCTTGCCAGTTGAAGACGTGTAGCATGGAGAGAAATGATACGAAACTGATTGATACGATGGATTGTAATGTGAGTCTTAAAGACAGCTTTAGTTATGTTGACCTCAGAGGAAGATTAAATCTGGACATTATAGGGAGATGTTTGCAGAACAGGAGACTTCGATGATATGAATATATTAAAAGCATGGATGAGAGTTCTTGGGTCAGTAGATTTAGAACAGTTAAGGTAGTAGGTCCAGTTCACAGGATAAGACCAAGGAAAACATGTAAGGAAGTGATAAGAATGGAGTTTAAGGAAAAAGGGATATATAAGGACCTGTCAAAAGATAGGTTGGTTTGGAAGTCAATTTCTTAAAGCCGTCCAACACATGACAGCATGTAAAACGGACGTTAAACCAAATATGATGATATGAATGTGCATATATTTATGTGTATGAATGCTTCATGAACGAATGTGTAAATAAATGTGTATTTTTGTATGCATCAATATATATATATATATATATATATATATATATATATATATATAGATAGATAGATAGATAGATAGATAGATAGATAGATAGATAGATAGATATATAGATAGATAGATATATAGATAGATATATAGATATATATGAGTGTGTGTATGTCTGTATGCATGAGGCTTGTTGTTAATTTGTGTGGTGGCAATCATTTGCATCAGTCCTTTTTTATCAGTATGTTAAACATGTGTGCGTGGTGCTGTGAAAGCCACTTGAGACATTAAATTCATTCAATAGTACAGGCAAGCCGATTGAATAAACAATTGTGTACACTGCCCAATAATCTTGTGGTACTCATATTTATAAGTTATTCGGCTTAGATCAATATATCATAGTTTTAGCCCCATAGTCCAACTCGGCATTTTTTTCCCATACTAAATCAGACGTCTGTGTAAATATAAATATGCTGTTCTTATTAAAAGGAACTGAGCTAAAGGAGGAGATATTAACGTCCACAAATGGAGGTTAAGTTAAAAATGGGGACCTGAAAGATCTGGTGGGCAGTCCGACAAAATTGAGACATGTAAGTAAGCACTGCTTTAAACAGGCAACTAATTAGAAAAAAAACAGTTAAATTATAAATACGTTTGCTCTACCAATGTTAACTTCAAAGAAATACAATAACGTATTCCAAGGAAATAATTTTGCATTTTCCCATGTATGTATTTATATATATATATATATATATATATATATATATATATATATATATATATTAAATATAAATATTTATTTAATATTAAAGTGTTTTCACCTACAGGCGACGTCGTTTCGCGCTCTCTTACACTCATCAGTGTAGGAGTGGCGGTTGCATATATATATATATATATATATATATATATATATATATATATATATATATATATATATATGTAGTAAGCTATGAAAATATATTTATGGCAACTAAGCTACACAGAGGCTCTTGCGTTTCATCCCCGGGGAGAATTTCAAGGCTAAAATGCATGGAGTGATTTTTGCCGGCTAGCTAGTTAATATCAGCCAATCGTTGGGCTTCCAACTAACAAAGGTGTGGTTAGTGTTACTTCCTATATCCTGTTCTATTTTTATGTTTTCTATAGATTGGCCTATATCCTGTTTCCTTTGTTGTATCAATATAATGGGTGAATTTATTTTAACATGTAGTTCCTTGTATTTCTATTTTAGGTTTTAATTTTTAAATTGTTACGGTTTTTGTTTAGTTTAGTTTTTTACTTATTTTTTATTTATTTATGTATCGTAAGCCTAAGGTAAATTATTTCTGTGTAGGCAGCTGTTTGCTATCTCACTTCTACAGTTTAATAGATTTCGTGGGTCTTAAAACAGTAATATTATATATATATATATATATATATATATACATACACGTATACATATTTAAGAAAATGGGTCGTTCATTTCAAAGCATTGGTGGGTCAGTATTATAAAATTGAAAATAGAAGCTTTTATCAATGCAAGATTGATTTATTATTTTTTTAATTTTTACTTTAACCTTATTAATTTCGGAATAATATTTATCATCAGAGTTGACCAGTATTGTACCATATTTTTTTTTATGAAAAAAAAATGACACAATACTGGTCAACTCTGATAAAATATTATTCCGAAATTAATAAAACTAAAGTAAAAATAAAAAAATAATGAATTAATTCTGCATTGGTAAAGGCTTCTATTCTCAATTTTATAATATATATATATATATATATATATATATATATATATATATATATATATATATAGTAATTGTTAGCGAAGCATAATTGGTACATAGATATGATAGATTTAACTTAAGCAACTGTGTAATTTTAGTAGAATTTTCAATAAGGTTACGAAATTAGTAAGTTAAAACAAAGGCAACAATTAGATTAATGAAGTAGCTCTATAGAAAAGAGTAGCTTATCTTTATTGGAATCCAGAGGAAGACAACCCAGTCGAAACAGAATAAAGAAATTGAAAGCATTAATATAGGAGTGGGGTAAGGACTTTCCTCATTGGGTGACGCTGACGGACGTGTCTCAGTAAGAATGGTCGAAACTTATCATTTCATTTCGAATTTTTCCAATCTTGATGTGTGTAGCCCAGAGTTTTCAAAGAGGGGCGGCCTGATACTTCCGGAGTCAAGTCGGCATTGCTGTACGAGCGGATATAATGTAAAACGCAAAATCAGCAGAGAGGTCATTGCGTCACTGAAGACCACTCTAGATGCATCTGAAAAATATACCTTGCGATTATCCATGTATCTGTATATACATATATGTACGTCTTAAAACTTCGATAATGCCATTTAGTGTGGTGACATTGTCTATTAATCTAAACTTAAGTGTATAATATAATTAGTTGTCGTCTGGGTCTTTTGTATGCATCTCCTGCGGATGCACATGTCCATATGTAAGTTAGGTTTGTAATGTGTGTTTTATGATTTAATTACTTTATACCTTTTCATGTATAACACGTTTAATAATGTCCCCGCCCCCTCAAATATATCTCTCCTCCTTTCACTTCTTTGGTCTTTTATCTCCCACAACTCCCATATCTTATTTATATCTATATATTAGTTTGTATATACACATATATATTCGTGGGCATGACTATGTGGTTAAAAATATATGTATATCTAATTGCATGTTTCTTTATATATCTATATATGCATATATATATACATACATATATATATATATATATATATATATATATATATATATGTTTGTGTGTATATAGGCATATATGCAATAGTGTGTGGAGGCTGTGGTAGGGGAACATATTTTCTCGATGTAATTCGGTCTCAGTGGTCTGATCACAGAGTCGGGAAATTGCAAGGAAGTAGGGGTTGATCAAATTTTATTATTTTATTATAACAGTTAAATACAGTAATTAGTTATGTCACATTCATGTTTGCCTGACCATCTGATCTCTCCTTTTAACCTCTTTCTCTTGTGTTCTTCTTATAAAGGGTCGGGTTCCAAATCTCAGCTTGAAGCATTTGCACATCTGTGTTGTCATATGGTGAAACATCTGTGTGTTTGCAAGCATGAATACATATATATATATATATATATATATATATAATTAAACAAGTGCAATTGTATTTATAAAATGAACTTAAGACCAATATTTTCAAACGTGCTCAATATTAGTTAAAGCTTAATAAATATTTATTTTATAGATATTTAGTTCATATAATAAATCTATTTTGAGCTCTGATGAAGCGTAATCGCTGAAAAGTGACTGCAGTTATGTAAGTGAAACTCAATGTTTTAATAATAAATATTTATATGTATATATAGAAAATTATAAATAATTTATTAGTATTTCATGTTTATACACTTATATTATAAAATAATATATGATGCACATATATTTAGTCAGTATTTACTTGAACAGTGTTCAATATGTGAGCAAAGCTTAGTAGTAGTATAAAAATATATTTATGACAAATAAGCTACACAGAAATGTTTAGCCTCATTATTTTCTGCTTGAATGATACACATTTACTTGCAATTAGTATGTTATACTATATATATATATATACATATGTATTCATATATATATGTATATATATATATATAAATACATATAGTCATTTGAAAACAGACTGTTTCGCTGTATCACAGCTATTTAGTGCGGTTAGACAAAAAAAACTGCCTCACTATATATATATATATATATATATATATATATATATATATATATATATATATATTCATCCACAGATGTTATTTAACTGAATCATGGCTCTTCAGTATAGTTGGACGTGGCAAGAGTTTTCACACAGATTAAAACCTGACTACCAGATCACTTGCAAATGTGATCAGCAATCAGGAATCTTTATTCTACTTTAGAGAGCTCGACCGATATTAATTTATAATCGTAAAAAGCAATACATGTTTAGATGAACACATATTTCAATCCTACATTTGTTTAGGCAACTCAATCTACGACTGAAGCACGTTTGCATCAGTATAGCTGCTAAAACCTGTATTTATTATTATATATATGTGTACGTATATGTACATATATATTTATGCATACATCTAATGTGCCTATTATATTGTATATATATATATATATATATATATATTCACGATGAATCTGGCCTCTATTGTTTACATTAGTCTATTTACAGAGAAACATGTCAATTTCCTTCCAAACTCTTAGCCCTTTTTCTTGATTGTTTTTTCAAAATATTTTCTTAATTTCTTTTGTTGCCATCTTTTTCTCTCCTTTAAATTAGAATTCCTTTATTGTCCTTTCAATTTTGTTCGTCTTCCCGGTTTTGTTTTGTTTTTTACATTTCTTTCCTAAGTCCGGGTGAGGTGAGAAGGCAGCTGTCCTATGGCAAGAAAGATATTTCTAAATTTGGGACGGTTCCTGAAACCTAAGAAAATTCTTTCAATTACCATTTATCAGATCGTTCTTTGGTTGTCGTCGTTTTTTTTCTTCTCCGTTCTGACAAGCGTGCATCTGGAAGTTTACCGGCAAGTGATTCTCCCCCTCTGCACTGGGGGCTATAAGCCTGAAGGAAAACACGAATGGACATGAACAAATTCGGAAATCAAACATGAAGACCAGAGAGTCTCTAATCACCATATCTGACAAGCACAGCAAATTGCTAACAACCAGCATGCTCATAACTTGTAGTATATTTATACTAATTTTATATATTGCACGAGGAAAGTTCGAAGACGAGTATAAAGAATATTTATAGCATTTTTAAGCGATGGGGTAGGGTGCGGTTTCGGTGGTACTCTCTCGAAAATGGTCAAATAAATACTCGCGGACTAACTCAGGATTCTCTGTCGATACTCTGAACTGACTCATTAAGTTTTAAAATCCTCTGGATATCCATTCCTTATAAGTACCCAGACTGGAATTCAATCCGGATGTCCTTAGTGGAAATAGTGATTTTACACCCTTGAGAAAGGCGCTTCACCAAATTCTTTTTATTCTTGCATAAATTACAAGGATGAGTTAAACGTTTTACAATATCAAAGAACAGCCGAGTGTGATAAAATGACGCTGAATTGTTCCTTCGTTCCTTGAAAATACCGTTCTTTTCTTTTCTTTCTTCTATATTGACATGCATGTGAACAACGCGATGTTCATCACAAAACTAACACCGTTAATCAAAAACCCTTCTTTTATTTACCCTTCTTCGCCGCTAACCGCACCTAATTTGCATAATACAACCCTCTCGTGATGCATATATCGCTTCCCGTAGTTTAATGGGTGTGGGTTCGCGCCTGCGTGTGACGATTGTTTCCTTCCACGCTGTCACTACACTCCCCTGATCTCATGATCACAAAGATGACCTCTCGGTGGTCGTCTTTGCCGGGTGCTCCTTCGCAAAAGTTTGGCTTCTTCATAAGGGTCGGCCTCTTCGGGGGCGTGGGCTTCTACTTCCGTCTCGGGTGAGTCATCCGCCTCTGTGTCGTTCTACGTTATCAGACTCTCTAAAGATGCTGCGCTGTCAGAATCTTTTCCCAGAGAGAGGACACTGTAGCGGGGGCACAGGTCCTTCATATGTCTGGGCAGACTGTGGACTAATTAGTTCTTTTACTCGACCTTGGCCAAATCTTGTGGTGCAGCGATTCTCCGATGACTTCACCCACGCGCAGTCTCCAACCTGCTAAGGACCGTGTTCAGAACCTGCTGATGGTGGCACCACATCAACCCCTTTTACCCTCACTTCATAATGGTAAATCGCATTGGCTGGTGCTGTCAAATGTGAGTCATCGTCTTTTGTGGTCACGTTATGCTAGTATACAGCCTCTTGTATGGAGTAACACATTCTAGCCGCAATCCGTTTCATGGTATGGTGGCACCGCTCTGCTATTCCATTCCCAGTCGGGGCATATGCGCAACGGAATCTCAGGTTCACGCACTACTCATCTGCAAAGATCCTTAATTCCCTGCTGCGAAAGGCTGTGTCATTATCGGTGAGTATCTCCCGCAGTGGGCCACGCTAAAAAAAGACAACTTTCAATTGACCAATTACGCTTGCCGAGTCCTGTCGTCCAACTGCCCCCACACAGAAAACCGCGATGGGCCACAATCTCTGATAGTTAGGAAATGATAACCACCGTAATGTGTAATGTCTATCCCCAACCTATGCCAGTTGCTGCTCACCTTTAGTTTTCCCTCTTCCAGTTTACCGGCGCTGGATCTATTGATTGGCATTCCACGCACGTTCGTATAGCCGACTTAACTGTTGCTTTTGCCGTTGCGGGAAAAACTCTTTTGGCAAAATATTTCATGCGTCACACTCCTGAGTTTGAATTGCGTTTGTTAATAGCCATGATCCGGGCCAAGTCTAGTTGATCTACGATACAGTACCGATCAGGGGCTTGGGCCCCTTTCCCTTGCGTCAAATCACGGCTGTGGCACGCGCGTCTGTTGGTCGGCCAGGTTTTGAATTCATGCAACAAACGTTATGTCCACCGAGAGCTTGTACTCAATCACCAGCTCCTTGAGTGTGCTCAACCGTCTCCTAATTAACATCTCACTGGCTGCCTTGGTGCAAACTTGTGCTTTCTCAGTTAGAGTGTCCGACAACCATGGTACACACATGCAGAGTCGATATTTATGTGCAATACATTGCTCTGCCACTGCAAAGCCAAGTTGATGCCCGCAAATTCACTTCTCGGCCGTTGACGCACCAGTCTCCACAAGCTGGATCACTCTGCCTTACAGCATCAATAGTCTCGCACATCATATTCCGGAGGAGAGAGTCAGTCACTTTCATCCCAGCCTTTTGTGATCGAATTGGCTCTCCTCTTAATCACTCCGCATGCCACATGAAGCCATGCACACACCGGGAGGTCCCCAACAAGCCTTCCACACAAGAACACATTTCGTTGTGTGATGATATCGGGAACTTCTTGAACCATGTTTCCTCGCTTCCAGCACAAGACGCCACGCTCTTTTCAGACCATTAATCCCAGCACGTGTGTGCCGTTCCCTAACCGCTCCGGGTCCTTACATTCCAGTACAAACTGAGTCAAATGTTCCCTGACACGAAACGCTGGCATGGCGTCTTCGCCGACCAGGATATCATCTATGTAAGCTAGTGTTGCGCGGTCCATGGCTTCCTCCTGCAATAGCACCATGTTTTTGCCTTATTCCGCTGTAACACGGCCATCAACAGAATCAACCCCTTGGGAGGTTCTAGCCTTTCTTCCGGTATGGCACAAGCCAACCCTTGTCAATCCATGTGCGAAGCTCCTGATCATATTCTGGTCGAATTTTCGCAGCCACCCGATATTCGGACACTCCATTACACAGCTCTTCAGGTGTGCGCTTATCTAGCCACTTCCACGCCATGGTCACTGATCGTCTCCGACTGTCGAAACTAGCAGTAAGTCAGGTTCATTGATAGAGATAGCCGCACACGTAGCGACTTTTCCGTCGCCGATCCGAATCACTCCCATAGGCCTCACAGTGACACCTTCTAACTCCTTAATCGCATCGATCTTTAATAACAGATCAAACCCCAGTGGTCTACCATGCCCCACCAGAACATCGATCCCGACAGAATTGCTTTTATCTGTAGCAATGGTGACCACTCCATTGTCGCAGCATGCATGGGACGTGCCTCCAACAGTCACAATGTCCACCTTTGCCGTCTTCCAGGATCGGCATCAGCTGGCATCTATTATTGTCCGCGAACAGCCCATGTCAACTAATACCGAACACCACTTTCCATCAACATGGACGATAACCAGTGTTTACATCCTGGTGAGGCAGAAGGCTGGCGCTGATGCCTCGTCCCCTGGCTTCGTTTCCCGAACAATTCTGGGCCCAGTTTCCAACCTTGCCGCATTGGTAGCAAGTTGTTTCACATCTTCGACAGTCTCTTGCTATATGCTCTTGGTGGGAATTGCGGCTTTACTGTGGGGTGGACGCACGGCTGCGACAACATGTTGGCTTTGGTTCCTAACTGTTGTTAGCACCCTTGCTCTCGCTATTAGGTCTCAATTTTTGGCGCCTGCTGGAATTCAATGGAGATGGCATCAGGGAATCCCGTGACAAAAGCCAGTTTGACAAGTCTCTCCAGTCCTACGCCCTCGAACCTGGCTAGTCCGATCAACCGTCTGATGTTGTTAGCGTAAACGTTCACATGCTCGCCAGCCCATCTAACGATGGTCAACTTTCTATAGGCTGTGAATGCGCCGTCTGTAAATTCCTCTTTTAAGCGGGCCTCTATCTGCTCTACGTCCAGTTGATCGCTCTCGTCCATCTCCAAGTAGAGGGTCAATGCATCCCCCTCTTGATATAATGGGAGCAGGCTTGCCACATCATCCACCTTCTGAAGTCTCGCCACCAACCTCAATTTCTTCAGCCATGCAACCACATATCCCTCGCCAGTAAATGGCTTTACGATATCACTGTGTATGCGTACCTTCGCCATAGTAAAATGCCGAAATAGCTTGAACGCGCCTCTATCGTATCAAAGAATCGCCCAGTGTGATAAAATGACGCCAAATTGTTCCTTCGTTCCTTGAAAATACCGTTCTTTTCTTTTCTTTCCTTTCTATTAACACGCATGTGAACAACACGATGTACACCACCAAACTAACACCGTCGATCAAAAAACCCTCCTTTTATTTACTATTCTTCACTTTTAACCGCACCTAATTTGCCTAATGCAACTCTCTCGTGATGCGGATATCGCATCCCATAATTTAATGGGCGTGGGTCCGTGCCTGCATGTGACGATTGTTTCCTTCTGCCTCATGGCACATGCATGTTATTTGGTGCCATATATTTCATGTGACTGAAGAAGGTCAAGCTGTGGAAGGTATACCTGCTATGGTAGTTATGCTGTCTTAGAGCAGCTTATAACCGTCGGACAGCTAGCCTAGACTCTTATCGACAAACAAGACTCTGAGGCATAGTGTAGTTTAACCCCAGGTTTCATTATTCGTCGAAAAAAGTAAACATTTAAAAGTAATTAAAAGAAATATTGTCTCAGAAAAATGCGAATACAAAAATGACGACGAGGCAGAAAAGATCTAAATCTAAAAGACCGCAATATTACAGATTAGAAAATATTAGGAGCATAAAGATAATACGAGACATAAGTAAAAAGGATATTCGCACGTGGTGAGAAAGAGTGAATAAAGTTCGTTGAGATAAAAGAAATGTACAAAGGAAATAATACTCATGCTATTTAATTCTATTTTGAGGGAGAAGGAAGGTAGCGTTTCTTACCGGAGATTCGTTAAATATCGGGATATTTAAGTGGATAGAAATTCCTCCATGTAGGTCCGAGACTAAGCAGCTAGGGGATAGAACACCAGAAAGCCACTCGATCGGTGTAAGGCTAAAAATCCCTTACAAGATGGAGGGCTGACAAAGGGATATAAATCTAAGGGACTTATTCTAGGCTACACAGAACTGTGCTGACATGTTGTGCATTGTTTCACACCATGCATAATTTTAAAGTTGCACAAATGTAGTCTAATTCGGGAACTTCTGTTTTACTAGTTCGAACTGGCCCATAACAGTGTGAAAGCAACAAAAATCATATACCGTTAATTTTGAAGATAAAGTTTAATCTCACAGTTCAGTATTTATTTGTCACCTTCACAAGCTCTGGAACTGTTCAATTGTGCCTCACGTGTCGACCCAAGTAAAAACAGAGGTGAGTAGAGGTTTTGAAGGAACACCTGGAAAACTTGTGTGCAAAAACCAGGGTTAATAAAAAGCCAACTTCTCGAACCCGTCACCCAAACAGGCACATTTCAAACATTTTGTTTTTTGGTGAAATTATGACGGGATAATTCACTACAAATTTATTTCAAATGATAGAACCATTGATGTCAATTTATACTCGAACCAGCTGGAACAAATATATACCAGTGATATAAGCAAATATGTTATTCTCGTAAATTCGTTATCCCTATGTTATTTTGTATCCATATTTGAAAAAAATATATAACCAATGCACTGGTAAGTAAATGCTTATAATCTCAGTCTTACTTGAAACATGTTTTTAAACTTTTTATTTACTAATGAGTCACCACTTATCAAGGCTAAAGACCACTCAAGGATAAGGGTTAGTGAGATGGATAGATTGTTAGTTGAATTATGAGATCAGAAGATTGAAATTAATGAACAGAATGAATAAAATCTGGTGTCTTATTAGCACAGTTTATCACAAATGTTTATTGATTTTATATATGAAGATGAGCATGTTGTAGCCATTAAGGAAGCAATATTTTGGCAACGTGTTCCACAAGTGAGAAGTTCTTGGAAAGAGACTGTTTGTGGAAATTAAGCCTGATGCTAGACACAAGGAGGAAGAAAGGAACGTTCTTTGTACTAACCCTAATCCTCAATCAGGGTGGATATATAAAAATAACGGAAATGGTGTGCTCACAGTGGACGTAAAGAACCTGTTAAAAGTTAATCTATAATCCAAAAGAACGGCAAAAATCAATTTAGAACACAAACATCCTGGGCAGTCCTGTTGGCCCCCACCCATGGATGAGAGCGGCTTTGGCATGTTTTTTACATGTTGATCCACATGAGTTTAGTTCAAAATAAACAGCTGCAATATTTATCGTCACCGTAGGAACCAGCCAGTAACTGCTACTGTATGGAGCGACAGACGTTAAGTAGGGCAGACACTGCAGCAGGTTAAAGCAAAATGAGGGAACTGTATTCCAGTATGATGAGTATGTAAAAGACTGCCGTCTGGTTTGATTGGAAGTCGCACGTTGCAATGCAACCTTTCTAATCCATTTGAAAATCAATAGTTTATGAAGCTAGAAAAAATAAAACGAATAGTTAAAATATAACGTGCCTTGGACTGGAGGAAGAAGTTTGTTACAAAATTTATGTTGTACGACAAATATTTATTAGAATTTTTAAAAAATAAATTATGAATATTTATGTTTGAAAAATGTAAGCAAATATTGGTGAACAATTGCGTTATTGATTCCAAAGGGGGCTTAGGATTGGAAAAATATTATTCTGCTGTTCCTAGAATGGAAGTTCAATGCCTATGGAATGAAATAAAGTGGTATGTTTCAGCTCAGTGTTTGTAAGTATCTGAAAATCGATACTGTGACAGGAACAAAGAAAGTAGCTGAATGGACCGAGCATGGCCCGGAAATACATATTTTTTTTAATTTTTACATGAATTCTATTGTTTGAAAAACTGCAATATGAAATGTACTAAGAGTAAATACAAATTTAAAAAATAAAAATAATGGAAGTGGCTGATAACAAAGTCTTTGGAGTAGCCAATGAAAACGCTCCAACAATAAAAGTGTAGTTATGCCCAGTATTTAGACGGAAAATATAGAGTAGCTAAATAAATGTTTTCTATCAATAAAACTACACAATGAATGTGGGTAATAGTAGATCATAGCATGAGAATTCAAATTTCTCAATTTCCTGTATAGATGACTATCTTAGAAGTTGTTGGGGTTGATAAAATGTGAAAGAGAACAAAACAATTGAAACAAACACATGTTTTCTGAAAACATGCATCAAGAATTGGCCTAAATCGATGCTGAAGCAAATTTGCATATGCAACTTTTGGATAGAAAGCTACACTCGTCAATGAAATTGAGGAAAATCATATAAGTTAAATATTTCTATATATAGCTGTATCACAGCTTTTCAGTGTAGCAAGAGAAGCAATAACTTAAAGCAAAGATTTAAATCTGATTCTTTTGACAACAGGCAATATTTTTATCTGTTATGCTATAAACACAAGCTTACTACACTGAGTGAAGTTTAAATGTTTATAGTAAACATTTTCAGCAGCCGAAAGTGCTCTATTTTTTTACAAAAGCTATTCAGTATCGCTAATTGTTACTGCCAATCTCCATCACCAGAGTGCTCAACCTACAAATTATTGTAGTCTATCGTATATTAATCACTATATATAACATTAACCAAGATATACGTCTATAATAAAGTATATATATATATATATATATATATATATATATATATATATATATATGTGTATATATTATATGCATAGAATAAAATATATATACAAAATATCTTTATCAACAGACACATTGTTTGTCGTCTGTGCAACCCATCAATATGGCTAGACCTAGTGAGATTAAAAACCGGGACCTGACGTCCGGTGCTCTACTACTGAGTCACTAGTAGCAAGGGGAGAAATTGTATCGCATTATAAATTATGCCATTCATTTATTTGTATTTTATTTACTATACTGATAACTGAAACTATTCAATTACTTTTACGAAAAGAGATTACCTTGATGCTAAATGGAATATATATATATATATATATATATATATACTAAGCTATGAAAATATATTTATGGCAATTAAGCTACACAAAGGCTCCCGCGTTTCATCCCTGGGGGGAATCTTCAGGCTAAACTGGCATTTTAGTCTGAAGATTCTCCTCAGGGATAAAACGCGGGAGCCTCTGTTTAGCTTAATTACCATAAATATATTTTCATAGCTTACTACCTAGCTCTAGTTACGTATCGAGCACTGTTGAAGTAAATACTGAAAATTTATAAATAAAAAATTATATCTCCTTATAAAATGTTATGTGGATACATGAAATAGTAATAATTATATATATATATATATATATATATATATATATATAAAATTGAATAAAATGTTAAAGATAAATGGTGTATCTTTAAATAATTTATCGTGATGATAGAAGCTCAATATACTGGATAGAGCAAGTAATTCAGGAAATGAAAGATGAAAATAAAAGTTGTATAAATACAATATTTATTATTATGATGACTTAATAAATACTGTATTTATACAACTTTTATTTTCATCTTCCATTTTCTGAAATTATATATATGTATATATATATATATATATATATATAGATAGATAGAGAGAGAGAGAGAGCAAGACACACACACACATATAGTCATTGACACCGTATGTATATATAATATATATTCTATAAATATCTATATATAGTATTGTGCCGGATATATCGCTCTATCCTTAGTATATTAAGTCCTATATATAAATGTTGTGGCAGATAATAATTTCTGCAAATATTGGAGAGAATTTCCAGCCATTGTTTATTGAACTTACCATTCTGCGGATTGCTGTACCCTGCAGGCCTGTCTCGAGTAATCTTAAATAAGTAGCTTGCAAAAATCTCCGCTTTTGAACAATTATCATTTTGCACGGAAAGAATGACGTTGAGGAAGATCACAATTCAAAAGAGATAAGTTCGTACTTTTCGCATCGTTCTTCAACAATGAAGATACGTAAGCATAATCTATTGTAGATCCACTCACAAAAGGATATAGTCTTTTTAGATTTTCTATTCTTATACTTATTATAAGTTTTAGTTTTACTTTTTGGTGTGGCATCGGTGCCAAAAGATTGATGTTCTCTTCTGGGCATTGTTGACGATGTCTGGCTTATTGTGCACGAAAGTTACGAGCGGACTCTAGATTAAGGAATCTTTTAAGTTCTTTGTTTCAGTCTCTCTTCTATAGTTTTCTCTTCTACTTTTCGGCATTTTCAATTTGATTATTAAACTGTGCCACGGCACACGTGAACTAATTTCAGCATCTTTGGAACAGGAATTATATCTTTTGTTAGAATCTGGAAGAATTCTTTGACTATGTCGGGTTCGGGAAGGATTTAGTGAAAAAAAACTTGGTCATTTTTAAAGCAGATTTTTCTTAAAGTCAAGGAAGCTTTGGAATTAATTGAGAAACTTATAACTCTGTTTATAAAACGTTTTATTACTTATACTACCTGTCCTTACCCGACGTTGCCCTGGAACCTTTGATTGACCAAAGAAATAATTTAAGAAAAAAAATGAAGTTTAGTATAGGATCGTTAAAATACCTCACCTATTTCGCCAAAATTTATTGAAGACATCATGGCTGCCAGCGATTACAACATTGAATTTTATGTTGAATAATAGTTTAATTCCACAAACATAAAAATATAGTTACAATTTTATCTGATTATTTGTTTTTTTGTAATTCATTTTTTTTTTTAGTAGGATTTTTTAAAACTTCTTTTATTTAAAGAAAAATTTGAAATATCATAAGAGTTTTCTTTGATTCCCAAATATTTCAAAGACAGCCTTATTAGGCTAAGTTTTTTTTTAGCTTAAGTTGTTAAAATTAAAATGAGGACAATTTTGACGAAAAGGTCTTAGAAATACCAAAGAAACCGGGTAGATCTGTTTATTAATCTAAACTATTTAGAACTCGCACTTATTTTTAGTGAATAACAAGATCTAACTCTAATAACCAAAAAAAACAGGAGATTGGTTTCACCTATCTTGTATTCATTAAGTGTCAGTGGGGATTTCTCATATATATGCAAACATATACTTTTCCTAATTATTGTGGGTTTAACTTAGTGTATATTCTTCATTTTTGCTGCGTAGACATATACATACCTATACATACATACCTATACATGCAAATGGATATGTGCCTCTGTATATACTACACACATATAAATATACGAACCTATATACTTAAATACTTTGAACAACGACACTCAGAATTACAATCATCATTCACTCTACATACATGCCAATACCACCTTAAGCGACGTTTGTGTAACACGCTTTCAATGTTGTAACAATTACTCTGCTAAAGCACCTCCAAACTAATATGCATCTGCCGTCTCACACCTAGGATCCTACGAATACACTGCTGCTGAAAACGGTCTAACCTTTTCATGTGTCTTTTATATGTCACATGAAGACAATGAAGCCGACAATATACAAGCATTATAAATCTTTTATTTTTTTTGTAGTTGATATTCCTCTGTTTTCCCACACTCGATGCTCGAACCTACCAAATGCTTCATTTGAGTTGCTTAAATGGAAAACAATTTGTTAACCGCGTTCAATTTTTTGCCATACACAAATGTAGATGGCTTAATTCAATATATACCTATATACATGCATACATACACTCACCCACATACAGATGCATATATATATATATATACACCCATGTAGATATATGTACATATATACACACAGATACATACATTTAAACAGAGACACATGCAAAGGCATACATGCCGAATTAAAAATTAAAATAAATAAATAATAATAAAAAATGTATCAAATAATTAATAATAAAACCGTATACTGTACAAAAAAAAACACATACATATATGCCATCCCATATTTCCCATACAACATCGCTTTTTACATTCATACAGAAACGTCTACTTACATATAATACAACGCTATATCCAGGAAGACCTACCTTTATAGACTTATCAATTTATACATTTACAAAACTATTGAGACTGACATCTACCTTGATGGTCGACTGTATATTAGCACATCTCAAAAACATACAATTCACATCAAATAGGGTCTGAGCTGAGCTTTAATATACATATATAACCAGAGTTACGGGAGTGGAGGTGAGGGGGGCGACCAGGGAAGAGACAGCTTTCGCCCAAGGCAACAGAAAGAGGGGGCAACGGGGAGAGGGGGCGGCCAGAGAAGAGAGAGCCCCGGGCAACGCCGGGTAGCTCTGCTAGTATATATATATATAACAAGTTACACAGGCCAATATTAACATATACGGATGCGTACTACTTAACTAATTATTCTAGTTCAAACCTAAAGGTATATTCTTCATTCATGACATGCACACAGATACATGAGAGTTTGACTTACCTAATAGACACAACTCTCGAGTGTCTTCGGTCTTTCTTTACAAGGGTTTGTCAGAACAAACTGACATGAGGATACTTTCCCCTACAAGTAAACCCTGATCAAATATTCAAAACCACATAGTATTCACAGCACATATAAGATCTATCTGGTATGGCTACTCCACACTGGCTTATATCAGAAATAGTGCACCTTCTCCAAGTTATGTTGCCTATAGTAATAGCACTAAGCTGGATACTCCACCAGACTAGATGAATTCTTGTCCAGGAATCCGGTTAGACCAAGAGATCACAAGAAAGATATACTATAACATATGTAACTACTCAATTGGAGAGAGTAAAAAGAAAATTAATGTTCTTAACTTCTTTACTAACTCAACGTTTGACAGGTAAAGTAGAACTTTAATGGAATATTCGGATATCTATGTATCTCATATAGAGATCAGGTTTTAGCCCCATGGAGGAGCCCCTTGATTTCTGAGAACTTCGAGTGAAGTAAAATTAAACAACAGAGAGAAACATACACAGATACACACATACATACACAGGGGCATATAAATACACATAGATACATGAATATATATATTTAAGAAAATACATTTAATAAAACGCACTAACAGACATTCAAGTGTATCCAATAGAGACATGCATACAAACACACACATAGATATACCTACATATACAGACACACAGATACATATACACACATATATATATGTATAATATGCTTATACAAATATGTACATATACACACGTACATACACATCCATTAGTGCAGATACATACATACACCTGTAATATAATAAATTTGAAATGCAGAAAATAAACAATTTTGTGTTACCACTGTAGATCAAGGGATGAATATATCATGCACGTGTACGCAGTATAATTATGTATGGAAGTGAAACCTGGCTAGTTAGGGTTGAGGACATGCTTGGCATGGAGAGAAATGATATGAGAAGGATCAGATGGATGTGTAATGTAAGTTTTAAAATCAGGCTTAGTTCCGATGACCTCAGAGGAAGGATAAATCTGAACACTATAGGGAGATGTGTGCAGAACAGGAGACTTCGGTGGTATGGTCATGTTAAAAGAATGGATGAGAGTTCTTGAGTTAGTGGATGTCGAACAGTTAAGGTAGCAGGTCCAATCAACAGGAGAAGGACAAGGAAAACGCGAGAGGAAGTGATACGAATGGACTTGAGAGAAAGAGATAAATAAAGACCTAACCAGAGATAGGTCAGTTTGGAAGTCAATTTCTTAAAGTCGTGCACGTATGTCAACATGTAAAACGGGCGTTAAACTGAATATTATGATGATTAAACAATTACAAATTAAAGATTGATATAAAAAAGATTGACTAATCTCAATAATTATGTATAAAAAATATATAAAAAGTAGCTAAAACTATGTTACCTTGGAAAACTGAATTAACTCAAGATTATTATTAATTTCAAATTGATAACTGATAAGAGCCTAAGAGCTAGATTTTCAGTGCCAATTTATTTCGTAAACAATTGTGTGTGTGTGTGTGTGTGTGTATATATATGTCCTTCCAGAGTATAATCTGGGAACCTATCTATGCTGATTACGTTCACTTTCGTAACCACTCAGGCAACCTATCATGGGTTGTTTTTCTGCCCCATGCACGGTTTTCGGTCTTAAAATTATCCTGAACAGAATTTTCGTTATGTTCACACTGGTGAAACCACACTTTGAGCCAGATATTCCGGCCTATGGCAGCTCGTTATGTGTGGTGGATACTTCTGTGTATCTTGGCACCAACTTGTCAAGGAATGGCTCTCTTGATGCAGAAATACATTTGCGGATACATGAAACCTGTTTTCTTTGGAAAGCTTAAGAAACGAATTTGGGCAAATCGAGTTGTCACCTCCAAGACCAAACTTTGTGCATACAGGGTCTGTGTCTTGACGGCTTTGTTGTATTTATGTGAGAAGTGAACCGTACATCGTAGAAATCTCGAACTGCTCAAACACCTTCCTGTTTGAGGCGCATACTTAGTATCAAGTGGCAAAGTAAAACACCTGACAGTGAAGTTTTTGTCAAGGCAGGATACATGGGAATCGAGGTAATAATAATCATTTCTCACATGTGTTGGGCATGTCACATGGTTCGCATGGAGAATTATAGAATTATTAAACAGCTATTTTATGGTCAACTGTAGTCTGGAAAGCGACCATAAGACAAGCCTAGAAGAAAGTATAAAGACTGTATAAAATAAAAACTTGAATAGACTAGGACTCTAAGAATTGAGAAACATTAGTCTTGGAAAGAATGTCATAGAGAACACACGTGAAGAAGGGTTGCACAACTTTTGAAAATAATCGCATAAAGCATGAAAGACTGAAGCATAGATTGCACAAAGACTGGCAGAATAATCTTCATGAAAACATACAGAGCCGGAAATGTGACAAATGTGACCGTATTCATTTATTAAAGGCTGGTTATGTGAATCATTTCAAGTCACATGCCAGATCAGGGTCACTATCTATTCTCTCTCCAAGGATAAACATTCTGTTATGTGTAATAAGATTTGTAAATAAGCATCAGGTTTGAAAAGGCACATGGCAGCACACAAAAATCAAATTACATAAAGCAATCCCATCAATCCAGTCAAAGCTACTGTTTTCATCTGTTACCTATGTTTCCAGCCTTGCAGGTCGGTGGCTGGTCTTCAAAGTCATCTACGAAATCATGCAAGGAAAGACAGTAATGGTACTGACAACAATTAAAGACAAAGAGACAGAAATCATCTGTCGAGATGGACAATCACCATATATATGCTCACTAGCAGGAAAACCAGACTTTATTTGAGATTGAATGTGGAACACTATCCCCGTTTACACCCAGCTCATTGCGATATTACTTTTTTATTCCTATTTTTACATTTAATATATTAAATTTTTGGAGTAGGGTTTACCCATAGGTGGGTTTTAAGGGAAAGTAAAAATAATATTGAAAAGGAATTTCAAGTAATTTAAAATCTTTACTCTCCGGTGTTTCCAGGGATTCTTGATCACCCCTGTGTACTTTAGCTCCACGCCCTGAAACCCCATACTCCCATTTCTAATCTCACTTTTTCAATTTCTCAGATTTTCAAGTTATAAATCGAATAAATTGAAGTAAAAAGGCGTATTTTACCTTTTTATGAATGTCCCCGAATACAGACTCCTTTTGAATACCCCTTTTGATCAAAATAAAATATACTTATCCAAGTACCACATCTAATGTAGTTTCACAATATCTATGGCTATGTGGTCTATCTCCATTTTCAAATTTTAAATATAATTACATATAGAGGCTCTAGAGTCTACCCAACTTAAAAAGAGAAGAACTGCATTCATATTTTTACTAAGAGTATTAGTGAAATTCACACAGCAGCTGGACTGGTATTCGAACCAGGCAAGCTAAGTTTGTCATCTGCAATCTTTTGGTCGACCAATTATCACATCCAAATATATTAGAACAATACCCGTACCGAGACGAGTAAAATTAATTTCCTTGACAGAACAGGTTTTAACTAATTTTATGTCCACTTACGAAGATTCAAATCAAGATATAAATATATTAAACCTTATGTCTAGAAACCTTATTCTAATTTTAATCAAAATCCATTATATGATTTTGATTGTAGAAAATGTCTCAAATTTAATGTGTCTTCAGAAGAAATTGAAATTCAGGGGATGTTGCTTAATTGGTGTCTAATGATTCTGGATCAAATTTAATGCAAATCTGATATATTTAAATTTTCAAATGAGAGGTTGTGCCTATATTATCCCCCCTAAAAACCTTATAAAATACCACAAAAAACTGTAATTTAGGGAATATTTATTAATTGATGTCTATTACCTATTATTAAAATTTCACAAAAATTGAACGTATCTAAATTTTAACGAAGAGCTTCTACACCAATTTGTATCATTTCTACATAAAACTACATTAAAGTAAATATAGCCCATATTTGAACCTTTTACGCCTAGCAGTTGTGTGATCAAATTCCTAATAATCGATTTATTAGTTTAGGAGTGAATCCTGTACATAGAAATATATAAACATACCTTACTTTATAAAGATAACGATATATAATGTTCAATCAATGCCAACAACTTACAAACTTATTTGTTTTGTATTTTTTATGGTCTAAAACAAGTAATAATACACAAACATATCAAATCTATCCATTTTGACCTCCTTGCAAAAACACACTTAACCGAGCTGACAAGAACATCCCCTACATGTTTTGATAGGCTCCTTCCTCTACAATATCAAGAAGATGAGTTCGCGAGATGCCAGCCTCAAACACTTGTGTTGGGTTGGGTGTTGGCTGGCAGGAAACTAAATTCTTGGCAAGGGATCTTTCTCTCTCTCCGTCTTGGAAGTCTCAAGGAATAACTGGAGAACCTACCCCCTGCTGTAGTGTACGGCGACCAAGAAGCAGGAAACACCGAGAATGTCAAAAACTGGCCTGGAAAGTACAAAGATGTCTGTCTTGCATACTGTGAGGCATGCTGGGGAATGAGTTAGCAGCCATGACGGTACTTAATAAAAGATTCCATTGGACTTTTGATGTCGGCAGTAACGTCGTAATATTGCACCGTTGGAGAGGTGTGCGGGTGCAGCGGGCTGGGGATGGGAACGAAAGAAGGAAAGAAAAATGAAGGTGAAAGTTTTAGAATAGAAACGATACAAGATTACTGAGATATAATTTTTATCTTTTTTTATTTTTCAGGTCGGCAACCCTAATTGAAAAGAGAACTGACTCATGTTGTCCCTATTTACTTGCCTTCTCACGAGGGCAGAGTTAGACTCAAGGTCTTTTTTTTAAAGTGGGGAACATCTAGCTCCCCAAAAAAGGGCACTCTGAGTCGGGATAAAAATGTGAATTGCCTCAGTCTAGAAGGATTTCTCCTTACTGATTGAGGACAAAAAAGATAAGTGTGTGATTTCAAATGTAGTGAGATATAATTTTTATTTTATTTTTTTATTTTTCAGGAAGGCAAGTTAAATAGAAAAAGAGAACTGATCCATGTTGTCTATGAGTAGAAATAAAAACCTTTTAGTTCGTGTTCGCTTTACAGAATCCACTTTCATCTGAGTAATTATTTCGAATATTCTTTCGTGAATGTTACAGTGGTTTTATTTTAACCCTCCACACAGTGATCCACGAGTCTGGGTTGCTATCTTGGTTTTCCTTCTTCGTAGCTGGAAGTTAGCTTGGGATGAATATGCTACAAGTGGAATGTAAAGTCAGGAGATCTCCAACGTGATGATCTATACCATACTGAAAATAGACTTGTTCCTGTATAAAAGGTTGTGACAAAGATGGAAAAAATTGTGGCCTAAATTGAGGAAGGCGAAGTATCGGCATCTGGTATATCAGAGAGGCTTAAGGAAAAACGCAAGCATGCAAAAGAACTCTGAAAAGGTCTCTTCCCTTCTACCACTGACAAGGTCGGTTGCACATCTCACTCACTCGGAAAACTCACCTACTGAGAAGAGTATAAGCCTGAGATTTTATTAAAAATGTCTTGATTACTAAAGATTAAACCATAAACTATAAGAATATAAATAAATATTTGAGAATTTGTTTTACTTATTTACAAGAATGTATAACAATTGAGGTAACAGATGCGGTAGCAAGTTCAGTTCACATGGGAAGGCCACAGAAAACATGGGAGAAAGTGACAAACATGGACTTGAGGGAAAGAAGGATAAATAAAGATCTGGCCATATAAGTTGCCTTGGAAGACAATTTCTTAAAGCTGTTCAATGCATGCCAGCATGTAGAACGGATGTTAAACCAAATATGAGTCCAAAACAGCGTTGATCTGGATAGATTTTAAGTGATAAATTCTTTGTCATCAATAATGCATGTGTTTAACCGGCCCCCACTTTTTAGGAGAACCCCCCACTTTTATAACTGTCCCGCCGGTCCTGAAACAATGAAATTTTGGTACTCTTATAGAGAACGCACCACATTTCCGTGACTTTGTGTTGTCAACGTTCGGGCAGGTCTCGGAAGCGCCGAGAGTTGACGAGGCGAAAACTGCCAAACGATAAATTAAAGACTGGAAGACGATAAATTCAGACGAAGAAAATCAAAGTAAAATACATATATAAAAATAAAGAACGAACAAACCATAGCTAAACAACTGTTATTAATTAGATGTTTATTTTTTTGTCAAAGGAACCATCGTTAATCAAATGTTTTTAAATAAAATGTTTTCTTTTGTGCACCGAAAATTTCAAAAGATAGTTTTTTTTTATATAACAAACAACGAAACCACTGTTTTTAACCAATTTATTGTTTTTTTGTTTTTTTTCCAATGTTTTTTTTCTTTTTAACATTTTCTGGTTTAGGGTTAGAGTTTAGGGCTTAGGGTTTAAGGTTAGTCTTTTGTAAGAAGTGACCGTTGCTGACAGAACTCAATGTGTCCTTTGGGAGATCCAACACGCTGACACAAATTGTAGAAATTTTTTTTTTTCTTAATGCGCTGCAGATCATAGAAATTGATTTCTTCCAAAAGTTATCGTCTGCTTGCTTGGAACCTGATTGTTTAATGCTTGCTGCAACATGATTGGTTAATAGTTTCGTCTTCCGAGACCTGCCGAACGTTCACAACACGAAGTCACGAAAATGCGGTGCGTTATCTATAAGAGTACTAAAATTTTAATAACAGAGAAGTTTTCAATACAGCACTCCAAATTTGTATCGATAAACACAGTTCAGTGTTCATTTTAAAAGAAATTTCTCAGGGAAACAAAACCCTAACCCCGGAATGAAAAAAAAAAATTGGTGGGGGTCATATTTTTTACTTATCTTTTACTTTACTTAATCATGAGTTAGTTGGTTATCGAGTTTTACATCATGTCAACCGTTGTTGGGTGCATTTAGTGTACAGTTAGTAGATTAATTTGCTCTATAGATGTTTTGTAAATGATAGTTTCTATTTCACCCAGAACTGGGACCGTGACAGCTACTTAAGTCAGAGTGAACCTAGGAGTAGTGGTATTACAACAATTCAGATGTGGAAACCCTTTACTGAAGAAACGAGCAACTACGATGCTATACAATAATGGTGACAGTCATGAAACATCGATATTCATACAGTTTTCACCATAACAGTTTCATTTTTTTTTTTTATTGCTTTGGAGTTCGACACTCGTACGATTTTAAAAGGTTCCAAGTGGGTCGGTAGCATATATCTGTTCTGTAATGTGTACTGCAGCTATGAATCGTAAGTGAAATCTGCTTGATGAAGCTCTACAAATAGAGGTAAGTGTGTAATTTTTAAATTATACTTATATTCTCTTACTTGCGAAAGACAAGTGCATAAATTAATAAATGCATCAAAATATTTTAATAATTTACTCTTGTAATTTTCGTTTTGTTTTGGTCGAAAATGAACCTTTTTTCGGATATAATTGTTTTTTTCTTTCTGTGTAAATACGAAAGATGCTTGGGAAATACCATGATGATGAGAGACACTCGTTGGACAAATTTTATGCTGCATTATATGATAGAAATTAACATGGTCGCGAGACAGCTATAAGCCACGTTATTCCTTTTGTGTATACGCTTTATTTGCTATAAGATTTGAACATAATTTAAATCGTTAAAAATACATATATATACTCAGCTCTATCTTACTGTCATTTGTTGCAAGTTGATAATAGTTAACTCAAAAACATATTTTTTAATTATTTAAATTTGAATGTGTATATGCATATATATATATATATACATATATATATATATATATATATATTAGTAATCCAGGTTAAGTTTGTAACCACAGGGTAAAAATCTGGAAAATTTTGCTGTGTTCATATAATAGTGCTCAATAATAAATAGGGCTCTTTACATGTACTATATATATATATATATATATACATAGTTAAATAATTGTCTCTACACTGATGATGATTCCACAAGGATGAAACGAATAATAAAATAAATAATTAAATATTTATTATTAAATAATTAAATAATAATATTAAATAATTATTTGAAGCCCCCTTTGGCCGGGCACTTTAATGAGAAATAATACAGGCCGTAAAATCTCAGCTTTAAATGCAAGTTCTTTTCTGTTGAACACTTATGACGACTGAATATGGCTGCTTGCCTGTTCAGCATGATAGGAGTTATGTCTCATCACTTCGTGTAGATGTTGGAATTAACTTCATAGGTTGTAGAATTCAGAATTGGAGTTAGAGGTGACTCTTGTTCCGGCGTTCGAATCGTGCGACTGGTTTGAATAGTTATCTCTACACTGATGAATCTGCAAGGATGAAATATGTAGATAATAATTTTTTTTTTTTAAAATAATTATATATACTAGCCAAAATAGCCTCCCTACGGTCGTCTATTTTAGCTAGGCTACCGCGTAAGAAATGAACGCTCACCCATAAACCGATGGAGCCCCAGTCTTATTTCTTGGGTGGTGAGACATTGATTTTCTTTGTTTCTAATCATGAATATTAAAAAAATAAAAAAAATAAAAACATTTTTTAACCCCCCGCCAAAATTTTTTTTTTACCCTCCCTATGAATACTAATATTTTCAGTAAAAAAAATTTTTTTTTTACCTTTCCCCATGAATACTAATATTTTCAGTTAAAAAATAAAAATAAAAATAAAATTTTTACCGCCTCCCCACCCCAAAAAATTATTTTACCCTCCCCAGTTAAAAAAGAAAAAAAAAATGTTTACCATCTCCCAATTTTGTTTACCCTTCTCCTTGAATAGTAATATTTTCAGTTAAAAAAAAAAATTTTTTTTACCCCCACCCCAAATTTTTTTTTTTTACCCTTCCCCATGAATAGTAATATTTTCAGTTAGAAAAAGAAAAAAAAAATGTTTACCCCCCCCCCCCCCAAAAAAAATATTTTTTACCCTTCCCCATGAATAGTTAAAAAAAAATTAGAAATTAGGAGGCGCCTCGGTCATATCAAAGAACTCATGTTTAAATATGCTATTGAAAGCGCCTACGTCATATCAAAGAACCAGTTTTGTTATTTTTCCAAAATGGTCACCAATTTACAAATGGCTGGGATATGCCTTGATAAACTTCAATTTACAGCAATACACATCGTCTTAACAACGTAATGAAAATATAGAATGAAAACTAAAAAAATCCTCTCACGATGACGTCACTTGCGGAAAGAAGCGGAAGGATGAGTCAGAAATTTAGTTTTCCAAAATGGTCACCCATTTACTAATGGCTGGGATATGCCTTGTTTAATTTTTATTTACAGCAATCTTGACAACGTAATGAAAATGAACAATTATAATGTGAAAAGAAATCCTCTTAAAATGACGTCACTTTCGAAAGGATGACTTTGCCATTTTAACAGTACTCGCCATTGAAAGTATGGTTTTGAAAACTGGCTGGTTCATGAAGAGAATGGCTTTAATTAATTGTATGAATAATTTTTATTAATATCACCTTATCGGAAAATATTGTAAATACATATGTAAATTTGATAATAGCAGTTATAAGTGTATATTTGTAAATATGAATTTAATTGAAGGTTAAAAGGAATGAATTATGTAAATGACAGAACCCGTCTAGTGTCTGAGCAACTTTTTGTAACAGTATATAAGTAAGTTGAACGGTCTTAGTAAATAGTCATACTACTTTGATGGAGTTTCGGCTTCAGACAGATACATAAACACCATTATTAATAGATTTTTATATATATATATATATAATTGTGTGGTTTTCAAAAATTCAAAGCATATTAATTAAAATTTCAAATTATAATCAAGTTCTAGAAATAAACTCATAACAAATCTATTTATGCGGTTTCAGAAAACCGCTTTTATTATCAAAATTACATTTAAGTAAAGCTTGAAAAAATATACGGTGTTCATCCTCAGCATATTAGATTTCATCAATCTATTTTTACGAAGAATATATATGAAATTATTAAGGAAAAGATTAAGTTAAAAAACTAAACACTCACCCAGGAAAACTCTTGAAGTGTTTAGTTCTTTAACTTAAACTTTTCCTTAAACATAAATATATATATATAAATGTATATATACATGTATGCTGTATGTATATATAGATATTTAACATTCTCTAATAAATAAACTAAATAATAATTTATATGTATGGTAGTCCGACGATCATGAGGATGATCGTCTGAACCAAACTCCACTCATGAATTAGCTTGTAAGTCTATCATGCAGTATGGAAAACACGACCGACTCTCTTCACTAGGCAAATAAATGCACAGATGTGCAATATGTGCTACATGACAAAGACCTCTGTGATCGCAGGAGTTTTAACAGTTTTCCTTCTCCTAGCCTAGTTTCGTTACCAAAATTTGAACGTCTAGTGTATGCTAGAATTCCACTCAGAGTTGGAGAATGAAAGATGGATGCAATCTTTTCCTCAGGGATATCGAACACAGTATGGAGTCCAGTCTGCACTGCTGTTTACTTGCTCACTAATATTTGTGAGAAAATATCTGCATCCACAATTTCCCTTCAGCAATTGGGTTCAATGAGTCGTTCACAATAAGTGTTGTATTTTCGCTATTAAATATCCTACAAAAGCGCTGATATGCCATAAAACAGACAAACGAGAGCAACAATTCAACACATTTGTGGTCCAAAATAAAAAAATGTTGTATGTAACATTTTGTTTATCATCTCTCTCTCTCTCTCTCTCTCTCTCTCTCTCTCTCTCTCTCTCTCTCTCTCTCTCTCTCTCTCTCTCTCTCTCTCTCTCTCAACCTCAACCTCTTAACTATTACCATTCTTCTTCCTCTGCTAAAAGCAAAAAATAAAAACAATGCTCCTCACTCGTCTCTTTTCTCGGGTTTAATACTCTCTCTACCACTTCCCATAATCCGTGTCTTCCTCAATCCACTTTTGCCTATCTTAACAGATTCTTCATAAAAGAAGACTATTTTCGTATGGATAGTTTCTTCCATGAGGTCAGGTAAATAACAGTCCACAGTTATTCTCATCCATTTAAACCGCACATTTATATTCAGATGGAAGACTAAATCTGGACAGTGTAGGGAGATGTGTGCTTATATTCAAATGCAAAAATTAAATCTGGACAGTATATGGTGATGTGTACAGAACAGAAGACTTCGTTGGATTGATCACATTGAAAGACTGGATGAGTGTGTTTGAGTTAGTAGGCGTAGAACAGTTGAAGTAGTAGGGTCACTTGTCAATTGAAGCCCAAAGAAAACATGGGAGGAAGCGATAATAATGAATCTGAGAGTAAAAAGCTTAATAAAAACCTGGCCAGAAATAGGAAGTCAATTTTTAAAACACATGTCAGCATGTAAAACAGATGTTTAACCGATGATAATTATTATTATGATGATGATAATTTTGTGAATTCCCTTAAACGGTGAATATCTCATCTAAATTTACAATACTTTGACACTAAAAATGATGTCACACTGTGTGTAATGCTTAATTACTCTTGGTTAAACCAATTAGGTAATTATTTTCCAATAATTTCCTATGGTTTCCACAAATCTCTCAATTTTATTTAAGTCATATGAGTAGATGATAGCAGTGTTATCTTCAACATAGGAAAATTAATTAGGACTGGAATTAAAACACTACTACTAATAATAATAATACTACTAATAATAATACTAATAAAAATAACAGTAGTAGTAGTAGTAGTAGGAGTAGTAAAATAATAATTTAAAAAAAACGTTTATAGAGTTCAAAACTAGTTAATAGATTTTCACCAAACTTGGCATAAAGAACTTTTGGGATTGTGGATATAATAAGATTAACAAAACTATTCCTGACGCTTGATTAAAACCACGGCATTCCTCCATTAATTCTTTGGTGCTAGAAAGGTTGTCCTGTCGCATTTAGTGTTTAATTACTGCTCGTCATCAGATAATTATTTTTTATCATTTCTTAAGCTTTCAGCAAGTCTCTCCATTTTGTTTTAAGTCGTGTGATAACAGCTCCGTCTTCCAAATGGAAAATTTATCAGAACTCAAACTAAATTAATTTTAAAGCGTGAAATGAATGCCGATTTATTAAAACATACTCTATGGGGAAAAAGTATCGCTTAATCTATTGAATACAACTATTTTTAAATAACTGGTGGATATTTTATTAAGAAAATAAACTTTTCATAAAAGTGATAGATATTCGATGATATCATTAGAATGTATGTAAAAATATAGAAAGAAAACAATTTTTTGCCCACATAACGAAGGTTGTCGACAGAATATGTAAATCGCTTCTAAAACTTTTAAATAAAAGGCTGACAAAGCAAAGCTAAAAATGTTAAACAATTACTTTTCGAATGTCAGTTTAAAGATCTTCTTAGGAGACACTTTTTTTTATTAACATTTTTCACCCCAAACAAGGCAGGCCGCCACTGTGAACGTAAGGGGTTAGTGAAGATTAGGGTGTAGATGTTGGGTGTCATCCTGAGTTTAAAGCTGTGTAGCGAGATGTCTGTTTACATTAGTTTTAAACCTCTGCATGTCGGAACAGTCAAGAAACAGGGAGCAGGGACGAGGTTCCAGAGGCCGGCAGCATGAGGAAAGAAGCTTTTGGAGTAGAAAGCTGTCTGGCATCTGGGGACCTCCACAGTGAATGGATGGAATTTTGTTGATTGCCGAGTTGGTCTAGTGTATTTATGTCGATAGGGTACCAGAGCAGCCAGTTTATTGAAGTATTTGTAAAACAAGCGCAAGGGTGCAACATTGGCTGGAGCTTGGTGACTCTTTTTTGGACCTTGTCTAAGAGGGAGAGACTAGTGAATGATTCACCAGCCCAGATGTGGCAACAATACTCCATGCATGGGCGGATCGTGGTTTTGTAGAGATACAGGATAATGTCAAGTGTGAGGAGTTTACTAGCACGGTAGAGGTAGCCCACTATCTTTGCTGCAGCCTTGCCAATGTCTTCAATGTATTTGTTCCAATTCATGTTACCTGTGGCGGTTAGGCTGAGGAGTTATAATGTTGAACTCTCAGGTAGGGTGTTATTTTCCATGACAATCGGTGGTTGAAGAGGTTTCTTGTAGTTATTGAAGGAAAGGAGCTTTGTCTTTGCGGCATTAAAAGTTACCAACCATTTATGACCCCAATCCACTACAGCCTGGAGGTCACTTTCTAAGGATTCAGCCATCGCCTTGGATATGACTGCGTCCCTTTTGCCAAAATGACAAGAATAAACGTGGTGTCGTCAGCAAATAAACCAATCTCAGACTCAATGTCATCAGGGAAGTCCTTTATGAAGATCATGTACAATACAGGTCCAATGATCCATCCCTGGGGTACACCAGCACTTATGTCATGTTGCTTTGATGAACGGCCATCGAAGACAACCTGGATCTTTCTTTTGGTTAGGAAGGATCTATTTATATTAAGTATTTGCCCTGTAATACGATATGAGCGAATTTTCATGAGAAGCCCTTTATGCTGTAGCAGTTACCTCCTCCTTTCAAAACATAACTGCACCGGTTGGCCGTTAGGTGTCGCTTTTTCACCAACAGGTGGCGCTGAAAAGCGACACCAGAGTTATCTGCCCTTCTGACTATAAAAACCAGGTGCAAACGGAAAATCACCCTCTTCTTTACTCAACCGGCCTCGGCAGAACGACGCTGACACAGCGCTCCGTCTCACTCTTTTCTCTTCAACTGGCCTCGGCATAACAACTACCAACACACGTTTCTTCTGTCAACATGTGGTCAAACAACGGTAAGAGTTCTCAACTCATTTTCTTTGTGTACGACTTTCAAAAACTTTCCTCACGCCGGATTAATTTCTTCTTATACCTTTTCAAGAACTGTTTTTCCATCGACACACATGCATACATCACACACTTCATCATTCCATGTACACACACGTTCAATAAACGTTATTTGAACTACCTCATCTTGTTTGTTAATTATTACTCTGTCTTTGCATGCAACATTGCTTGATTTAACGTACACGCTCTTAATCGGGGGACACGACCCGCAATCCTAACATTAGTGACCCGAACGTGCAAGCTTTGTTGTATGGGACAGGGTAATTAATTTCGTACAAGGAAAAAAAAATATCATTTCTCGTTTTTTTATTCCGTTCTGAAACGAATTACGCACCCATATTTTTATTTTTATTTTCCTACCCACGTTGTAGAAATATACAAGCAAAAAAAAAAGGTAACCGCCATCTTTTTCTCTGGCCACGTGGAAATTAAAACCCAAACAGAGAAAAACAAAAACATTTCTCAGTTTTCTCTTCTGGGTGTGAAACAAATTACAACTTCATTTTTTTCCTCTTTCTCTACACACGTATCGGAAAAATATATACAAAAACAAAAGACGAACTTTTCCCAATCCTTTTTTTTTCTTTTTCGACGAACAAACGGACCTTACAAGACGCTATTTTCTTTTGTTTTGAACACGGGGGGGATAAAGAGAAAACAAAAGAAGACAAACGCTCACTCGCAGCCATCTTTTTTCTTGGCCACATGGAGATAAAAAAATTAAAAAATAAATTCAAAAATGCCGCCATCTTTTTCATGACCACGTGTTGATAAAAAATTTTTAAATAATGCCGCCATCTTTTTCTCTGACCACGTGGAAATGAAAATTCAAACTACAAAAAAAGAAAATACGAATTTTTTTTCTTCTTTCTTTTCGACAACAAAGAAAAAAAGAAAGAGAAGCCGCCATTCTTTCTCTACGTGGAAATTAACATTCAAACAAACTAAAACAAAAAACGTCATTCCTCGTTTTTTCTTAACGTGTGTGAAACAAATTACGACTCCATTTTTTTTCTTTTTCCCTTCTACCCACGTTGTTGGAAAAATATATAGAAAAGAAAAGAAAACTGCTACAAAACAGACAACAAACTCAGCCAAACACGAACAACAATACCAAGCCCTATGACTTAATACTGGTTGTAAAAAGTCAGGCTCAGCAAGCACCAACATCACCCTTCAAGGCCTACAAACTCTCTTCAACAACTGGAAGTTCGTTGATCAACAGGAGGACCCATCAACTTGAACAACCACATCTTCCCGGATATTCATCAAGCACCAAACATTCCCGGACATTACTGACAACACTATGGAAGAAATTGTACCAGTTCAAAAACGAGTACAAACTGCACAAGCACGACTAAAATATTCAACAACTGGACGTTCGATGATCTACAGAAGGACACATCAACTCGAACGACGCGCACCAACACCAGTACAGACCCACTTGTACCTGGACCTGCTAACTCACTTGCAGACATTTGCGCATCTGATTTTGACCATAGTGTACCACCAATCTCAACAACTAGATGTTTGTTCATCAGCTCCACAACACTGACTAATTAACATGAACAACATCAACAACTGCACAGAATCACTTGTGCTCACGCATCACCCTAACTCACCAACAACCGTGCAGACCCACATGTGCTCATTCATCTACAACCGCACAGACCCACTTGTGCTCATTCATCAACAACCGCACAGACCCACTTGTGCTCATTCATCAACAACCGTAGACCCATTTGTACTCATTCATCAACAACCGCACAGACACACTTGTGCTCATTCATCAACAACCGCACAGACCCACTTGTGCTCATTCATCAACAACCGCACTGACCCACTTGCACTCGCTCATCATCTTCAACCAACCGTGCAAATTCATGTGCACCACAGACCATACCAACAATACCGAACACTTATGCACTTGTCTTTGACCACAATGCACCACTGACAATTCAACGTTCGTTCATCAGCTCCGCATCATGCAGACTAATCAACATGAACAACGCCACAAACAAGTGCAAATTCGCTTACACTCAACATTTTTCGACAGAGCCGACCCACTTGCGCTCAATCATTCAACCGCAGACTCACTTGCGCTCAATCATTCAACTGCAGACTCACTTGCGCTTAAACTTGATGCAGACCCAATTGCATGCAAACAACATGCAGATCAACATGCGCTACAAACACTCAATTCCACAGACGCACTTGCGATCAATCATTCAATACAGATGGAAAAACAGAAATAAGTAGCGTGCACACTACTTTTTCTAATCCTCAACAGCAAAACAGACATACCCACAAGGAATGCTTCTATTGAATAATACTTTTAATATTTTTCAATCTAGAGGGGAGTCCTTGTAGCAGTTACCTCCTCCTTTCAAAACATAACTGCACCGGTTGGCCGTTAGGTGTCGCTTTTTCACCAACAGGTGGCGTTGAAAAGCGACACCAGAGTTATCTGCCCTTCTGACTATAAAAACCAGGTGCAAACGGAAAATCACCCTCTTCTTTACTCAACCGGCCTCGGCAGAACGACGCTGACACAGCACTCTGACTCACTCTTTTCTCTTCAACTGGCCTCGGCATAACAACTACCAACACACGTTTCTTCTGTCAACACGTGGTCAAACAACGGTAAGAGTTCTCAACTCATTTTCTTTGTGTACGGCTTTCAAAGACTTTCCCCACGCCGGATTAATTTCTTCTTATACCTTTTAAAGAACTGTTTTTCCATCGACACACATGCATACATCACACACTTCATCATTCCATGTACACACATGTTCAATAAACGTTATTTGAACTACCTCATCTTGTTTGTTAATTATTACTCTGTCTTTGCATGCAACATTGCTTGATTTAACGTACACGCTCTTAATCGGGGGACACGACCCGCAATCCCAACAATGCCATACCTTGTCATAGGCCTTGGATATATCAAGCGCTACTGCTCTAGCTTCACCTGCCTTGCCCAGTGTATGATATATGCATTCAGATATGACCGTTAGTATATCCGCAGTAGAGTGTGCTTGTCTAAATCCATACTGGCAGTCAGAAAGAAGTTTAGCATTAACTTAGTGCCAGACTATCACTAGATTGATTAAGGATTAAAAGATTTTAGCTAAGATTGAGAGTAGGCTGATTGCGCAATAGTTCTGAGGATCAGTTCTATCCCCAGAATTCTTGAAGACTGGTACTAGAGCCAATTTTCCAACTATCAGGGAAGCAAGATTCAGCTAGGCATTTGTTGTAGAGTTTCGAGAGGACGGAGGCAAGTTCAGCAGAGAATTTCTTTATTACTATTACAGGTATAATATCTGGCCCACAAGCTTTGGAGGTGTTAAGGTTTTTTATGATGTCTCTGACCTGGGATGGGGTGATGACCAGGTTTTCAAGTGTGGCTTCAGTCTGCAATGGGAATTTAGGGAGGGAATGGTTTTCTGAATCCAAAGTGGAGTTTGAGGCAAAACGCTTGGCAAGTAGTTCAGCCTTATCAGTTGTCGTGAAAACGACATCTTTGTGGTTTGATTTAACCACACTATTGTAGATTTTCCAGAAATCGCGAGTACCTAGTTTGTGTGACTGAATGCACTTTTTGATTATCTCTGTATACCTTCTCTTTGCTTCACATATCACGGCTGTACAATTATTTCTTGATTCTATAAATTTCTGTCTATTTGCAACTGACTTATGCGGCCGAATTTACGGAATGCTTGCTGCCTCCCAGCAATAGCAGCTGCACATTTCGAGGTAAACCATTGAGGCGAGTGGGGCTTGCTGGAGAATTTTCACATAGGGGACATAGGCTTCAATGCCTGCTTTGATCCATTCGCTTAACTCATTTGCACACTGCTCAGCAGTGAGTGAGATTGTTTCCCTCCATGGGGCGTCTCTGATATGATCTCTGATGGACTCAAAATCAGCCTGTTTGTATAATCTCATTGTTTTGAACAACAGCTCATCAGCTTTTGAACGAGTTTTTAGGGTAATATAAATCATTACCAAAATGTGATCAGCATTCCCGAGCAGGCTATATGCTTTCGACACACAAGCCTTGAGCAGTAAGGTCAAGAACAGGTCTAAAAGTGAGGCTTGCTGGTCTACTCAATCGGGGATGTGGGTCGGGAAATCGACAGTCTGAGAGTAGGAGTGAGCTAAGGAAAAATTATACGTAGAGTTGCCGGCTGCGTCAGTAAAGCATGAAAATCTCAACCAGTCATGGTGGTGTGCATAAAAATCCCCAAATACATATATCTGGGCATTTGAGTCGATTGAAAGTGCTCTATCTATGCTTTCAGAGACAGAGTTTAACAGGGTACTACCCTTTTTCATAGTATATCTTCTGGTACTCTTATAGATGATGCACCATGCTTCTGTGACTTTGCGTCATCAATGTTCGGGCAGGTTACGGAAGCGCCAGAGAGTTGACGAGGTGAAAACTGCCAAACGATAAATTGAAGACCAGCAGCCATTAAATTAAGACGAAGAAAATCAAACTAAAATACATTTATAAAAATAAAGAACGGACAAACAATCGCTAAACAACTTTTATTAATTAGATGTTTATTTTTGCTTTTTTTGTCAAAGGAACCATTATTAATTAAATGTTTATGAAAGTTTATTTTTGTTATTGAACGTGATTAATTTCTTCCAAAAGTTATGGGCTGTTTACTGTAGCCTGATTTGCTAATGAATACTGCAACCTGATTCGTTAATAGTTTCATCAACTCTCAGGTGCTTCCCGAACGTTGACAATGCAAAGTCACGAAAACATGGTGCGTTATCTATAAGAGTGCCTATCTTTTCTATATCTATTATATAAAGGGCAAACGTCTGTGTGTGTGTATGTTTGTATGTCTGCCAAAGGCTTTCGCCACAAGCGACAGATACCCATCAAGTTGATATTTCCTGAAATACTGGCAACTCAGACGTATAATATCACAAATTCAGAAAAAAACATTCTTTGGAGGTCAACAGAACCATTTTCTCTAATTGGGGTAGCTTTTTTCCTCCATTTTCCAACGTTTTTATGTACTAATTTGTGAAAAAAAACAATGATATTATGTATAATTTGAGAAAAAATACAAGTCATTCTTTGATACGACAGGGGTGCATTAATATGAATTTTCAGGAGCTTGTGCAGTTTAGCGCCCCTATAGAATACTTTTTAGGGGGCTTGTGGAGTATAGCGCCTCTATAGAATACGTTTTGTGGGAGCTTGTGCAGTTTAGTGCCTCTGTGGTTAATGCTTTCTGAAGGCTTGTGTAGTAAAGCGGCCTTATGAAAAAACACTTTTCGGGGCTTGTGCAGTATAGTGCCCTTAAGGAAAACACTTTTTCGGGGCTTTGTAGTATAGCACCCTTAAGGAAAACGCTTTTCTGGGGCATGTGCAGTATAGCACCCTTAAGGAAAACGCTTTTCTGGGGCTTGTGTAGTATAACACCCTTATGCAAAAGGTTTTTCAGGGGCTTGTGCAGTATAGTGCCCCTATGGAAAACGCTTATTTGGGGCTTGTGCAGTTTAGCGTCCCTATAAAATACGTTTTTAAGGGGCTTTTGCAGTATAGCGCCCCTGAGGAAAACACTTTCAAGGACTTGTGCAGTATAGCACTCTTATGGAAAACGCTTATTTGGGGTTTGTGCAGTTTGATGCGGCTATGGAAAACATATTTCAGGGACTTTTACAGTTCGTCACCCCTATGGTAAACGCTTTCTGGGGGCTTGTGCAGTATAGCTCACTTATGGAAAAAAACTTTTCAGGGGTTTGTGCAATATAGCGCCCTTATGGAAAAAGCTTATTTGAGGCTTGTGCAGTTTAGCGCCCCTATCGAAAACGCTTTTTTGGGGCTTGTGCAGTTCAGCGCTCCTACGGAATACGTTTTTAGAGGGCTTCTGAAGTTTCGCGCCTTAATAGAAAATGCTTTTCAGTGCCTTGTGCAGTATAGCGCCCTAATGGAATACGTTTTTAGGGGGCTTGTGCAGTTTAGCACCCCTATAGAAAATGCTTTTGGGGGCTTGTGCAGAACAGCGCACATATGAAATACGTTTTTAGGAGTCTTGTGTAGTTTATCGCCCCCATGGTAAACGTGTACTGGGGGCTTGTGCAGTAGAGCGTCGCTATGGTATACGTTTTTAGGGGGCTTGTGCAGTATTACACCCATATGAAATACATTTACTTATTCATCTTCATGAACAGGGGCACTAAAGCAACATATAGGTTCTTTGATACGACAAGGGCACATTAATATGAGTTCTTATTTATGCGCACCCGGGGAGAGGATAGGTACGTATATAGTATGCATACCGGGGCGGAGATCTGTACATATATAGTATGCACACAGGGGCGGAGATATATACGTATATAGTATGCACACAGGGGCGGAGATATATACGTACATAGTGTGTGCACAGGGGCGGAGATATGTACGTACATAGTGTGTGCACAGGGGTGGAGATATGTACGTACATAGTGTGTGCACAGGGGCGGAGATAGGTACGTATATAGTGTGCACGTTGGGGCGGAGATAGGTACGTATATAGTGTGCACGTCGGGGCTGGAGATAGGTACGTATATAGTATGTGCACTGGGGCTGGAGATAGGTACGTATATAGTAGGCACAGACAGAGGTGGTACTTTTAATAGAAATATGTCATACTTTTGCCCTGGGCAATGGAAAAGGAAGGGTGGGGAAGAGAGCTTTCTCCGAAGGCAATAGGGAGAAGGTGGCAACAGGGAGAGGGGCAGTAAAATGGGGCGACCAGGGAAGAGAGAGCACCGGGCAACTAGCCCTGCTAGTATATATATAAAACTCAATGTCTGTGTGTTCCCTATAGAAAGAAAGGTTAGAAAATCTACATAATATCTAAAAATTTATTTTCATTTAAATTTACCGGCGATGGAAATGGAAATGTTCCCAAATCTCTAAATGCATCCTTTAAGAGGGCTTTGAGGACATAACCTCTTTAAAATTTCAAATATTTTTAATGAAATTGAAATCAGATGTATACTATTTTCTGGAGAAGACAATGGAATTGGTTCCCAATCTCTAAGTGTCCTCCTAAATAAAGGGAGCTTTCAAACTTCAAATATATCCTATTATGTATAAAATTCTCCGGGGAAGACAATGGAAGTGGGCCTGAATACATTACCCATTATGCACCGAACATCTATATACCTCCACCTCTACGTGACTTACGGGGACAGAACCCTTTTAAAACTTCAAATATGTATATTCGATTTTAATGAAATTTAAACCACATTTATAAGAAACTAATTCAGCGAGTTTTCCAACATTTCAGCTTTGTCCGACTATATTAGGGGATGAAATGGGAGGAGGGGGGCAGTAAAAATAAAGACAGTAATATGGTGTTATGAGCATAGTGTAAAAGTACATAGTAGTGTTTATTCGAGTTTCATGCTGAAACTGGCAGATGAAGTTGCCGTATTGGTTGGGTAGCCTAGTACTTGCCGTTCTCACGAAAACCATCACTAAACCATTTAATAACTTATGCTCTTTACTCAGTAATCCTGCAAATGGTTCCGGAAAGAACCAAAAGTACTAGGGTACCCAACCAGTACAGCAAGTTCATCTGTTAGTTTAAACTTGAAACTCTAACCCTAACCAGGCAAGTCGACTGTACTATTTAACAAAATATCTCTTAAAGAAAAAATGCTGCCTATATATATATAAATAATTTTATTATTATATGTATATACCCATAACATTATGAAGTGATATAATATATTGTGTATAGGCTTTTAGTATTATTTCAACAGTACTCAATACGTGAGTAGAGCTTATTAGTATGCAAATATATATATGGCAAGTAAGCTGCCTTTAACCTGATGATTACCTGAGGTAATAGAAAATTGGGCGTTTCTATGTAGCTAAATTACCATAGATTTACTTTCATACTACTATATATATACTAGAAGTATACCCAGAATACCCGTCACAGGAAGGGTAAAATTAATTCCTCAGACCTAAGTTTTTCATCACTTTCATGTCCCCTTATGAAGATTAAAATCAGGATATAATGATACTAAAACTTATGTACAGAATCCTTGTTCCAATTTTGATCAAAATCCATTACATGATTTGGATTCTAGAAAATGTCTAAAACTTAAGGCTTAAGCTTAAGGCGTCTTAAGAATAAATTGAAATTCAGGGAATTTTGCTTTATTGATGTCTAATGACAATGGATAAAATTCAATGCAAATTTGATATGTTTTAATTTTCAAATGGGAATTTGTTCCCATATTATGCTTCCCAAAATCTCTTTAAAATACTCCAAAGAATCTGAAATTTGAGGAAAATTCATTAATGGATGTCTAATACCTATTAGAATTTCACAAAAATCGGATATATCTGAATTTTTTCGATGGATTTCCTTTTTAACTATTTGCATAAAACTAAAACTAAATATAGACCACATTACGACCAATTACACCTAGAGGCTGTTTCCAAAACTAATAATTATCATTTGATTTGTTTAAAAGTGAATCCTGTACACAGAAATATATAAACATGTACATCTTGACTGTGAAAGTCGAGAGTGAGGTATGCATCAATCCATGGAACCACCAGACAATACCGATAAAACTTAAGAAACATCTTTGTATTTACGAACGAGTGTCCGCATTCCACAATGTTTGGAAAAGGACACTATCTGATATGATCCATCAGCTGAAGCCGATTGAAGAAAGTTTTATTTTTACATACTAATTTATTTTTGACTCTAACGACATTGCAATACAGATGGAGAAAAGAGACAAAGAATTTTTATTTTTTATTTATTTTGAAATTCTTAAAAGTCTTTCTATTTAACTGACGGTTCTAAGATAGGGAATTGTAAAAACAGTAAAAGATCCATCAAAGAATGGTAACATTACCATCTGGTAAAAAGAGAATTATGGAGCATTGTGCAGATGAAGGGGGAGACAGAAAAAGGAAAAGAAAAAGATGGCACAAGATGAAGTAAATGAGAAAGAGAGAAAGAAGGAAAAGGAGGAAATAGAAAAAATATTCCATTATTATAATGGAGAATGAGTGTCTGTCTCTGACAAAAATTGTTCAATTTAAAAAATAATTTACTATCGAGATCACCACTTATCAAGGCCATGCGCCTCTCGAGGATAAGGGTTAATTAAACAAGACTGAATGCCAGTCAAAAAATGAGGAACACTATGGGGGTAGAATGGGTGGAAAGCCCTTGCAAATAAGCTCTGTCCATAGAAATTCTGCTTCATATTGGCGCATAGAGGAAGAAAGGAAATACATTTTTCGTTGTGTTAGCAAGAGGAGTTCTTGCTGTAAACGTCTTATGAGAAGAAACCAAAGATTGGAGTTCAGTCAGGCACCTTCCATGGAAATAATGATAGAGTAGAGAGAGACCAGCAACGTCTCTTTTATGAGAAAGAGTTTGTTTGGAAGTGTAGAGATCATTACACATTAGATTTCAAAGTCGATTTTGTACTCTGGCAATGCAGGAAAGATTAGTTTATGCAACAACTCCTAAGATGTGGCAACAGTATTCCATCTGTGAACCATCTGACTCGTATATAGGTAGAGTATTGAATCTGGAATAAGGTACTTTCTGGAGCAGTAGAATGATTCAACCATTTTTATTAAGCGCTCTTAGCAACAGATTGGATATAGGTTTTCCATTTTAAATCTAGAATAGACATCAGTCCTAAGAGCTTATCGATGCAACGGGCCTCTTCAAGGAGGGAGTCATTCATTTAAACTGGGGCAAAACAAGGATCCGAGCATTGGTGGTGATGGAGATAATCTTGGTTTTAGATGTGTTAGAAGGTAACTAGACTCGTTTTTCTCCACTGCATCACTATTCTACTAATGTTTTTTTTAAACTTAGCCTGATCTGATACAAACGTTTGGTAAATGATTATCAGATTGAAAATGGCTTCTGATACTATTTTCTTCCAATTCTCATTTCGAGAATTGTAAGGTATAAACCTAGGGGTCAGTAAGTCATTATGTGTGCCAACAATGAATTTAAACACAAATCTATGTTCAAAATTCCATAAACATTACAGCTGGTAAATAAAATAATATCGAAAAACGGGGTCAACAATCAAACCTTTGATTGGCAAGATAGGAAACACACTTTTTTTATCAAGCTCAAAAAACAAAATCCTTCCTTGTTAATAAAAAGCAAGAGCTTTTATTTACAAGCAATTTTTCGATTGACCGCACCAGTCAAGGTGGGAAGGATATTAGCATAATTCTTCTTATACTTAAAGTGGCAAGTTTTCGTTAATAATTTTCTTTTGCCTTTGGCGAACCATGCACAAAACAAGATCCAATTTTTCCAAGCTGTCTTTATAACTCACATTGCCAAACCCTTGATAGTTTTTGTGAACTTTCTTTGTACGTTTATTTTATGATGTCACACGGAAAGTAATATGGCAATTCAACAGAAGACATTGTAGAAAAAGATCAGTGTTTAATTAGAAAATGTAAGTAATATGCAATAAACAAACAAACGTCAAAATCAACAAAACAATATTGCTTACTTATTCATAAATGCAAACTATAAGTAGAAAATACTGAATCGTTCCAACCAGATGGGCACACGACTTCATTACCTAGATTACATAGTATTCATACAGTAATTAAAACACTGTCAGTCCCTATTTACTTGCCTCCCCACAAGGACATAGTTAGACACAAGGTTTTATTATGTGGAGATGATCCAGATTCCCAAAAAAGGCATTCTGGATTATGATGAAAATAAAAATTGTCTCAGTCTAGAATGATTCCTCCTTCACTGACCGAAAACAGGAAAGATGAAGTGTAGTATCAAAAACGAGACTACACTTTTTTCCTAGCAAAAAGACAGAATGGCTACTCAACGTTGGCCTTTTGGCTAAGATCAAAGTGTAGTATCTGTTCCGATGTATACTGCACCCCATACTGGTGTTGTCTTGGCCTTCGGGTCTTGATTTACGCCTGTCAATGGGGCTGTCCTGTGCAGTTCTGGGAGGTCCACCTTCCCAGGCTTTGAGGAGGAGTAAGTTTATTGCTTACTGCCTAAGGCGCCCCTACTGGGGAATGCCGACGGGGCTGCCCAGGCAATTTTTAAACCCCACTTTCCCGACCCGACCTTGGGTCACATCTTACTTGTGGGAGTAAGATAAAAACTGGCCTTGTGCCTAACTCCTGGAGAGGAGTAAATCAATACTCAACGTTGCACGACGGCATGGACAACAATACAGAAGAGTTAAAAAGTGTGTGTAATATATTTCTTTTTAAACTTCTCTCTCTCTATCTCCTGTATTTCTTCATCTCCTTTATCTGTCTCTCTTCTCATCCGTTTCTCCCTTCTTTACCCCTCATTTATCACCTCCTATTTCTCTCTCTCTCTATCACAAATACACCGTCATGCTAAAGGTCGATGGAAAGAAAACCCCTCTAAATGTCGACCCTTACCGATGACTAATTTTATTTTTGTTGACGCCCAAAAAGAATGAATATCACAAAAAAATGTCCGTGGCAATGCTGAAAAAGAATATATCAGCTTTGTGGTTGTGTCTTGTGTAGTTTCTTACTTTTAAGTGGACACACACACACACAAACAGATAACTGCCATTTATATAATAGATGGTCACCGTTCATTTCATTAACCAGAGATAAGAGTTAAAATTCTGGTGTTGGCAGTAACATTATTTATTTATATAAGATACTTTAATATATCCAGAATATTTAATACAGAATTAAAAAAAAAACTGATGAAAATAAACTAACAAAATGGAAAAGATTAAATAGGCTCTATATTTTCTTCAGTTATATTCCATTCATAAGAAATTGTCATTAAAACACAAAGATGATTTACCTGATAACCATTGAAATGTAGGTGAGATCAGCATCTTATTTAAAAGAAATGCGGCTTCTGGTCCCTTTGACATGTGGCCAAATAATTTAGACCTTCATCGCTCGTAGATATCTTCACCTCGGAATGACTTCAGTATCAGGTCGGTCTCAGTTCAAACTGGTTAAAGGGTTATTGCTAGTTTAAGTCTTCAATCATCTAGTATTTGATGGTAAAGTTTTGTGTTTCGTACTGACAAGCAGAGGGTCCTTTTCCTCTAAAGTTAGTAATTCTTTGCCGGCTGTGGCTGAAGAAAAGAAAGCTGCTCACTCATCAAAATGTCTGGTTAATCAAAATGCTGCGTTTATGAGCAACTAGCTTGCTTTGTCCGGTCGCTATTGCTTCACAATTTAACCCCCCCTCTCTCTCTACCTCTTATTCACATAACTACACACTACGAAAGAAATGTTACATTATTAAGTAGTATTGAGTATTCGAAGCAGAAACAGTAGCATCCGGCAGCTTAAAAACTGAATTCTGAATTGTAGACCGGTATCAAACTTTGTCTACTACTTTCGTCCCTCTCCTCCTAACTCCCCTTTTTCGTACCGCGAATCGGACCGAACGCGTATGTTCACTTTCATTATATTGATAGAAAAATAATGATAATTCAATAAGTCTTAATATTGTTTGTGTTTTTTTTGGGGGGGGGGAGTAACACTTTTATTCACCCCAAACCAGGCACATTTCCACTGAGACGTAAAATGCTACTGTGAATTAGGATTCTCCTGTGGGTATGGTCCCTTAGTGGGGAGTTTGCAGCGAGATGTTTGTTCACATTACATTTAAACTTCTGCACGTTCGTACAGTCAGGGAAACAGGGAGCAGGAAGGAAATTTCAAAGGCTAGCAGTTCTAGGAAAAAAGCTATTAGAGTAAAAAGCTTTCCAGCATCTGGGGACCTCTACAGTAAAGGGGTGGGATTTTGCTGACTGTCGGGTCGGTTGGGGGTATTTACAGCAATCTGTATTCTCAACTTTATTCAGAGTTAATTTTGAAACTGATGAGAATTTCATGTGTGTACCAATAAGACAATTCTAATATATCTGCCTCCTCATTCAGGTTCGAGCACTCTCTGTTTCACATCTGTTTTAACAGTGCTATTTTTGGAGAATTGATGTTTGCTTACTTTTCCCAGCATATTTTCTTGTTGACATTATAGGTTAACAGTCAATTCTCATCATAATAATACTGTTTCTCTCTATCCTTTAGGTAATACACAAGCTCAGATAAAAGAGTGTCTGACTGAAGATCTAAAAGCCCAGGTTTCATTCACCTGTCTTAAAATAAATGCTTCTTTTTGCTTCTTTATTAATCGTTGACACCATACAGATTAAAGCAACGTTACCTAAACAAGAAATACTTGTAGTTTCATAAGAATTTTGTTCAATTTATACTTTAATAACCAAACGATAATAATCAAATTTAAATTTCTGCTGTGGCCTTGCAGGCCGGTAATAATCAAGACAAACACAGTGGTATAATTAACAAAAGTATTAACAGAAGTATGTTACAGAAGTATGCATCATGTGCCTGGGGCCATAACTGCCAAAATTCACTGCCCATGATGCTTGGATGTTACTGCATTTATTGTGTCTAGGTAAGCCCATTTATTCTTGAAATAGGTAGAACAGCTTACCCCATAACACTTTCACACTTATATTTCAAAACAAAAAAATAATATCATTAAAATGAAATACATACATACATAAATAATAAATAAATAATATTAAAAAAAAGGAAACCGAAATGCGAGTAGAAATACTCCTGGGCAAAGCCGGGTAGGGGCAGTGAATATTACATTATTTACCCTTTGCCTGTTGAATTACAAGATATATAATCTCTAGGATTGAAAACAAATTGTGATATTCTTTCCTTTTATTCCTGATTTAGAAATTATCCAACATATAAAGTTATCTTGTCGGATTTTCAAGGTCAGACCCAAATATGTTTTACCCTGACAAATCAAACTTTGTTTTGACTTGCCAATTTTCATTTATTATTGTTGTTGTTCCATGTTAGTTGTGATATAATAACGTACTTCACTACCATTTATTTTTTAAATTACTTAGTCCAGTCCAGACAATTGTTAATATGATTTTTTTTTAAATAATCAGCAAGCAGGATTACTCATTTTAGATTTAATAATATAGTAGTAGGTTTCTATCTTAATGTGCAAACAAATAAAAATAAAAAACAAAATGACTTCACCGGGAAAGCCAAGTAAATAGCAAGTTACCTTTAAAACAAAATCAGTAACAAAATATAATGGCAAATATTATTTATATTTTTTCTTTTTTCTCTTCTAAATTGTCTTTTTAATTAAAAAGATGTAATTCTGCTACAGAGAATCCATATAGCTACAAAAGTAGGTTCAACTAATGATTGTCGGATATTATGTTCTTCATTCCAATTCTGTTAACAAGTATAAAGCGTTTTGCTGAATCTGAGGATAGATTTAAACGAAAAAAAATGTAACTTTCCCGGTGATTTAAGAAGTTTATATTAGTTATTCTCAGCTTAGAATCTTTTAGTACATCGTGAACTCTGAAATTACTTCCATTGATAGCCTTGGGAAAGGTGTGAATCACTCACTTTTAGTCCAAGCTCTGCGTAAATTAGTAGACTAGGATAACCTCTTTTGTGAGGGACAACTCACCTCTGAGAAGGAAAACTTAAAGTCAGTTGCATCGATAGATATAATATTATAAAAAAGGAGAAAGGGAAGAGACAATGAAGACAACCGATATAAGGAAAGAACGAATAGTAATAATCGAAGTATTCAGATGTGTCAATTCAATATGTTTGTTTAGCAATGCAAATACTAGTTTAGCCCCCCCCCTGAAAAAGATATCAGAAACAAGTGAACTTACAAAGATAGAGAATGCCGAAGATGCTGATGATGATGATAATATAGGCAATGATGATGCATATTTAGCAGATGATATGTATGATGATGATGGAAAGGATACAAGAATAATGAGAAGGATGCATATAATGTTGATACATATTGAGAAGAAATGCATCAAAATGATGATGATGAATGCTGAGAAGTGATACAAGATAATGTTTCTGCAGCTACTTCTGCTGGTGATGATGATGATTCATACCGAGAAGGGTTAAGGGTAAGGTTAGATGCAAGATGAAAAGAAAAAACAAAAGTGAACGAAGTGCAAGTCCTTGAAAATGCATCATGATTGTCACAAGAACTCTCACCATAAGAATAAAATAGCAATATATATATTTATATAGAGATATACACATGTTTGCTGTGTCAATTAAACAACTTTGGTAAAGGTTTTATAGATAAGAGTGATTTTGTGCTGGAGCAGAAGGAAGTGACTTTTTCCAAAGGTTAAAGTTCCAGACCACATAGATAAAAGATGAAGGATCTCTTTAAAAAAACACAAAATGGCAATAGAATATTTTATGTGATAGAAAGCGCAGATCAATGTAACCATTGACAAATAATCAGGTGCTAAGGAAGTCTTGGAGAATGAACTGACAAATAGAGAAATAGAAAAAGCTAGATGGTAAAAGAAGACACAGAAATATTAGACGAGAATCGCTAACAGATACATGATCATAGAAGGAAATTTAAGAAAAAATATAAGGAAAGAATATACTTAAGATTTGTCTGAGATATGGTAGTATTGTTAATTCCTAACGGTCATCTCTGGATGCATATACCATACATTGGTTAAGGCAAGTGAGATTAGGGTGGTAAGGCTTGATATATGTAAAGCCTTTGACAATGGCTGGCAGGAAATTCTTCTAATGAAAATTCATTCGTACAGCGTTACTGGACGAATATTTAATTTCATCAGTCCCTACTTAGCAAAAAAAAAAAATCCGGGTCGTCTTCAAATGCCGTACATCTAAACAATATGACAGTGATGATGGTGTGCCCCAGGGATTGATCCTTGGACCTTTATTATTTCTGCTTTCCATAAACGACCTCCCTGATGCAATTGTGTCTGAGATTAGTATATTTGGTGAGGACACTATGCTCTATTCTCAACATGTGAGCAAAACTAACACACACAAATGCAAGGTAATGGTTGAATCCTTAGAAAATGACCTCCAGTCTGTAGTGGAATGGGGTCAAAAGACAAAGCTATTTCTTTTAACAATTATAAGAAACCTTTCCAACAACTGATTTTCATGGCTAGTAGCACCCAGCATTCTAACATTCAAACTCCTTTGCCTAAAATTCATAGGTAAAATGAATTGGAACAAATACATAAAATATACTGCCAAGTCTGCTGCAAAGAAGGTGAGCTCCCTCTACCATGCTAGAAACCTTCTTACACCTGCCAGTATCCAAAGTCACCATTCACCCAACTACTAGTTTCTTCCTCGTAGACAGAGTCCACAAAAGAGTTTCTAATCTAATAGGTTCCACACTGTCTACCAAGCTGCAGCTTCTGTTCCATTGCTGCAATGTTGCATCGCTATACTTCAATGGTATGTGCTCTGACGAATTTGCTGCACCTGTGCCTTCTCAATGTAAATATACTCGACCAACCCGACAATCAGCAAAATCCCACCCCTTCACTGTAGAGGTCTCCAGATACCGGAAAGCTCTCTAATCTAATAGCTTTTTCCTCGAACCGCTTAC
>OY744522.1:80025118-80030118 GCA_963556195.1 Sepiola atlantica
TATATATGTCTGTATATATATGTGCATGTAAATATATAAATATACACAAATAATATATCTATATATATATTTCTGTTTTTATTCAATTCACTTTTGGACAGACACCAATTTACGTTAACTCTCCTGCTGTTTTCATTGGTGGTGATTTGAAATCAAGGTAGATAACTCTGAATTCCGTCTGATCGTAAAAAAAGGCTTTGCAGATTAACCCTCTTTTACCGGAAGCTGAAACGCAAAGGGGTGCCATCGTTTGTGTCCATCCTGTTATCATGGCAAAATGATTCCATCATGCGAGAGTCGTGTTAAGCCATCTTTCAACAAGACAAATATCGATAAGAAAATCACTTGACTGGATTTTTTGGAGAACATCATCTCTGAAAAGGCCCATCATAAAAGATTTTGTAAGAGATGAAGATATATTGGAAAAGATATGCCTTCAGGAAACCAGTTTTCGTTTGCGAGCATGTTTTCTTTTAGAGACATTCCGATGCTTATGTTATATGCAGACTTCAGGATAATCTATTTCTCCAGTATATCATCTATATTATCTATATATCTTTATTTATATGAAGTTAGTTATGTATATATATTTGTATAGATAGGAGTCACTCCTAAACTAATAAACAGATCATTATGAATTTTAGTACACTGCTGCTAGGCGTAAGGGTGTGTAATGTGTGCTAAATTTTATTTAATTTAGTTTCATGCAAAGGGGAAAAGAGGGGAGTGGAAGGTCTTCGTGAAAATTCAGATACCTCTGATTTTTTGTGCAGGTTTAACAGTAGGTGTTAGACATCAATTAATAAATATTCCACAGATTTCACTTTCTTTCAAGTATTTTAAAGAGTGTTTAATATGCATAAATATGGGACAACCTCCTAGTTGAAAATTAAAATACTTTAGATTTACATTTAATTTGATCCATAATCATCATACACAAATTAAGCAAGATCCCCTGAATTTCAATTTCTTCTTAAGACGCCTTAAGCTTAAGCCTTAAATTTTAGACATTTTCTAAACTCAAAATCATGTAATGGATTTTAATCAAAATTAGGATTCTAGTCATAAGATTTAGTAGAATTATATCTTAATTTTAATCTTCGTAAGTTGATATAAAAGTGGTGCAAAACTTATTTGGGAAATTAATTTTACCCGTTATTAGACAGTGTATTCTTCATGTTATATATATATTATGTTTTTATCCATAGACACGTGTTTCGTCGTCTTTACAACTCATCAGTGTGGCTAGGCAATATGAGGACTAAAGAACAAAATAACTACTTTTAGAAATTGAAAATATTGCATTAATAGTAAATCATAAATTCCCAACAAATAAAGCGGATGTCATAACCGGAAATCGAAATCAAAAGCTTGAGATTTTCAGTCTGGCGTTCTACCAAAATTAGCTATTTAGACTTTCTGATAAATAGAGCTTAAAACATTACCTTAACAAAATAATTATAGCTTTGGTTTCACGTCATAGATTTATAATTTACGTCATGTTTCAAAACATGTATTCAAACATAAGCGATAATAAAAAAGATATAAATGAATGGATAAACACTATCAATAGCATTGGAAATTATTTTAATGATCCCAAACAATTTATTTGCTTTAAATACGTATTGGAATTTTTTTAAAAATTAACATTTAATATATACTAGAATTTGGGCTTGTAGAGCCCATAATTCTAGTATTTTGAAAAAGAAATTCCTGCACAGGTTAAGTATTACTTAAAAAAATAATAATAATTGAGTTCGAAGATTTTATCTGAAAAAAAAAAGAGGATTCTGCAGCAATAAAACGGCAAATGGATTTAACGAATACTGGATAATTCGTTTTTATTTAATTTTAAATCTGAAAAATACCAATAAAAATAGTTATTTAAATGTTTAAACCTTTTAAAAATATATTCTTCACTGGGATATTCTTTATATTATTTGTGTTTTATAAAACGAACAGAATCTATTTAAAAAAATGAATTGCATTTCTTTACTTTATAATATATTTCAGTTATTTTATGAACCTAACCGAAAATTGCCGTAATGACTTCAGATGAAATTGAAAGAAAATTTGAATGTTCTTTTTAGATTCTGTTCAAATGTAACCCTTAGTGAAACTGATTTGAATGTTCTGTTAAAATATCGATTTCTATAACCTACAACAATTAAACATTGGCTTTTATATACAGAGAAAAAGAAAGTTAACACATATGTTTGACCAGAAAATCTTTTTCATATGAAATAGACTTTATTTAGTTCATATGACGTTTCAGTTTATTTTATACCATCTTCAGAAGATTAGTCATCTTGTAGATGGTGCTACTTAGCCAGGTGTATGGCAACCCATCTAAGGAAAGGGGATTGTATAAAAACTGTGGCTAAAGTGTTACAGGGTTATAATAATGGAAGCTCAGAAAGTGATACTCGTGTTGTATAAACGTTTGTCACTATCATCCAATGATGTAAAAATGTTACTCTGCGATCTCATCTGTCATGCAAACATACTAAACGTTTGAGGGAGATAGAGGAGTGTAAAGTGTGCAGATATAACCTGTTGAAAGCACACAGAAATAATTCTGCACATAAGCAGCAGGAATTATATTGTAACATCACTATTTCGCCTTCTGAACAAAGTATGCAGATATAATCTGTTGAAAAAACACCGTCACAATTCTAGGAAGGCATGGACGTAGAAGTAGAGACAATCAGCTATGAAGATACAGTGAATAATCATTGTGGCAAGTGCTTTTCTTTCTAATCACACTGAAGAACTGGGAAACAGCAAAATATGTTTGTGCATGACATATATATATATATATATATATATATGAATAAATATTTATTAAATATTTTAATACCTACAGACATCGATGTTTCATGCTAACGCAATCTTCAGTGTAGGAACTAATTCTCAACGGTCGGTGGGCGCGAACCCCGATCACAAATCGCCACTGATTCGTAGTCGAGGGTCTTATCCCATCGGCCATAGCCAATTAGTTAGTAAATAGAGAGGAATTTAAATGTAAATAGAGAATCGGCGGCTAGATTTACCCAAGCAGTTTTAGAGTGATCTACGAACGGCCTTCGGATCGTGCATGTAGCTATTTGCACTGCTTGTTATTAAAGTCACTCAAGAGTTCCCGGCCTTGTTGGAGGGGCTGATAAATAATAATAATATTTATAAATAAATATTTATTAAATATTTTAATACCTACAGACATCGATGTTTCATGCTAACGCAATCTTCAGTATATATATATATATATATATATATATATATATATATTATTAAAAATTATAATGAGCAATTAGAACGCCATACAATGTATTTTAGTTTTATTAACTTTTTTCCAATTTAATTTTCGAAGATATACTTCATCATCAGAATCTCAAAAAAAAAAATATATTAAAATACCTTCTTTTTTTTCTTTTCATAATCTCGTTTTTGCTGTTATCAATTCGGTGTTGTTGAAACAAATTTCGAGCCCTTGTCAAAGTTGAGCCACGCTGACGATTAGTAAAACTATGAAACGCGTTCACGGATTACTTTTATGTGTGCATAAACAAAATAAATTATATATATACAGGGTGGGCCAAAATAAGGGTCCTATCTTTAAATTTGAATAACTTGAATTTGAATAACTTCCACAAAATTAAAGTTAAACTCACCAAACTTTATGTGTGTGTAGACTGACCCTTCCGAGATTTTTTGAAATAAACAAAACAAATTTTAGCCGAAAAACACTTCTTAAAACTTACAAAAACTAAAGTATTGTTTTTTACACTGTTTTGAGTTTTTTAAGCAAAAATAATGTTTTCTAAATGTACGTTCCTTAGGGCTAATACGGCTCATGCTTGCTTCGGAAGGGGTCCTTTACTTATTCTAAAAAAAATTTTTTTTTTAAATCAATAAATAAAAAAGTTATGAATTTTTAAAAATAGGACCCTTATTTTTGCCCACCCTGTATATATATATATATATATACATACTAGCAGATTTACCCGGCGTTGCCAGTGTAAGATAGCATCATATGCAACATCATATTAAGAAGAGTTACTTTAGCTAAAACCTTGATATTGTCAGCTACATAGCTTACCAACTGAGCTATTTAGATATACGTTAATACTGTTAACCTAACGCTTACAAATAGATTAATTTCATTGCGTAACATGTTACTATGTCTTCGTTTTTAGGGAAAGACATATACACAGAGAGAGGTGTTCTCCATTATTATATAGATATATATGGTGTAATCAGTCAACGGATAATCATAAGCGCACAAGTGGGAGAAAAAGTAATACATAAAATCTGAGAATGGATAAACAAATATACGTGCAACTTACAATTTTGCGCTGAGTTTATTTGACGATTTTAGATGCAAAGTAAATCCCAATTTAAGTCTTTGTTTTTCTTGTATGTTGGGATAGTCCGTAGGAAATTATCGGGAACCATTCCCTTCTTCAAGCCTTTTATAAAGTATGAACAGAGTTCTTGAAAATATTAATATATCCAAAACCGGCTACCAAGGGTCGCTTATCAAGGTCATATGTAGGGGGGAGTGTCTATTTATTTCCGGTACATATGTACCAGGAAGGAAAAGAAAAGAAATAAAAAAGAAGGAAACGGAGTTCTTCAGTTAAATATGTTTTCTCAGTGTGGGTGGGGAGTTGTTCTCTATGAACGACGGCGTTACTTTTTGTGGGGTGTGCTGTCTCCTGCACATTCAGTAGGTATGAGAAAAGGAAAAGAACAGAAAAAAGGGAGAAACTAATCTTCACTAGATAAATTCAATTATCTGTTGTAGGTTGGGAAAATTGTCTGATAGGCAATATTTTATAGGGGTCTATATCTAAAATTGAAATTCCGTGATCTGCATGTAATATATATATATATATATATATATATATAGTGAATGCTTTTATTCAAACATGTAAAAGGTCTGCTACACTGGCATGTCGATGTTATCGATCTACAGCTCTCAAGAGCTGAGGTCTCAT
>OY744522.1:80032618-80110118 GCA_963556195.1 Sepiola atlantica
CACAAACAAAAAGAAGCAGCTAAAATATAGCTGAAGGCATTCATCGATTACATGTGCATATTTCAATCAGTTTATGCATATATGTATGCATATGTATATAGACATAACAAAAGGAAATAAACATCAATATAAACTTAGACACTTATTCAAAACATTAATCCTTTAATTAAAGTATTAGAATAAAGTACTTATTTACTAATATTTAGTTGATATCCCCTTTGCCTAATTTTTTAATTCAAGAACCCTTATAGGTGTTATTATGGTGATCAGTTCGCAAACATTATCTTATGGGATTTCATGCCATGTTTCACACAATAATCTTAAACTTCTGTTTTTGGAAGATGGTTTGTGTTTCTTATATATAATTGAATTTTAAGTACATCATATAATTATATCGAAAGACATAACACCATAGTCCACGCACGCACGCACGCACGCACATACACACCATGAACGCTCTAGATTCGAGTTTCACAGTCCTTTGGACTCTTCAGTAGGACACATTCAGACACAGATTTCAAAACCTGAGTTATTTTCATGCAAAGTGCATAGTCAGCCATTAATCCACTATGCTGTACACAAGAAAGTCTTACATCTATCACAGAACATGCAAACTATGGTGAACAGCCAGAGATGCAGCAATACAATTAGAACCAACCTTAGCCGATAACTTACAGCAGGATTTTATCCGATTCAATTAAACACCAGAATCCAGTGTGCATACTGAATATTGCACACACATCATGACAGCCATCCACAGGTTGAGAAGAGTAAGTACATCTCACAACCGGCTGTTCACCATTCTCAGAGAGCCTGTGGGTTAATGTTATGTCTGATGGTGGAAATAATTTATTTATATATATATATATATATATATATATATACACATATTTATCTATTATTATATTAGTTGAGTCTATGAACATGTTTCCCTAAGTCTTTTTTTATGAATATTTAGATATATGCTAAAATATTCTTAGTTCAAGAATTCAGTTATGCTTGAAAAAATCCATTTTAATTATTCTAATTACTCGTAATTTGTAATTAACTGAACAAGTCACCCATCTTTCAATTATCTATCTATATATTTCTCTCATCCTCTCTCACTGTATGTTCATTCAATCACTATCTAATAGTTTTTGATGTCTTCGTGAGCATTTAGAGAAATACTAACTTTTTCTTTGTTCAACTAATTTACATAGTGTGTTCATACACACCTTAAACACATATCTAAATTGAATAGCAAAATGATAAGTCCCTTTACTTCGATATTATCCATAAGGGTAATATAGAAGTAAAGAGACTTACTCTATTTAGTTATGCATAAAGAATTTCTTAACAGATATATCACATTTTATGAATTTCGAATGAAACCAAAGTGGAACAAATAATTGTAGTGCTTTTGACCCAACAGGTGACAAGTACTCTAGTATATATATATATATATATATATATATATATATATATATATATACAGGGTGTCTCAAAAAAATGTACTCACTCTTAGAATGACGAGAAAACCTTTATTTACCTTGGTGCGCGTTATCAGCTTTGTTTGAACAATAATGGTCATCAGTTTGAACATGATTCTTCCATTACATCTGTCTCATGTATTCGATGCTATTTCATTTCACTCTATGTTCATAAATAAAAGTTTTCTCGTCATTCTACGAGTGAGTACATTTTTTTGAGACACCCTGTATATAGGTTTTTATTTTTTTACACTGAAAAATGATGATGAAGGATAGATGTTAACAGGAAAAAACGTTTATAATAAAGGCAAACAATTGTTTCGGTTAAAACCAAGGATATCGTTTTCAAGAATTTAAAAGTATTTCAAAATATTTACAGAAGTATGTTTTACAGTACGTTTTAAAATACCTAAAGATACGTTAAAAATACATTTAAAATCTCTTCGGTTTGCCCATCGTCAGTGCCAAGTGCAAAAAAGTACAATAAGTAAAAACAATGACACATTAAGTATTTCATAAGAAAACATCAATTTTTCAAACCGCTATACAGCTATAGATGACTTTATGTTATAAAATAATCCGACATTTGAAGAACTTTTTATACTGAATTAGAAAACATAAGTATTTTGTTTTAAACTAATTACAGTTATGTTTCAATTTTCTTTAGATCAAGATTGATAATTTGTATTGTTTGGATTATTCGAACTACGTTTCTTATCTTGGATGTTATTCGCACCATTTTTCGGCCGATGTAATCTCTGAGCTTCTACGGTTGTATCTTGTCGAACTCGGGAATCTTTCTCTCGGACTTAGAAATCTGTACGGAATTTTTATTTAATCCCCGGGGCTAGATTGTTATCGTTCCATCAGCCATGACCGTGTAGTCGTAATTGTATTTTCAGTGTCACCCGCACTGATGATTGAACCATCAACTTTCAGAAGACTATCACTTAGAACGGATTATTATTTTAGCACTTTATCTGTTACGCATTGCAGTGTTTGTGGGGGTAGATTCTTGCTGGTAGGAACCAGATTGAACCAGTATGACCAGATCAATGAAACCTGGGTACACCCAAAAGACTACTGTTTTTTTCCACTTGTGATACATGCTATATATATATATATATATCATTTCAAATAACACTATACATTCGATTGTACATCAATACTTGCAGTTTCATGGAAATGCTGGAAATCTTAGCCATAGGGCTAAAAAAATACCAAGCGTGATCGTTCCTCAGTTGAGGGTGCAGAACTCCATCAACTGAAGACCAGTCACACTTCGTATTTTTTAGCTCTATGAGATAAATTTGCTAATGGAAGATTAAACAATGGTTATGAACGTTTAAACAGTTAAAATCATGCAGAGTTGAAAATAAATATCAATTTGATGTAACACATCAGAGACGCAAAAACTAGGTTTCTAAATGTATTATATTTATGATTTGTAACATCAAATTTGCATTTATTTTCACCCGTTTTACTGTTTGGATTTTTGCATAACTATATGGAGTGATGGACGAATGACCTTTTGACTATTTATTTCTCCATGTCGCAAACTTTTTGTGCATACATCTCAGCTCAGAAGATAAAAAATTGCTCTTTATGGTAAACTACCTGAACTTTTTGTTTACTATGCAGATTTTTTGAAACAATTGTAGATCGCATGACTTTTTGGGGTATAAATTATTATAAAATGATATGATTTTATATATATATATATATATATATATATATATATATATATATATATATATATAATATAAATATGGTGTATAAGGGCGGTAATTTAGTATCTAATATCAAGAGCAGCTGATTAAATATTGTATTTTAACTTGCAATTGCTTTAATATATATATATATATATATAAAATGTTTTTACCCATTAGTTGCTCCTGATGTTATATACTGAATTAGCTCTGTTTTATCTATGTGTTTATGTGTGTAAATAAAAGGGAGGTAATTGAGTATATAACACAAAGAAGAGCTGATTTAAATTATTATATAAAATGTGAGAATTGTTTGTGGTCTTTTGATGTAAACTAGCAATAACCGTCCATTGGAATGAAGCTAACTTTCATAAATATGATCGAAATATTTCATTGCATAAAAGGAAAATATATTTTATTATGATGTAAAATAAAGTTGTCAATTTTTTTCATTGCTTGATTTATTTGTTCAAAAAATGCAATATTTCTCGCCGTCATCTTTGATGGAACGTGTACTCTAGTATGTCAATAATATAGTATGCATGTTTCTCAATGTGGGATATTACTTTCATTTTCTTCCCATTTTTTTGTTTCCAAGACATCAATAAACGTATTCGATCTCCGGAAAGAAATTTTAAATAAATAATAACGATGAAAAAAAAAAATTCAAATCGCATGATCCATAAAGGTGTCTATGTAGCGAAACGATTTTGTCAGATACTTCTCTGTCTTAATCAATCTCGACAGTGAAAGTCGAAAATGTGGTGAATTTCTCGCTTTTCCAAATGACGAATAAAAAATACTTGCACGCCAAAAATATATGATACAATAATTCTGAAATAGATCTACAAAATTAGGCAAGAAAATAGTTTATGTCATCTTGTGTTTGGGATGAAAATGAGATTGGTTGGAATATTTGGGAGTGGGATGCGGATTGGATGAAATGAATCATACATGTCTCAGCCTCACAGATCAGCTTTTATTATACTCCATTACAAAACATTACTCCATTTCCAGCCTAATTCTTTATATTCCATTCCTTCTATCTATATACAACTAAAAGATTATTACCAGGCTTGCTTGCTTTTTTGTCACCATGCACTCTCCTTCATCTGAAGTGATGAGAGAAATAGATGGAATGATTAGTATTAAGAAATACACAATGGCTCAAAAGGAAGGAAAACGATTTTTAATGCTTAGATTGAATTTTCTTTTAATGTATTTGTAAAATATATGTATAATCGAAAAATAGTATTGGAGATGTGTTGAAATATCTATTAATTGAAAAGAAGTCAAGGTCTCCAGAATTTTACAACCCATTGTTATAGTACTTCCCTTTGAGACTCAGCAAAATCAACATTCCACAAAAACGAAGCCACAGCGTTGGTCAATTCCTCATACATGAAACGTGTGCATTATCCTTCAATGCGACTTTTGAAGTCTTCTAAAGTTTCTCGGTTGCTGGTAGTGACACTCTATGGCCTTCAACGTGCCCCCCTCCAAATCACATTGTCTTCTCGGAATGATGTTTCAAAAAAATAAATAAAACATCTTGATTTTAACTTTCTATCCTCTAACTGTATACCATAAAAAATTATTTATCATTAGTTAACGTATGAAGAGGAAGCTTTTTCTTCATTTTGGGACTTTCTGATTTACTTCAAAATTGATGATGTCAAAAAATAAAGCTCATTTTCATGAAAATATATATAAAAGAGAGAGGAAATAGGAGAGAGAGAGGGGGAGAGGGAATAGAATGAAAGGGGAAAGAGAAAGGATAAAAAAATAAGAAAAGAGTAGAGAGAAGGTACACAATGACATTACAACAGAGATTTATAGATATTTGTTTATGGTTGTTTGAAAGCAGCAGCTGCCATAATTGCTGGCTGCTGCTGATCGATATGATACTAACAATCTGTGGACATGTATGATTATTTGGAAGTAGCAGAAGCAATTATTTGGGATTGACAAATACATAAAAAAATACCGACCTAATGTTAAGCTATTGGTTTTTATTGCCTATATAAATTACTCACACCTATCTTTTCCCACTTCTATCGGCCAGAAAAGTTCAACCAACTGCCCCTCAACTTTTTGCCTTCTTTTTTACAAGTAGGTAAGTCAGACTCTGTTGACATCAGTCTCAGGCTCTACTTTTTGGTTCAAATTCGCTTCAAGCATACTTTTTATGGTGGTGTTTGTATTTAGTAGCTATCCATATGTCTTACCTAGTTTGTTTTTCAGCATCTGATTATATGGTGGAGTGAGCCTAATAGTATTTCTATTTCGTTTACTTTTATTATTTTTGGTATATTATTTCTTATATTTAATTTCAATGTTGAAATATCCACTATTGTTTACAGCTGTGTTATAGATGTAATTTGTGAATGGTTTATATATGCAATAAAAACCAGTAGCTTTAAATTTACTGGAAATTAGTATTTAGTGAATGAAAGAGTGAGGGAAAGTTAGATTTTTATATGAACAATAAAAACAATTAACTTTAAGTTAAACATAATTAAGCAGGTTAGGATGGGTGTGATTTTTTTAAATTGTTGTGGTTGCAACCACTAATTTGCATATACGAACAGCGTTACACTATAAATGGCAAGCCTAGGTTGGCCTTAGGTGTGTTACCTAAATGCCACCGGAAGTGACGCCGAAGAGCGTACATGTCCTCCCACCAAGACTCTCTGACTCGACACCTTCATTTGTACATACTGTAACTATACCTTTTCTTTAATACACTTATTATTGCATTCTCCTTGTTGTTTGCGTCTTCATTGTATTCCTCACTAATTATTGTTCAACCTTGCAACCACAACATAAATAAACAATAATAACTAATAGACTAAGCAGTAGAAGCCGTATATAAAACATATTTGCTCATTAAAAGTAGAATTTTAAATTCCTTCGATGCCACCAATACAAACGTCCATGTGTAGTCCACTTGCCATGAGTATATATACATATATATGTGTATACTAATACTAAGTTCTAGTCATATATTGAGCATTGTTAAAGTAAATACTGAAACAAAAGTATACATGATACATTATAGCATAATATATGGACAAATTTTATACTTTTTTAAATATTGTTTCATTTTAGAACTATTCAAAGAATTTCATAGTGGTAGAGTGCAACAGATAGCTGTTTCTATGTACTCAAGTTTCATTGATTGTCCAATCATCAGAAGTGTATAAATGAAATCTGTAAGTCCTTTTCACAAACAAATACAAAATTGAAACCCTGATAGGAGGCAGATATATTGATTTTTTTTTACATAATCGTTAGAGTCTTCGCTTGTGGGGCGGAAGGTTAGGGGTCAATCCTTGGTCGAATCATACCAAAGACTCAAAAATGGTACTTGATGTTCCCTTGCTTAAACACTCAGCATTATAAGATGAGGATCAAGGGTAAGTGGAGTAATCCTGGGAAAGTAGTGGTGCTCTCCCCTACACCTTGGTGGCTAAGCTAATCAAAAGGGAGCCTTCCGGCGGCCCTCAACTATGGTCGAACACGTTACTTTTTATACATGATGTCACTGTACAATACTGTGCTTTTATAGAGAAAACGGCAACGTCAGCATTTTTTACCCCCCAAAATGCAACCAATGGAATCTTTCATAAACTTTACAATCCTTTCTTCAATCCAACTATATTTAGTTCAAATAAACTTCAGTCTATGCCTGACTTGTCCACAAAGTTTCAGTCATGAATATATAACAGTCTTTAATTAACTATCGTCCAATGATAAGCACACTTAGATACGACTTTCAAAATTGTTAATAACTCTTAGCACTGCGTTGATTTTGGCTGTGATGGCCCTCTTCAGTTCAGGGAAAGACTGAGGATTGTTTCAATAGACATTATCGTTAAGATAATCCCAAAGATAAAAATCTAGAGGTTAAGGTGAAGCCCAATCAGGACCACACCTCCTACTGATGAGACGACGATCATCAAAGTGTCCCTGAGATAAAACAAAGACTGTTGGACCTAAATTCCTGAAACTTACTGGATAAGGCAGTCATAGTTTGAAGTTTATTTGTACCAAATATGGTAGCATTGCAGAAAGAAATCTAAATGTTATTAACAACTCCATTGATGGCATTTTGGGGAAGTCACCTTGTCCTCTCATCATTATCCTTATTACTGTGATTATCGTTATTAATTAACTTTTTATTCGTATTCGTAATTTAGATCATATGTGTGTCACTTTCTTCCATATTCGATTTGATTTATTAACTTGAAAATAAAATGACAAAAATACTTAAGTCTTCACTCATTTATAACATAAAATAAATAAAGATTAAAGAAGAAATTCAGTTAACAAATCTAATCGAATATGGGACAAAAAATGATAATGAAAACATAGCAATACCAAAGATAAATCATGGCTTGATATAGCACGATTAATCAAAGAGCAGGTTCATGCGAAATGTAACCTTGGATTACTGACACTAGCTTAATACAAATCAAATCTATTTATTTATTAATTTTTATGTATAGTTTTCGTTTTATAACATGCACTTTTATGTCTGTTACTATTACTGCTATTATTATTTGTTATTCATAGTAATAGTATAAAACAAGACTAATGATATTAACAATAATAAATCCTCAAGTGCCAAATATGACTCACATAACCAGATGATGCAGACCAATCATAGAACACTGCGTAAACAGAGAAGGAACATTATACGAAGCCAATGGGATTGAAACGACCAGTAGAAATGGGGAAGATCATATAATCTGCACTCTTTCCCCATAAAAATCACGGTGGCACCAAAAAATGGCCATGGGGGCCAAGGTGGATGGAAAGACCAAGGTGGGAGAGTACCACCATCGAGGCAGGCACTGGAATTGTATAAAGAGTACTTGAATCCTGGGAAGGCTTATTGCCACTCAGTTTGCAGTGAAAACCAATAGATGTTATCAGTGAGACATTAATGGTAAACATCTGTTGTGAGAATGCAAAGCGATTTGCAATGGTTACCAAAAGAAATGATAAGTGCTGGGAATCTGGGTAGACTTTTTGTCATTCAAACTCCAGAGAACACCACCTGTTGTTAGCAGTGAGCAATCACTTATAATTACTAGTATGAGAACTCCAAGTAAAATAATATCAGTCATAGTAATAGTGATGAAAGTGCATACTATAAGTGGTGATATTGGCTAATTGATATGCATAATTAGCATAATTAGAAATAGATTACTATATAAATCTCTCCTTAAGTATAGCTAGTAGTGAAAGCACACTAGCAACTGAATAAGTAAATTTACAACTTCACAACAATGGCGTCGCCGATAGGCTCCCAATTGTCTCTCGAGAACCCAGACTTCGTGGACACATGGATAAGATGCTTTGCTGCAGGTGCAAGAACTAAAAAGTTAAAAGACAACAAGGAAACAGAAGGAGAAAATAAAATAACAGATTTATTTTTGGCTACAGCTGGATGCGAGGCCATCATGAAAGTCTCAACCATGGTGTATCCCATGAACCTAGAAGACCTGACTTTCGGAATAATAGGTCAGATCATGAAAAGAAATATGAGACCTAAGAAAAGGTTAGTCATGGCAGAAAGAATGAAGTTTATGTCAATGAAACAAGAAATTGATGAACGAATCATCAAATATCTACACCGTCTACGAAATGCGAGTAGATATTGTGAGTTTGAAAATCTCGGACAAGAAGAACAGACTATCGAAGAAGATTTAATTCAATTAAGATTAATTGAAGACATGTACAATGCGTCACGCAGGAATCAAATAGGAAAAATGTCCTTAAATACTTACATTGACTGTATACAGCAACAAGAATTAATACAGAAATACAACGATCATAAAAGTCAACCTGGCGAACAAATAGTCACCGATATGTACATGTTAAAAAGGAAAAAATGTTGGTATTGTGGACGTGAACACAAAATAAAAAGGGAAAAATGCCCAGCATTTGAAAAAACTTATACAAATTGCTTAAGAATGAACCATTTTCAAGCAGTATGCAAGTTCAAAAAGAAAAACGTCCAAACAGTTCAAGAAAACGAAACCAATAGGGAAGTCTTTGCATTAAAAAACAAAAATAAGAATGTTGAAAAAAATTGAACAAAAAAAAATGATATTGTATTAAAAGTCAAAATTAACAATGTCAATGTGTATATGCAAATAGATACCGGCAGTGAGGTAACGCTTATACCAAAAAAATTCTGGGGACACATTGGAAAGCCGACTTTACGCGAATTTGATGGATCGGTCATAAAAACTTTTGGATACTTTGAAGGTGCTTTAGAGTTAAAAGACAAATTCGAGATAATACCTATAATTTTCACAAATTGTAAAAAGAACCACGGGAAACGATGTGCTTAAAATAAATTCTACCAAACAAATTAATGAGATAAAAATGGAAAAAACCGTAAAATTGAAAAACTACAAAGCTAGTTGAAAATTAAAAGAAAATGTTACCCTCTGTTACCATAAGCACAAAAATTACCAGTACATTTGTTGCCATTAGTAGTAGCAAAACTACGAAAATTAATTGAACATGACCTTATTGAACATGTTTCACCTGGATATAGCAAGTGGGCATCACCCATTGTTGTTTTGAGAAAGCCAGACGGAGACATAAGTGTATGTGGAGATTATAAAATAGGCGTAAACCATAAAGTTTGCTCGATTCGTATCCTATCCCTAATATGGAGGTTGCATTACATGCACTAGCAGGATTGAGCGTTTTTACAAACATAGATTGAAAACGTCATACCACTAAAACCCAATAGACGATAATCTTAAAGAAGTAAAAATGATAAATACGCCAATAGTTTTGCTAAAATGGAAAAGAATGCCATATGGAATAAAAACAGCAAGCCTCATATTTCAAAAGGCCATCTAACAGGTTTTAGAAGATATAGACAATATGGTACGTTACCAAGACGATATTTGAATAGGAGCAAATAATGAAATTGAATTAAAAAAGAAAACCGACATCGTCTTGAACAAATTAAGAAATGTGGGAGTGACTACAAATGAAAAAATCTGGCACAAAAAGAACAAAGAATCGAATCCAGAAAGGACAGAATTTATTGTGCAAAACGGCCACAATACAGCTATAATAAATAGAGAAAATGGAAACAGTGTGTTGGCCCATGCAGATCAAACAAGGTGCCAGGGTGATTACGAAGAGCAAAATGAACAAATCACTACGACTCTTTCCGTTATTGAGTTATTAGAACAACCTGTACAGAATGAAACGTCAGAAGATGAAACAATGCACGATCAAACAGGTCAAAATGAGGAGTCGGAGTCGGATTCGGATCAAAGTATGAAATGGGGCGACCCTGGTTACAGTTTAGTGCGAGATAGGTCGAGATCTCCCAGAGAAAGAAATAAGAGAGAGAGAGAAGAGCAAAGCAATATCAAAAATGAAACGATAATTAGAAGAAGTGCAAGATGTACTAGAGGCATAAAACCTATATGTTTCAGGAAGATGTGGTGATACTGGCTAATTGATATGCATAATTAGCAGAAATAGAAATAGATTACTATATAAGTCTTACCTTAAGTATAGCTAGAAGTGAAAGTACACTAGCAACTGAATAGGTAAATTTACAACTTCACAACACTATAAAACAACAAATATATATATATAAATAGATAAGGTAAGGATGATTTTTCCACGAATTAAGAATATTACGTAACTCCCTAATATATGAAGCATCCTGAATTTTTCCATTGCAATAATTAAAATAAGAACTGAACCACAACAGAAGCAACAATTGATGAGTGCCACCTGGCGCCACTAATTCCAGTGTAATGTTAAATCTGTGGGGATAGTTGTAATTTTAAGAATTATATATATATATATATATATATATATATAAAGGTTATAAAATAAATCCACATTTGTTTTATTGTAATTTTAAGTAAGTTTATCGGCTAAAAATAAGGAATTTCTTTACATTTGACAAAAAATAGTCTTATGGAAGTTGTAAAATTACAGGTGTTATTATAATTTACATTTTTATATTGCAAGCGGCCCAGCGCTATTTATAAAAGATGTTTTATTTGATTAAAAATAATGAATGAAACAAATGCTGTTGCGAAAAACTAGATATTTTCAAGTTTGCGCAGCGTTCATTCTTTGTCTCAATATGCTAGTTAGTCCATGCAAAGTCTCTCTACCAAATGACAAACAAAAAACGTTGTTTTTTTAAGAGAACATATCCACATTTTTCTCGTTGTGAAGTACTTTTAAGAACCAACGATTCCTTTACCAAACGAAATTTCATACCAAACCAAAATTCTTCTCAGTCTGTAAAATAATTATACACATTAAAGATTCTCACATCAGAGTTTTGGCTTGTTTTGTGTGTGTTTAGTTTTAAAATCCATTTTGTTTCTTTTTGTTTGTGCACATATGTGGATGGGAATTTAGTATTTATTAAAAAATAAAGTTGATGTTATGTTGTGTATGGTCTGTTTGGTTAAAATTTTTGGCTATATAGAAGTATGATGTCTTTTGTCCAATTGAAAGTTTGTGGTTATGAATTCTAAATATAATTTTGTCTCAACTATGTATTTCTTGAAGATGTAATTGTTTCTGGGGTCTAATTGAAGAATCGTAAAATCTCTAGTAAGAGCATGTGTCAGCCATGAGTGAATCAATGGAAATGTGGTCTGATGAGTTGTAGAAACGAAGAAACATGTGTCTGTGGATTACTATATATATATATATATATATATATATATATAATATGAATATATTTTTTTTATTAAATATTAAAGCATATTTACATACAGACAACGTTTGTTTCGGACTTAAGTCCTTATCAGTGCAGGAAGTGCCGATTTCAGGCGGTCAGACGGGTTTGAACGCAGTTTGTAGATTCAGAAGAGAGTCACGATCCTACATGCTAATCCATTAGGAAAACGGAAAAATATATACATACACCATCATGAGATATGCATAATAGAAAAAAATAAAAAAATATATGAAGCAAGGATCCTTTAAAAGATCACAACAAGGCGATATTTGAAGTATACACTGAAATAACTAGATATCTCTTCCCCGTGTTGCTCGGGAGAACAATAAACATATATAAATAAACTAATTTTCTATTTTAACGCCTACAATAAATCAGCAACAATGTTACATTACGTTACAATAGTATTAAATTATAATATATTGTAATATAAACACCGACATTAATGGCACTAAACGCCCCCTCCAAGGAAAAGGTTTAATAAACGTTAAATTTACAGTTTATAGGTAATATCAGCCTCTTAGATTCTCAACTCATTCTATACGATAACGATGAATGTTATGTATGTATGCATAGCAACAGTCGTAACATTTTGTCTGTCGATCTTTTCTAACGTATATTTAAATTGTGCCTTTATTTTTGTAAAGTTAATTAATGTCAGAATTACGACTAATAAATATTCAGTGTTTGCTTTAAGTTAAATAATTAGCCGTGAACCTTTTAAAAACCATTCGTAAGTCATATCTGTTAATGTTACAAAATGTGAAAGATTATTACTGAAATTCTCCTCCCTTTGTAATTTTTTCAACTGTTGAAGCTAAAACCTGTATCTTATTAAATAATTCATCGTGGTGTAATGGTGGTGTTAGTACATGTTAATGAGAGGGTAAAAACATCACTCTTTCTCTTAATATGACAAAAAAAACCTGAAATATTGACCCGGACTAAATAGTGAAATCGATTAATGTGATTCAATTTGTTGGTTTTTTTTTCAAAATACATACCAATGTCTAGCGAAAATCAATGACGAAACACATTTTTTTATGTAGCTTTTGTTTACAAAACTATCCCGGTCAAAGAAATAAGTGAAATCACACTTTCCATTATATATATATATATATAAACGTTTAACCATATAATACAAGTGGACTAAGCATTTACTGCAATTAGTCTATTTATGGAATTGTATGTGTGCTAAAAATAAAGCTTTTTATCCGGTTGCAAAACAATTGTTCTTTATATAGTTAATGAAGATAAAGGGCGAAGAATAAGAATAAAGAATGAAATGTTCAGGCAAAAATCTACTTATATTATTTTGTACTGGGAAGCTTTTAATCATTTTCCTTATTTTTTCTTGCATTAAGAAATCATAGGTTTTCTTTTTTTTTCTCACGTGCATTGAGTTATTCTCTCTACTTTTCTTCCCTTTTCCTGAATGTCTGTTCACAGTTTTACGGCCGAGTTCAAATTAAAGTAGCTGGAAAGTTCACATATTTGTATTCACTTGTTTATTTGTCTATTCTCTTTCTCCTCGTAGCTGTTGAAACAATTCAAAAGATCAGCGAAATTCGCACTCATCTTGTTTCTTGTCCAACTTTTTGCACCAAAGCTTTTTGGCTGTCACTTATTTTTCTCTTGCGGCCAATCAACGGTTCTGCTATTTTAAACTCGGGTGCTAAGCTTTCTATATTTTTAACACCAGTGTCATCTACCTTTCGTATGAACTGGAATGGAAAGTCTTACCCATTGAGCAAGGAAAACCATGTTACCCAATCTTAAATAAGTAGTCAAATTTAGACTATATTATGCTCTTACAAACGTAATAGAGCACTCTGCTTTTATTCCTCCCCAAATCACTTAACTATATTAGGTTATAATACTATCGAGACTGGGAGAATCGGAAAAATCAGGAAACTTATGTTCCTATCCCTGAACTTCATATAAATATTCTTACTCGGATTTTTAATCAGCTATACATATTAATTGTGGTAAGTATTAAATCTACGAATAACATTTAAACGTTCGTATTATTTCATGACTAAAAAGAACATCCTTACAGCAGCGTACTTATATAGATGCAAGATATGTTTTTGAGGGAGGTAAGCAATTGTGTCCCTACAAAAACCCTGGAAGGAAGTTAATATTTGATATGAATGAAAAACAATACATGCCACTCATTAAATTTATCATTAACCCTAAATATAGGAAGAATATACAAAAACAAAAAACCCTGTTTGGTTCCGTCGACACTCCTTTAGAGATAAGAACACATCAGGTAGCTAGCAACAAATTAATTCCCTTTCAAAGAGGTGGTAATACTTGGAAGGATGACATCCTGTTACCTTAGCAGCTGTGATGAATTCGAAAGGGCCCAAAAGTGCTATGTTTCTTTATACCCTAACACAACACTAACTCTAAGTCCGGGTGACAATACAAAAAAGAGGGAACGGTACACATGCAGTGTGAATAATGGAACTGTTGAAAGTCAATTTATAGTCTAAGGAATCGATAAAATTTAATTTTGCCCTAAAATGCCCTGGTCCATTCCGCCAGCACTCCCTTATGAATGACAACGCCATAGACAACACAAAAATAAACGCCTTTCCTCCCATTGAAAAGAAAGATAATGCTTGGGAGGATGGTCTCCCGTTTCATTTGAACATTGTGATGAATTCGGAATTATACAAAATCGTTGTTTTTTTGTGTCCTAGCAGTAACATTAAGTCAGGGTGGCAATATAATGTTCTTTTAAATGAAAAACATGATGCAGGCACACTAGATGCAAATGAAAGTGTTTAAAATTAATTTATTGTCTAAAGGACCGATATCAGCTAATTTCGCATGAAAATATTCTGGTTGGTCCCATCGGTACTTCCTCATGGAGGAGAACGCCTAATACAACAGGCAATAAAGTCATCTCCCTTCTTGAGAAATGATGGGACTGTAAAATTTACAGTTTTTTAAAAAAAAATTTCCAGTTTGTCGCTGTATCATTCGTCTGTATATTTAAAGTGTAAACGTTTGCATACTTCACGGTCAACTTCCTTTCTCATGCAGCCGTGTGTGTTCTTGTATTCTTTTCAGGCTAGTTTGCTACATTCAGTTATTATTTGATTTATCGGTGTATCTTTTTGTTTAGAGTCTACATATATTGTTTTTCTGTATTTTTCCAATTTTAGCTTCAGGGAAAGTTCATTATCATCATGTTGTTCTGTGTAGCTCTCAGTACCTATTATGGTTTTCTGTTCAAATGTACTTTTCATAGCCATGTCCATATGTTTTGTTTTGTTAGAAATCGTGCATGTAGCTACTTTTCTTCTCATTTGTCTTTTTGTGTATTCTTGTTTCCAGTTCTGCCGCTCCCTGTATTGTCTATTTTGGTGCTGTCTGTTGCTGCGATGATCAGCCTTTCTGTGTTATTTATTTTTCCAACTCTGTTTTTGTGTTATCCACACAGACTTCTATATTTACCAGTCCCCTTCGCCCTTCTCTCCTTTTTACATAGATATTCAGTATCATTTTTCGGATATAGTGCATTCGGCATGGTCAATAGTTTCCTAGTCTTCTGGTCCAAGTGCCTAAGTTCTTCCTTTGTGCAGTCTATGAAGGGTCCAGAATATTATACTAGGGATACTGCCCAGGTATTATTTTTATCAGGTTTCTACTATATAATTTGATTTCTAGGTTTTCAGATATTCGTTTTAAATTTTCACTTTTATTTCTGTTGATTTGAAAGGGTCTATTTCAAGAACTGACACATATTTATATGTTTCATGTTCTCCAAGTGTCCTCATGGTTGGGTATTTCCAGGCCCCCGCTGTCTCAAATTTTCCCCATTTCTTTTCGAGTAGTGCACAGTTTTCTATTCCGAATTCCATTCAAATGTCTTGGCTGAAGATTCTGATTGTGTTCATCAGCTTTTTCAGTTACTCCTAGTTTTTTTAAAATAGCTTCAGGTCATCCAGATACATGAGTTATTTTTTTTTAAATGTCTGTGAACTTTTATTCGGCATCATACTTCCTGAGTATGTTGTTGAGTGGGATTATGGCTATGATAAACAGTTGTGCTCATTGAGAGTTTCCATGGAAAATGCCTCTCTGTATCTTTATCTCAGTCAGGTGTTGTTCTACAGCTGTCACTTCAAGTATCCATGTTTCCACTGCTTTCTTAATTAGATTGATAATTTTATCGGATAGTTTTTAATACCCTTAAGCATTCAATTGGTGAATTCTGTTGTAGGCTTTTTTGTAGTCGATGTTGGCTATGTCCTTTTTTTGCTTTTTACTTACTTCAAGATCTTTTGATCTATCTATAATAGGTCATGTTTGCCTCCTGTCACTTTCTGGCATCTGTTTTGTTTGTTGGGAAGTAGTCTACGATTATTAAGAAAGTGAGATATTATATATATATATATATATATATATATTATATATCTGTTCTCTCAATTGTGCACTAAGGATTTTCCACGTGGTTGGTAGGCATGTTATTGATCTTTAGTTTCTTTGGAGTGTTCGCTTCTCGGTGTCTTGTATTAATGGTCATCCACTCTGGTATGTCTGTTGTCTCAGGTTTTGAAATAACTGTTCATAAATTTTTAAACCAGTATGCATGAATTCCTTTGTGATCTGGCAGTTTACAATTTGCCATTTTTCTTGAAGTCAACTTGGGTTATTTTTCATTAATTTCGGTTTGTGTTCTTTCTTCACTTTCCCGATGATATTCTTTTATGTTTTTCAGCCATCCAGCATTTCTGTAGTGGTATTGTCGTTTTTCACATATACTGCCCCAGAAGTGTTTTGTCTCTGTTGGGTCCGATTGTTCAGTTTTTGTTTTTCCTACATTTACGTTTTGGATAAACTGACTTTAATTGTTTTCAAAGGTCCTATTTCGTTTGTTATGTTCATATTTGTATCTGCATCGCATCAATCTTCCCTCAAAGTCATTGAAAGAAGCCATTTTGTTTGTTACTTCGACTCTGCCAACATACCGGATCTACTTTAAATTTCACCTGCTTATCATAAAACATTATTGTATCTGCTTATTTCCTGCTTGACTATATGTTGCTTATTATTTGATAGGTGCTTGGTTTTCTTTATAACCTAGCAAAACATCTATGCTTGAATGGACCAAAGAACATGACTAATTAATTGTCTGCCTTGTGCTTACCCTGAATAAATGATATTTGGAAACATGCGTAAAAGTTCCCCTTTGAAACTTGATTTAAATAAATTTCAAATCCATAAGCAATTACATATTAGCTCTACCTTATTGATCGATATGGTATTGAGCTTCTTTTATTTACAGGTTGGAATAAAATTCGTATAGATAGCTTTAAGTGAGTCTTTTTAAACAAGTTTGAATTTAATTATATATATATATAAACAATAGTCTAATTTATGACCACATTGCCAAGTGTTAGAATTTCATTGTTTTAAATTGTCGAGGAACTTCTAAATTCTAAAATCAGATTTTGTCTGTGATGTACCAGACGTCTGCTGCCACGCGGACATTTCCTGATAGCCATATGCTGACGACTGTTGATCATGGAGCAGTGCCAAAAAAAGCAATTGGCACATAAGATTGTCAATTTAGAAATAATTAAATAATAATTTACCCAAATTAGTGAAGAAAGGAAAGCTTCCTTTATTAAAGGTTTTAAACAGACTGAGGAGAAATACTGATGAAGGAGTATTTCCCCCCTACTCCCCAAGAAGGCAGATATGGCACTAGACCAAATTTATTTTATGGGCCTACCCTTTCCCTGGATGTAAGTTGAATAGGGGCACAAAATAATAACAATGTAACACTAACAAAGTTACTTCTTGAAAATGGTCCAAGTTTGTTGAAAGATTATTTGAATATGAAAACTTTGAACTCTAAATTGTACTTATATAATTCTGAATATTGTTTCAAGATCTATTTAGAAATTTCTTTAAATATGAAAGATTATTTTTTCTTTGTTCTTGTAAGTGAAGTTACATTACTTGAACTAGAGTTACCTGATTTGGTCGAATATATGTTTTTCAAATAGTCCTCTTCATTGGTCTTAATTATATATATATATATATATAAAGTAAAGTAAAGTGAATTTTTCCCCTATTTCATTGACCATTATATATTTCGAGCCAATGAACTAATACTAACGTTTAAATGCTAGTTATTAATTTCCTAATTAATGAATACTTCAATTGATATTTACAGCTAAGTAAAACATAGTGTAAAATATTTATATGGTGGAAGCATGAGTTTCTTAGGTTCTTCAATTTTCCCCGGGCAACGCCCGTGCACGTCTCCCGTTAGTTTTACATATAATAGAGTTTTAACTGATTCAAAGAAATGTGTGTCGTGAGATAAATGAGTTCTTAATTGGAAAAGATATGTGAGAAAATTAATAGCTGATGTTCAAGTAAGTAATGTTAAATCCCTGCAAACAGATTTTCTTACATCAGTCGAATCTTTTTGTTTAAGATTCTCTTCTTGAGTAGTCTTATTCTGGCGTTTCAGAAGGATTAAATTGCATACACTGATAGAACAATTTTCGTTGTATGCGAAATAAATAATTTGTACTAATATGAGTTCTAAAATAATATTTTCACACATTTCTGTTTAAATAAGAGTTATCTACCTTAGTCGAATCTTTTTTTATATTCTCTATTTCAATGGTGTTATCTTAACGATGTAAGATTATTTAATTGCAAGAATAGATATAATTATGGCTGAATTAAAAATTTAAATGTTTGCTATGCTATAAATATATATGAACAAAATTGGACGAAAATACAATACCGATAAAAGGGTGTTGTTGTTTGCTTGAAGCATTGTGTGTATTATATAAGTAGTTTATTAGAAGGATATAATAATGCGGTCATGTACCAGGTTGTAATAAAGGAAAACGGAATATTGAATAGTAAGACGAATTATTTTAAATTAAATCTTACTTGCTTCCAGCTTTTTTCTTTGATCACTAGAGCTGCCAGAAAATGGATATGGCAAACCTCTTCTAACACCTGCTTCCTGAATTTACCACACGTCAGTGATAAGATAACAACCTCAATCTACTGAGTCATCTGCAGAGAGGTCTAGATATATATTAACACACTCCAGGCCTTCACTCTGAGGACACATAATGAATAGACAACAATTTTTGTAGAATGACAAACTTCCCAATTCAAGCCACGAGTATATACCAGCATACATTTGTAATATAGAGCATACAATGCATCAAATGCAAAGAATTTTATAGCGGTAGTTAAACCACTGCACAGTTAAGGAACATTTCAATATGCACACATACCCTTTTAAGAAACACTGAGTCAAATGCAAGAACACTAATAAAGACATAACATTCAATACCAAAGCAATAGAAAGAAATGCGATTCCTAAAATGATTAAATTGGATGCACTCATTGCTTCTAAAATATATATTCGTGTTTATTAAATGAATGAATCTGATTGGCTACAAATTATAAATAAATAGATGCTGGCTAATAAGTATTATCGGCTGCTGGGATTATAAATATTATGGGCTGTTGGTATGAACTTTTTGCATAAAAATTATTCGCATCATTTTTGCTAGAAAAGATATTGGTTTTCTATGTTATCTATATTTTTATGTCACCGTTATTGGGAAAATGATACTTTTTACTTTTTATTCTATTTGACTTGCTTCGAGTATTTTCAAGATTCTGATTTCAATCTATTTTTAGATCTGACATTTTTATTCGGAGCGTTTTTTATTTGTTTATTTTATTAGCTTTTTATAATTGATCTTTTCTTTGTTTCATTCGTAACAAATTTGTAATTGAACTGACTTCTTCTTTTCAAGCTGAGAAAGAGTAATCAAGATAATTTTCATAGCTTCATTACCTTCAGGAAAAGTTGTCATTAGGGAAAATCCATATAGGCAATTTCATGCAGCAACTAATTTTACCATTTTTCAGTAATTTTAAGGAATATTTTATTTTCTCTTTGTATTTTTATTCTTTTCATCAGTTACTTCGAACCTACGGCTACAATCTTCAGCTACCAAAAAGTACTTACACCCATACAAAACAACATACACAAAAGAGACACGCATATACATACATACATACATACTTATATTTATTTATAAATGGAAAGGTAATTTTCACGAAAAGACTTAATTTGTTTCGGCTTTTATTACCTTCTTTTCCCCCTTTTATATTTATACTTTCTTTTATTTAGTGTTTTTGGAACTCTTTTGTTTCGGGAGGAAGGATGATTACTGTAATTATGAGATGCTGGTATTGAAAGATATTAATGGAATATTTGATTAGTGCCATATCATTATTAAATTCCTTTAAAAAGAATTCTTATTTCCAGACTTTGAAGAACTTTTATGCTTTACCTATCAAAGATATGACCAATATTGCCATTATTTCCCTCTGATTCTTTAATGTAAATTTGACAGGCGATGCAAACTATCTGATGGCATGGTATTATCAAAGGACATGCCAACGTGGTACATTAATGTTACACATGGTTAGCAACAGATAAACCAAGTTTCATTTTTATGCTTTTTGGGGGAGGGGGTGGGGAATTTTAATGTATTTTAGAATCCATGTGTTCACTGGTGACAGTATTTAATTAAAAACAAATCTGTATGTGGAAGCCATAAGAATGTTAACACTTCCAAGGCTAAAATGCATACCAGGAAGGTTTATTTGTACACATATGACTTTACACATTAATTCTGAGTTAGCTTCGATATTTATTAGAAAAACATATATATTATCCAACCAATAACAACGATTTCTGCTTAACCTAAAATCACTTGTTTCTGAACTACTTTCGTTCCGATCACATGTATAAATAGAAGTGGAGGTCAGCTAAGAATAGTAGTTCTCTATATATCCTCGTATTCGCGTCAAAGCTGTTATTTTTTTAGGGGGGGGGTCACCACTTATCAAGGCCAAGACTGAGGCGAAATAATTACCAACCGAAAGATGAGGAACACTATAGGAGTACTAGCATTGATCCATGTTATTAATTACTCAAGTTCCCCTCTCCCACCTCCCAACTATTCTGGATAAGACACAAAACTGCATCCAGAGTCACTCCTTACTTACGACTACTCCCAGGTCCACTCTGACTCGGAGTGGTAGTAAATGTCAAACAAGTAAATGGAAAATTGCTTTCAAACTATGTTTACAAAATATACACATATAAAAAAATAGATCTACAAATAAATAACTTTTTTAAAGACTATTTAAAAAAAATAGTTTCATTACGAAATTAAATTTCACCATAAGGTATTTCGGTTCATTCGTAAACAAGTCAGCCATTTTATTCTTTTCTTAAATATTAAATTAAAAATAAAGCCATCTTAAACACACACACACTTCAGCTAAGCGAACAAGTCAGTGAGTATCCCTTTAGATGCCTTTTTAAAATCCTTTTTAAAAACATAATTTAATTATCTGTATATTTACAAAGTTCAGACATTTATCGCATTAACACTGGAATTAAAACGCCAAATTCATATTCATAATACAGTGTGTTTAAGAAATATTTAACACTTTTTGAAAAGAAAGAAAAAAATTTCATACATTGGCCAATAATCGATGTTACAGCTCACTCAAAGAAGCTGCACCGAACCTCTACCATCGAGGCGTGATCTTAACTTGGAGTACATGGCCTTCATGGTGCCCTTTGAGAGACGCCTAAAAACGAATTTGATCCTGGCAATAACTTTGTCCTTGGTGTTATAGGCGGTACAGTTTGTGTCTTTCTTATCTGTGCCCCACACATAATAGACCATCGAGTTGCAATCAGACGAGTTGGGGATACAGATGTTGGGACTGATTAAGTTGAAGTTGTCAGACAGCCACTTCTGTGTTTTTCTGGAGGTGTGACACGGAGCTGAGTTTTTCTACTAAAACCACCCTCTCCAGCCAACACAACTCAATACAACCATCTTAATTAAGTGGAAGTCCCTTTTCGAGGATGTAGGGTGACCTTCAGTGGAAGCACATCCAAATATCATTATAGTTTGAGAAAACTTAGTCTTCATAATGTGTGAGACTGTGTTCTGCTTATTGTGCAACTGGTGCTGAGAAGAACCACAGCATCCCCAACTTGATTGGGTGTTTGACCTTGGTTTTCATAATAAGGCGTTTCTCTTGGGCTTTGGCAGTGAGTGGTTGGCCCTTGCGATTATTGTATAAAGAGTAGTAAAAATCGTATTTCAGCATTTTCTTCATAGTCGCCATTCTGACGCTCATCTCTCTCGCCAACATCCACATTACCTTGCCTTGATCTTGAGGAACTTGTTTTGCAGCTTCTTGATGAATTTTGTTGTGCAGAGACAGTCAGAACTGCTACCAACGGCTTCCACATCTCCATCGCAATTTTCCAGCTCACATCTCACAGCCTTTAAGGTATTCAAAGATCACGAAGCTGTCACCTAGATATCCGAATTTAAAAGTCTGGCACGAATAATCATGATGCAAGTCACTTTCTATCAAAATCTCGGTGCTTTCAAGTCATCTATGCTCACAGCACTGAATCTCATTACACAGAAACAGCTATTTGTTGCACTTTACCACTATTAAATATTTCAAATTGTTTTCATTTTAATATAACACATAGTTCTATTTACAAAGACTTTTTATGTCATGATCTTAGCACTTTGGGTGAAAAGATTCTTTCCGGTGCTTTATGGTCAATTTATTTCTGGTTGCAGTGATCCTGTTCTAGACTGTGAATTAAAAAAAATATATTTTTTATTCTCTCTAGTTGTAAAGGGTCATTTATTGCACTAACAATGAAATTAAAACACCACATCCATATTCACAATAGAAGAATGATAGCTTTCTATACACTAATCATGTGTATGCGATCAACGTCATAAAGTTACCTAATTTGCATATTGCTTTGCAAAAGGACATCTCATTACGTATCCATTTTCATTTTTTTTCAATTCAATGAATGTTTTCATATTAATATAACACAGTTATATTTATGAATATTTTTTATACCATCGATAGAGGCTGAGCATTTTGGGTGAAAAGAGCCTTTCTGATCCTTTCCAGTCAATTTACATTTGGGGGTTGAGATTCGTAATTTCCTTAATAGTGTATCAAAGAAAAGCAGAAACAAATGAGTCAGTGGATAATAGGTTTAGTTAATAAGGAATTGCATCAGGTGGCAAAGAGAGAAGCAAGAAAAACAATATCCAAAGCCAAGAAGGAGGCTGAGCAAGCCAGCTATGAAGGGATGAGCAAAAGAATGAAGCATTCAGGATAGCTAAACAGATGGAAAAGACAAATATGGATATTGCAAGAGAGAAATGCATTCGAAATGACAATAGAGTGTTAGCAAGAAATGAACACAACAAGAAATGTCATTATGAGAGATTGTTGAATACCGACTTTCTATCGAACTGAGAAAATCTAGAAATTGCAGAATGAGTATCTGATCCAGCTATGAGAATTGAGAAAGAAATGGTACGGGAAGCTGTAATATAAATAAGAGAAGATCTTCAGGTGTTGTTGCAGAAATGTTGAATGCTGTGGTGAAACAGGCATTGAGAAGAGATGATCACAGACTTGACAAATCAGATCATAAAAGAAGTTATCTTGAAAAACTGAGTACAATTGTGAATTATTACAAAGGTAAAAGGGAAGCATTGGATAGAGGTAATTTCAGAGGCTTAAAGTAAATGGAGCAGATCATAAAATGGTTGAGAGAATAATTGAGCAGCAAATAAGTCAGATAAGCAGAGAAGAAATGAAGTTTGATTTTATGCCTGGACAAACTTCTACGGGTGCTATAATTATCATGAAACAATTGCATGAAAAAGAAGTACCTTAGTAAGAAGAAGAACCTGTATTTTGCTTTTGTGAATCTAGAGACAGCTTTTGACAGAGTGTCCCAAGATCTTTCTGGTGGGTTTTGCATAAACTAGGGACAAACGAATGGTTAGGGAAGGTTGTGTAGAAATGCTCAAAGGTGTATTAGAACTCACAACACATTTAGTGACAGATTTAATGTTAAAGTAGAAACACGTCAGAAGCATTTTTCATGGAGTTTCGTATGGGTTGTCCGGAAAAGATGGTGTATGCTGATGATTTTGTACTTGCATGTGAATCAATGGAAGATCTACTTGTTAAATTAAACATTGAAAAAAAGAATACTATGAAAAGAAAAGGTCTGGGAGTGAATATGACTAAGATCAAAGTGATGATCAGTGGTGGTACATTTGGAAAGTTTTCCTGTTCAGTTTGTGGAAAGGGAGTGGAGTGAATATTAATTTTTTGTGGTATTTCTAAGCACTGGGTACATAGGAAATGAAATGGAATTACAGGTAGGTTCAGAGATGATGACCAGTTTATGTGCAAGATAATGGAAATGGATGAGAACTCAGATGTGGAAAAAGTATATTTGGATAGTGAAGCTATTGAGGTTGTTCAGAAGTTGTGTTACCTTGATGATACCATTGGAGCACAGGGAGAAGCCGGTGCTAAGTTCAGGGAAATTCTACAATTTTAACCAGCAGAACATGACCATTGTTGATAAAGGGAAGAGTTTATTAGGCATGTGTATGCAGTGTGATGTTCTGTGGAAGTGAAATCTGACCAGTGATAGTTGAGGATATGCGTTGCATGGAGAGAAATGATATGAGAATGATATGATGGATATGTAATGTGACTCTTAATGACAGGCTTAGATCTAATGATCTCAGAAGAAGATTAAATCTGGACAGTATAGGGAGATGTGCGCAAAACATGAGATTGTGATGGTATGGCAACATTGAAAGATTAGATGAGAGGTCTTGGGTTAGTAGATGTAGAACAGTTGAGGTAGCAAGTTCAGTTCACAGGAGAAGGCCAAGCAAAACATGGGAGAAAGTAATAAAAATGGACTTGAGAGAAAGATGGATAAATGAAAACCTGGCCTAAGATAGATTAGTTTGGAAGTTAATATCGAAAAGTCATCCAATACATGCCAGCATGTAAAACGGACGTTACACAGAATATAATGATAAGCATTGGGACACATAAATAAAAACACAACTTGTACTTTATTTAACATCAAATGTTTTTTCCTCCATTAGAAATAAAAGTTGGATCTATTAACACACATGCACTTTTTAATGCACACATTATGTATGATTTTGTTTTTCTATCATCGATATATAAAATGTATGATGAATATTGTGTGGGGGCACTTTTTATTTGTGTTTCTCTGTCTCTCGGTCATTTATAGGCTTCGAAATTACTCGACAGAATTGCACCAAATTTGGTATGAAGCATCTTTGAAACGACAGGTAAATCATAAAGAACAGAGGGTAAAACTGTTACTACGATTAATAATGCTAAAACTAGAAACACCTAGGTGGTAGGTGCTTAACTAAGCTCCAATTTCTGATTACCCATGTAAAACATTCACAGCAAAAACTCGTCTAGCTATAACCACTGAAAAGAAATGTTGTTTATTCGTCTGTATACTAAAAACCAAACAGAACTTCTATGAACGGAATTTTATTCCATGAATTACTAATCTGTGGAACATGATACTGCGGGGTTGTTTCCCACTTGACTACAATGTAGTCGTTTTCAATTCCCATCTAAACAAATACTTGTCAAGCCGTCCTATTAAGTAATCAAATTGTGCCCATTTCACACATCGTTTCCAATACGTATTGGTCATCATTCAACTGATAATCTCATTAACCCTCATCCTTGGGTGGCATTTGGCCTTGGTAAGAGGTGACTCAGTATAAATAGATGGCTCAATACTCATTGATCAGAATTGCACTTAATTTAGTATGGAGCACCTTTGTCATGCTGAATGTATAATAACGAGTGTGGACATTATAATACTACTACTTCAACTTTTACTCTGTCTACTATTACTCCTACTACTACTTTTGATGATGATAATACTCATAATAAAAACAAATTCAAGATCTTAGATGTAATAGCTTAAAAGTAGTTACCAAACACACTAAGAGATAGACAGACATATTAGCATAGACATACATTTGTATTAACATACGTCTTTCAATAATCGTGAGTTAGAGTCTATTATCCGTATCAAATCTTAGCAATTTTACAAGATTACAGTAACATTACTGGCGAAATTGAGAAAAAATTCACTAAATCTGGAATGAAATACTCTTTTTTAATACTTTTAAGTCACCACTGATCAAGACAAAAAGTCACTTGAGTAAGGGTTAATGCGATGGATGGATTGTCAATTTAGTCATGAAGAATATTATGAGAGGATTTTAAATGATTAAGGGAATGAACAAAGTTTGATTAATTATGGGGACGAGTATTTTTTGACATTTGAAAACGGCCATGTTGTAGTCTGTAAGGAAGCAGTTCCGTTGTAATACGTTCCACAGATGAGATATTCTTGGAAATAAACTCTGTTCATGGAAATTCCGTATGATGCTAGGCATGCAGAGAAAGAAAGGAAAATATTTTTCGGTTGACATAACAGCTGTTATAGGAGGGTGACAATCAATACTACTATTATCACTAATACTAGTACTTATATATTCTAAAACTACTGGGTGGAATTGCATATAATTTGGCATAAAGGACTCTTGGGATGCCGGATGTAATAAAATTTAAAACACTGATGATAATAGTGATTATGATAAAAATAATAATTATCATTAATCAGACACTGTGCAAATTTCTTTCTTCACTAAAATTAACATTTTTTAAACATCCAATGACCTTTAGATCATAGTTTAATTTTATATTAAAAGTATAAGTAAAATTTTCAATTTTAGCTTTAGTTTGAATAAAGTTATTTGTAATCGTATTTTTTAATAAAAAAATATTCAACATAATAAAAACAAAGTTTGTTAAATTTGTAAAGCTGTGTTCGGTTGTTCGTTTTGCAAATTTTTCTTAATGACTTTCTTAGCCAAGACTTTTGTAATTAAATTAAAGTGGAAAAATCAGTTGTAGTCTGCTTCTTGTTTATATATACAAACAAGAACATAAATCAGTTCTGAGGCTGCATATCTCTGCCTCGGCCTTACTTCTCCATATTGTATTAAGTATTCCCAAAGTTATTCCAAGGAAACATTGATAGCTCAAAAATATTTATCTGAGCAGGCTGACATTGTGAATTATGGTTACTGTTATCAAATAACATCAGATTTATAGATCAAATTTGGAAAAATTGGAAGTTCAAATTCTAGTAATACTACTGCTACAGCAAGTTTGGAAGAATTATGTCCCTTTAATTTTGTGCATGCATTTTAAAAACGTTACAATTGTGCTAAGGGAGGGACAATTGTTATATAGATATGGTGAGACTCTAGTATCAATTGAAATTTTCCACAATTATTAATATATCTTTTATTAATAAAAAACGAAAAAATGGCTGCTGATAGAAAGAGATCGATTTGCTAAAAGCAAAAGAGAAGAATTTAAAGAAACAGACGATGAAAGTCTACAAAGTAAATGGGAAAAAATAATGTTGTTCTTTATTTTCTTTATTTTAAAAAACTTTTTTGGCTTTTAATCATCAAGGTTATTAAGCTTCAATTCATTTCAATTCCATTAAGTCTCAATTAGTCGACTAAATTATCCTCTAAAATTGGAGAGTTCTTTAAAATGATCTTATATTTGTCCTCAATTCAAGCAGTCAATCATGAAATGATGCAAATGGGATTAAAATAATTAAACAACAAAATAAAAAGTTTTTTTTTAAATTCAAAAATACATCTGGATAAAGTATTCTAATACTGATGAAACAAAATTGTTCATTTTTAAAGACTGGTAAACTTACCTCTCCTGCAATAAAAATTCTCAATCTCCTATGCAAGAGTGTGCAGATCTAACACAATCTAGCTGTGCTATTCCCCCTCTAAAGTAAGTCCAACCCTTCCTTGCCGTGGTTAGATCAGTGGCAATATGGTAGTGTCAGTGCTATCTAACTAACAGGGCTCTAGTGAAAATCCAGAAACGATCAGCATCAGGATTCGTCATCCTCTGGTCGTTTCTGTTTCTGCATGTTGTAAGCAAAGATGTGCCAGGTACAGAACTGTAAATGCATGAAGGGGAAATGGCGACATTGCTTCTGCGATATTCCTTTGCGTGTTCATCTAAGACTGCAGAGCGATCTAATCTTAACATATAACACCATCAATGGGAAAGTTAGTCTACCTCTTGATGATTTTTGTTTTCATTCTGGTACTATACCGAAAAAGCTGCGGTCATACGAACCTGTACTGTCGACCATTTTAGCTCAACAGTCTGCATCGCTGCTCCATAGAGCAAACTTTCCCAAGATGTAGTCCGGCAGCTCACCACAAATGCAGTCAAGAGAACTGTTTTGATCATGAATAGATTTCTACATAACTTTCCGATAACTCTTTTTACACATATTTCTGCTTTTGTTGCCAATAAGTTTTGATTAGATTTGATATTTAAGATTATGACAAAGATGTAGTCGTTGGTTGCGAAACTGATACTTCCAACTATAATGATGAAGATACCTTCAATTAATGATGCTGGTTTATTTTATTTTGTCTCAAATGGAAAAATGTTCATAACTTTAATTTCACAACTACAAAACGTTTGATTTTTCTGTCTGTTAAGCTATGGAAATGTAAATTTCAATATGTGCCCTGGCACGTTGCGTGTGTAAGAAGCGGTAACATTGCATACAACTTAACTGACGTCAACCGTTTGGATCAGATCACATAAAGAGGAGACGTGAGACGTTGCCTTGTATTGCCCACTCCGGAGTCCGGGATATTCACAGCACCCTAAATACAAAAACTGGATGAAGAAGAAGTGACAATAAGTCAGGAACGAGTGAAAAAGACTATGAATGGACACCGAGAGTCTTCCTATATACTATTGTCATGCAAGAGAGACGTACCATTGTGTGAGAAAAAAACGGCCTCGATGCTGCTAAGAGATGAAACAATTTTCAACAGAAACGTTTCATCTTCTCTCAGAAATCCATTAATTAGAAAAAATATATATAAATTTAACCCCCCTGTAGAAATATCCTTTGTATAATATTACAAGTTTTTATTTCTAATAGACTGAAAGTAGTTATTGAACACACAAAGAGACGGACAGACAAACACACGTCTCTCATATTCATAAATATATATATATTTGTATTAATATACCTTTCTGAATAACCTTGGTTTTGAGAGAATCATACCTACCAAATTTTAAATTTCTAGGTTTAATAGCCTAAGAGTAGTTAGCACACGCACAAAGAGACAAATAGATACACGTCTATCATATTAGCATAGATCTATATTTGTATCAACCTATCTCTGAAGAATTCTGTGTACGAATATTGCTGCAATGCATATTTGCATCACAAAATAGAGAAAAATAGTTATGTACATACTAATGCATACATACACATATATATAAAATATATATGTATATACATATATGCTATAATATGTGTGTGCATGTGAGTGTTATCTGTATGCATATTAACACAAAATGTTTATCTTGAACATGTCTTCGAGCTTGTCAGTTATCAGAATTTTCCAATGATGGCCTTTCCTTGGGCAGCCATTTTCGCAAGATAACAGTTATGCTAATCCCATTTTAATTCCGTGATTTTGCCAATTACCAAAACACAGAGATGCCAACAGTAACACCGTCAAGATAAAAAAATATTTTCTAAAAGCTTGATACAAACATAAGTTTTAAAAATGTATTTGTATCACTAGACTATGTTGGTTTCTTTCTCTTTCTCTCTCTCTCTCATATATATATTATATATATATATATATATATATATAGAGAGAGAGAGAGAGAGAGAGAGAGAGAGAGAGAGAGAGAAACTATGATACAGCAAAACAGACTGTGGATGATTATATATAGCCCCCCTCCCTTTGGGGGTTGAGCATTGACGTTAATGATATCGCATGCTACTATAATGCAAAGCTCTTTGTAAATAAACAAATGGAGTGCTGTCAAGTAGCGGTCAATGTTTATATAAAAATATATGTACATATCATTTACCAACAGCACCCGTCCCATGGTCTAGTAATTAGAGCTGTGGACTATCAACTAGATGGTCGTAGGTTCAATCCAGATTGGATGGGTACGAGTCTAGTCGAACTGAAGATGTGTGATACAGCGGAACAGTCTGTGGATGACATATATAAATATATATAGTCATCCACAAATTGTTCTGCTGTATCACACATCTAAAGTTAGGAATATGTATATGTTTATATATTTCTCTGTATAGGATTCACTGCTTAACTAATTAACAGATATTATGAATATTGTAACACTGCTGATATGCGTAAGGGGTCGTGATGTGGGTTATATTTAGTTTAATTTACTTTTAGGTACAAAGAGTAAAGAGGGAGTAGAAACCGTTTGTGAAAATTCATATAGCTCCAATTTGGGGAAAATTTTAACAGTAGGTATTATGCATCCATTAATAAAGATTACCAACATTTCAGTTTCTTTGGAGTATTTAAAAGGGATTTTAGGGGACATGTGAAAAATATTTCAGATTTGCATTGAATTTGATTCATAGTCATTAGACACAAATTAATCAAGATTCCTTGAATTGCAATTTCTTCTTATATAAATAGAGATTTTGTCCGTCTGTGCGTCCATGAGTCACATATTTTCAAACGTAATAAAAACATTGCGAAATCCGTCTCATTTCGAAATATCAGAAATACTTTTAGAAATAGAGAATATTGCACTAATAGTAACTAATAAGTTCCCAACAAATGAAGCGGAAATCGAAATTGAAACGTTGTGATCTTCAGTCTGAGGTTCTACAAACTGACCTATTTGGACTTTTTTATAAATAAAGCTTAAAACATTACTTTGACAAAATAATTATAGCTTTGGCATGACGTCATAGATTTATGATTTACGGCATCTTTCAAAACATGAATTCAAACATAAGCAATAAAAAAAATAAATAAATGGGTAAATATTATCAATAGCATAGGAAATTTTAATACTCCAAAGCAATTTATTTTGCAAAAGAAAAGAAAATTTGGATTTGGATTTAGACCTCTGAACGAGATGTCATCTGCCTTTTTTGGTCCAGGAAGTATATCAAAAAATGGCCAGTCTTTCTCTTTTCAATCCCTTTTAAGTGCGTTTGGATTTACTTGTAATTTTGAGCACTTTCTCCACACTGCTCCTACGCAAACAGTTTTTTTCACATTCTACAATTCATCGGACTTTCTTTTCAACGGAAATTTACCACCCGGACAAACTGCATATCTTTTTTACGGAACTTTTCTTTTCTTTTCATTCACTGCGTTCTTTTAATAATAACTTTTTTACTAATAATTTTCATATTTTTCAAATATTTGAACTTTGGTTTTTTCGAAAGCCAACTTATCTATCTGTATTTCTCCTCTGATGATAAGATCTCGATCTTTGAAAAGCCTTGGCTTAAGGAAAGAATAATTAACACTAGTTTATTACTGAATACACCTTGCATTGAACAATTGAAATTTGAAATGAATTCGGACAATCGTCGGATATTTATCACTCTTTTTACTTCTATCTCTACAATTGCTCTATCTCGTATATTGAGCTAATCCTCTTCACAATAGGTTCCATCTACTAAAAGTTTTACTTTGGTTTATATTTGATCCTACATATATATATATTACTTGTTAAGATTAAATAGCACATTGCCAAACTGCAAGTGCTAACAGTTCTGCAAGTAAATAATCAAATAATTAAAAATCACACATTAGAACAGCTTTATTTATTAGCGAATATCATTTAACACATTACGTAACTGCAAATGGACGTTAACAGACAGCACACACTGTTCAGACAATTACACTTACCAATATAAACAAAAACTAAATAAATAACCACAACACATCCAAATACAATCTCAGATTTTTCTCAAAAATATTATAATTAGAATACAGAATTTCGCAAACACTAACATGATCTCAAACACAAAATAACATCGTCAATTCTTTTATCAACAGAATTAACGAAGTGGTGGCTAACGGTCTCACATGTACCTCATACAAACTATTATACGTAAATAATCAAATAACCACATTTTTTTAGTAATATTCTCTAAACACATTTAATCAACATTCAGCCGCACCCCCTACCCCCCAAAAATCATATGAACATTCCAATTTATACCATATTAATACCCCTGCACATGGGCGGCCTCATTTCCGATTATTTTTCATCTCTCTAGTCATTCCTGATGAAGAACGCAAGGCATTTGAAATACTGAATTATAATAATAAAAAATATAAAAAACAACATCGTTTTATGCTTCAGTCCCCACCCACTCATCGTTATCAATATATATATATATATATATATATATATATATATATATATATATATATATAAGCTGACGTTGCCTATGTTAACCAAGGATAGTATCACATGCAACAGTATAGTAAAAACTAAGGAGTGACTTTTATGTCTATCTATATTTTAAATTTCATAAAAGTCTCTGGAAGTGTTAAATAAATGGGAAAATTTATTTTCAAGGGAAGGCATCTGCCTCCTTTGCTATATTCAAAAGTTAATTTAAAAGTCCATTACGCTCCCTATAACGTCTACTATCTATGTTCCAAATTTTATACAAATAGTCCAGTAGTTTTCTTCCTATAGATGTACTGCCAGGCAGTCACATAGATATATCTATCTGGTGTTACTCGGGAGTCTTTTTACTTTCATTTTTGTTTCACTGTATTTTTCTCTTTAGCGTTATTTTTTTTTAACAAATTTTGATTTTTCACGGTTAAATTAATATTAATACGGTATCGTTTCGTCATTAAATTATTACTTGAACCAAACTACAACTAATTTTGTTAATGTAATGTTGTTTTAATCTCTATGAAATTATTGGATATAAATTGCTTGGAAAACTTTCAATTTTTGAATATATGATGATTTGCTAAGAACTTTTAAGCCAGAAATAACTTTCTACTCGACAGTTTAAATGCTTCCAAATTCCTTTCAAATTTAAAAGTGTCACGAAATAACCCATTCAGTTTTTTCCAACTATTAAGAAAATAGTAAAATGGCAGACATATTACAAAGAAATCGAATTAATTTCGTAATTAAATTATTTTTAAAAATAGACTTTTACATTTTATTTTATGTTATTGCATTTTTGATTTCAATACATATTCGGTTAATAGTGAATAAAAATAATAATTCAGTGTGTAATTATCATAGTTACGTTAACACAAAAAATACACGCAATTTTATTAATATAGAAATTTGAAATGAATTCTGAGTTCATTCTTTTGAAATTTGGAACATAGATTCTATGTTTAACAGGAGGCGTCGTCATAGACTAATATATACATATATTTAGTCATCCGCATACTAAATGTTTCACTGTATCACAGCTCTTCAGTATTGTTAGAATTTGTTAAAGCCCCCCCCCCCCTCACTGATTGGCTGTTGCTATGTCCCTTAAGGGCCTCACGGATTGGCTGTCAGGCATTGCAACCCCTTTTTAGTATAGGTGTCACGTGAGCCAGCCCTTAAAAACCCTTGTATACGGCTTCCCGCCCTCTTTTTTCCACGACTCTGCTCGAGTCAACAACACATCGGCTGGTCTTCTCAGTGGTACAGCCCTCGACGGCATCACAGAGAATGACCTCCCGCCGATACCCGAACTCTATGCAGGCTCTTTTTCAACGACTCCACTCCAGTCAACAACACATCGGGCGGCCTTATCAGTGATACAGCCCAGGACGGCATCACAGAGAAAGACCCCCCGCCATTACCAGAACTCTAAAACAGATAAGTTCTAGCGAACCACGTTTTCGCAACCAACCAAATTCCAAACTCCAACCATTCTCAAACCCGAAACCTCAAACCATCCTCTTTTCCATCCTCTCTATGATTTACTAATGCCTAAGGAACTGTTTGAAACTGTAAATACTCGCTCCAACTTTCTCTTTCTCACTAAATGATATGAAATTACACCCTTGTGTTTTGTGTTCCTTCTTCAGACTTCCGTCCTATGTATCTTTGATGAATTTATCTGCACATGGTTACCCCATTCTCACGTGGGAGAATTGAATTTTATTTCAGGATTATTTTAATCCCAACAGTATGGCTAGACCAGCTAGTGTCTCAAGCCGGAATTGAAACTCAACCGTCGAGCTGACGCTCAGTGCCTCTACCCCTGCACTATCATATGATACTGGCTGAATGTAAGTGATATCTACAATATAAACGTTGTCACGTGCCGGGAGATCGAATTAGTTTTACTCAATGAAAGTCAATATTCATTTGTGTGTTATAAAAACTGTTAACAGTTAGAACATTCACGTAAGTTTCAATAAGGGTTATATTTACATTTTCCTTCGATTTTATCTGGGTCACTAGGGGCAATTATCGGTTAAGTCTAAATAACTGAAATATATTAAAACAAAGAAACGGAATTCATTTTTTAAATAGGTTTTCTTCGTTTTCATTAAACTATCTGCGGGAACATCTAACTTCTTTATTTATGAAATAATTATTGACAGACGCGCGTGCGTTTCGCCACCCAACAGCTCATCAGGGTGGCTGTACTTTTGGCGAAGTTCTAAATTTAACTCACAGTTACTGTATTCCAGCGCAACAGTACAGCCACGCTGAGGAGCTACAGGTGGTGAAATGCACGCGTCCATGGATAATTATTTTATAGATAAAATATTTAAACGTTCCCATATATAGGGTACAACAATGTAAGGGAAGTAACTCAACTCCCTCATAGCAGTCAGGTGAACGTTTCACCATAATTGAATAAACCTTTTCTCTATTAGCAAAACAATAACAAACAATAATTAATGTGTATGTATAATTATCTATTAATAATGGAGTTTATGTATCTGTCTGTCTGTCTGTCTGAAATCAAAACTATACTATTTCAGACTAATGTACTATCTTTAAATGCTCAATTTAGGGGCATAGTATAGTGTAGTATATGCTCTGTTTCATGATACAATCCTCCCAGGCATTTTCTCCTCCTTTTTAGAGAGGTGTGGAGGTAGTGTAGTATCTGTTCTGTTTTCATGATACCATCCTCCCAGGCATTTCCTCCTCCTTTTTTTAGAGGTGTTGAGGTAGTCTAGTATCTGTTCTGTTGTTTCACATTATCATTCTTTATTTTCATTACGTTGTTAAGACAAGGTGTTTTGTTATAAATTTAAGTTAAGCAATACATATCCCGGCCATTACTAAATGGGTGACCATCTTGGAAGAATTAATTGCTGACTCATCCTTCCGGAAGTGACGTCATTGTGAGAGGATTATTTCACATTATCATACTTTATTTTCATTACGTTGTTAAGACAAGGTGTTTTGTTGTAAATTGAAGTTAAGCAACAAATATCTCTGCCATTACTAAAAAGTAACCATTTTGAAAGAATAACAAAACTGGTTCTTTGATATGACGTAGGCGCCTTCAATAGCATATTTAATCATGAGCTCTTTGATATGACCGAGGCGCCTCCTCAATTGTTTTCTTTTCTTAAAAGGGTAAAAAAAAAATTTTATGAGGGCGATCAATTTTTTTTTTTTAAACTAAAAATATTCGGGTATCTTTTACAATAATCCGCAGAGTGAAAACGCTCAAAAAACAAACATACAACAAATAGAAGTAAGTGTAGCCGATAAAAGTTATTTTCCAACTTATCTGTGACAGTTGTTTGTATTTTGAAGCCGTTTCAACTGCTATTTATTAGAAATCAATATTTTTGTCACACGAACATTCGACAAGAAAAAATGACGTTTGGAGGGTATCGTAACGATTATGAGGCTGAGACGCCATTTGTTTTAGTAAAAATCCGTGTCCAAAAAAAAACAAGAAATCTTTTTTTACATCTGATAAAAACCCATTTATACTACGTCAAAATACAAACAAATATCATAGGTAAGTAGGAAAATATCTATTCTCGACGTAGGTCACCTTCACTTGTTGCATATTTATTTTTTTTACCCCGTTTTCGTTCGTTTTTTGGACCCCGTCCACGACTCTGCGGATTATTGTAAAAGATACTTAAATATTCTTATGTATGGGAGAAGGTAAAAAAAAATGGGGTAAAAAAATTTTTTTAATTTCTTTTTTTTACTGAAATATTGATATGTATGGGGGGGATTAAAAAAAATTAGGGGGGGGGGGTAAAAAGAAATGTTCTTGTTTTTCTTTTTTTAACTGAAAATATTACTATGTATGGGGGAGGGTAAAAAAAAAATTGGGGGGGGTCAAAAAAATGTTTTGTTTTTTTTCTTTTTAATTAAAAGTATTTATATGTATGAGGAGGATTAAAAAAAATTGGGGGGGGCCAACATTTTTTTTCTTTATTTTTAACTAAAAATATTCTTGGACGGAAACAAAGAAAATCAATGTCTAACCACCAAAGAAATATGACTGGGGCTCCATCGGTTTACGGGTGAGCGTTCATTTCTGACGCGGAGGCCTAGCAAAAATATGCGACCAGAGGGAGCATATATTGGCTAGTATTAATAATAAATAAGGTTTTGTAAGTTCTGTGTTTGTGCTGGATGTTCATAATTATCAAAGACAACGTTTTACTTTAATTTAATACTTAAAAAAATAATAATGAAAATGATAATATAGGGTTTAGGTCTGGGGGCAGGAGTCCACAAGGTTCCTATACTAGTATATAAATATATACACATGTTTATACATTTATTTAAATATTTTTCTTTGTTTTTCTCAATAATGAAAAAATAGCAAATTTGAAATGAAACCAAAAAGAGAAATCGAAAAAAAAAACAGGAAACTACCTTGAACTTTAAAATACAATAAAAAAACAGCTAAAAGATAAAAAGAAAAAGAAAAAAAGAAAACACTGAATAAAAAGAAGTTATGTTGTTTTTCAAACATTCTGACAAGCTGACATTAAACTAATAAACCTTGAATTGTTTAAGACGAAAAGTCAGGGGGAAAGGATTAATTGAAGGAAAAAAATCAGAGTAAACAACTTAAAATAAAATATATTAAAAAGAAAAAAAGAAATGTTAGAGAAACCAGAATAAAATAATCTACTATAAAAGATATTGATTTATATTTTTTATTGTTTTATTTCATACATATAAGAAACAGCTTTGTGTAAGAAAGTTGCAATACCTACCCAGCATTATCACGTTTGTTAATTTAGAATTTGTTTCATAATAATAGTAGACATTTGAAAGAAACCAGGTGTTTGTGTTATTCTGTTTTTTGTTATTTTTTTTGTTTGTGAAATGAGACTGGATTCGATGAGGCGCTTAGTGTTGTGTGTGTTTGACTATAGCAGAGTTTTGTGTGTTGCAATTATGATTGGGGGGATGGTATGTGTGTGACAAGTGCACTTATGGTGTCACCACACTACAGATTTTATCATTCAAATCAAAATATCTAAACTTTTTAAACATGTTTCTGTGTCAACATTTTTAATTAGTTCATTTTCTTGCTTATCAACTAATTCCACATACTACCCATTTTATTTTTGTTGGAATGATATCTTTATTTTCTAGTAAAAAGAAGATTCAAATCTTATTATATATATATATATATATTACTTGTTAAGATTAAATAGCACATTGCCAAACTGCAAGTGCTTACAGTCCCGCAAGTAAATAATCAAATAATTAAAAGTCACACATTAGAACAGCTTTATTTATTAGCGAATATCATTTAACACATTACGTAACTGCAATTGGACGTTAACAGACAGCACACACTGATCAGACAATTACACTTACCAATATAAACAAAAACTAAATAAATAACCACAACACATCCAAATACAATCTCAGATTTTTCTCAAAAATATTATAATTAGAATTTCTCTAACACTAACATGATCTCAAACACAAAATAACATCGTCAATTCTTTTATCAACAGAATTAACGAAGTGGTGGCTAACGGTCTCACATGTACCTCATACAAACTATTATACGTAAATAATCAAATAACCACATTTTTTTAGTAATATTCTCTAAACACATTTAATCAACATTCAGCCGCACCCCCTACCCCCCAAAAATCATATGAACATCCAATTTATACCATATTAATACTCCCGCACATGGGCTGCCTCATTTCCGATTATTTTTCATCTCTCTAGTCATTCCTGATGAAGAACGCAAGGCATTTGAAATACTGAATTATAATAATAAAAAATATAAAAAACAACATCGTTTTATGCTTCAGTCCCCACCCACTCATCATTATCAATATATATATATATATATATATATATATATATATATATAAGCTGACGTTGCCTATGTTAACCAAGGATAGTATCACATGCAACAGTATAGTAAAAACTAAGGAGTGACTTTTATGTCTATCTATATTTTAAATTTCATAAAAGTCTCTGGAAGTGTTAAATAAATGGGAAAATTTATTTTCAAGGGAAGGCATCTGCCTCCTTTGCTATATTCAACAGTTAATTTAAAAGTCCATTACGCTCCCTATAACGTCTACTATCTATGTTCCAAATTTTATACAAATAGTCCAGTAGTTTTCTTCCTATAGATGTACTGCCAGGCAGTCACATAGATATATCTATCTGGTGTTACTCGGGAGTCTTTTTACTTTCATTTTTGTTTCACTGTATTTTTCTCTTTAGCGTTATTTTTTTTAACAATTTTTTATTTTCCACGGTTAAATTAATATTAATACGGTATCGTTTCGTCATTAAATAATTACTTGAACCAAACTACAACTAATTTTGTTAATGTAATGTTGTTTTAATCTCTATGGAATTATTGGATATAAATTGCTTGGAAAACTTTCAATTTTTGAATATATGATGATTTGCTAAGAACTTTTAAGCCAGAAATAACTTTCTACTCGACAGTTTAAATGCTTCCAAATTCCTTTCAAATTTAAAAGTGTCACGAAATAACCCATTCAGTTTTTTCCAACTATTAAGAAAATAGTAAAATGGCAGACATATTACAAAGAAATCGAATTAATTTCGTAATTAAATTATTTAAAAAAATAGACTTTTAGATTTTATTTTATGCTATTGCATTTTTGATTTCAATACATATACGGTTAATAGTGAATAAAAATAATAATTCAGTGTGTAATTATCACAGTTAAGTTAACACAAGAAATACACGCAATTTTATTAATATAGAAATTTTAAATGAATTCTGAGTTCATTCTTTTGAAATTTGGAACATAGATTCTATGTTTAACAGGAGGCGTCGTCATAGACTAATATATACATATATTTAGTCATCCGCATACTAAATGTTTCACTGTATCACAGCTCTTCAGTATTGTTAGAATTTGTTAAAGCCCCCCCTCACTGATTGGCTGTTGCCATGTCCCTTAAGGGCCTCACGGATTAGCTGTCAGGCATTACAACCCCTTTTTAGTATAGGTGTCACGTGAGCCAGCCCTTAAAAACCCTTGTATATGGCTTCCCGCCCTCTTTTTCCACGACTCTGCTCGAGTCAACAACATCAGCTGGTCTTCTCAGTGGTACAGCCCTCGACGGCATCACAGAGAATGACCTCCCGCCGATACCCGAACTCTATGCAGGCTCTTTTTCAACGACTCCACTCCAGTCAACAACACATCGGGCGGCCTTATCAGTGATACAGCCCAGGACGGCATCACAGAGAAAGACCCCCCGCCGTTACCAGAACTCTAAAACAGATAAGTTCTAGCGAACCACGTTTTCGCAACCAACCAAACTCCAACCATTCTCAAACCCCAAACCATCCTCTTTTCCATCCTCTCTATGATTTACCAATGCTTAAGGAACTGTTTGAAACTGTAAATACTCGCTCCAACTTTCTCTTTCTTACTAAATGATATGAAATTACACCCTTGTGTTTTGTGTTCCTTCTTCAGACTTCCGTCCTATGTATCTTTGATGAATTTATCTGCACATGGTTACCCCATTCTCACGTGGGAGAATTGAATTTTATTTCAGGATTATTTTAATCCCAACAGTATGGCTAGACCAGCTAGTGTCTCAAGCCGGAATTGAAACTCAACCGTCGAGCTGACGCTCAGTGCCTCTACCCCTGCACTATCATACGATACTGGCTGAATGTAAGTGATATCTACAATATAAACGTTGTCACATGCCGGGAGATCGAATTAGTTTTACTCAATGAAAGTCAATATTCATTTGTGTGTTATAAAAACTGTTAACAGTTAGAACATTCACGTAAGTTTCAATAAGGGTTATATTTACATTTTCCTTCGATTTTATCTGGGTCACTAGGGGCAATTATCGGTTAAGTCTAAATAACTGAAATATATTAAAACAAAGAAACGGAATTCATTTTTTAAATAGGTTTTCTTCGTTTTCATTAAACTATCTGCGGTAACATCTAACTTCTTTATTTATAAAATAATTATTGACAGACGCGCGTGCGTTTCGCCACCCAACAGCTCATCAGGGTGGCTGTACTTTTGGCGAAGTTCTAAATTTAACTCACAGTTACTGTATTCCAGCGCAACAGTACAGCCACGCTGAGGAGCTACAGGTGGTGAAATGCACGCGTCCGTGGATAATTATTTCATAAATAAAATATTTAAACGTTCCCATATATAGGGTACAACAATGTAAGGGAAGTAACTCAACTCCCTCATAGCAGTCAGGTGAACGCTTCACCATAGATGAATAAACCTTTTCTCAATTAGCAAAACAATAACAAACAATAATTAATGTGTATGTATAATTATCTATTAATAATGGAGTTTATGTATCTGTCTGTCTGTCTGTCTGAAATCAAAACTGTACTATTTCAGACTAATGTACTATCTTTAAATGCTCAATTCAGGGGCATAGTGTAGTGTAGTATATGCTCTGTTTCATTATACCATCCTCCCAGGCATTTTCTCCTCCTTTTTTGAGAGGTGTGGAGGTAGTGTAGTATCTGTTCTGTTTTCATGATACCATCCTCCCAGGCATTTCCTCCTCCTTTTTTTAGAGGTGTTGAGGTAGTCTAGTATCTGTTCTGTTGTTTCACATTATCATTCTTTATTTTCATTACAATGTTAAGACAAGGTGTTTTGTTATAAATTTAAGTTAAGCAATACATATCCCGGCCATTACTAAATGGGTGACCATCTTGGAAGAATTAATTGCTGACTCATCCTTCCGGAAGTGACGTCATTGTGAGAGGATTATTTCACATTATCATACTTTATTTTCATTACGTTGTTAAGACAAGGTGTTTTGTTGTAAATTGAAGTTAAGCAACAAATATCTCGGCCATTACTAAAAGGTAACCATTTTGGAAGAATAACAAAACTGGTACTTTTATATGACGTAGGCGCCTTCAATAGCATATTTAAACAGGAGTTCTTTGATATGACCGAGGCGCCTCCTCAAATTTTTTCTTTTCTTAAAAGGGTTAAAAAAAAATTTTATGAGGGCGGTCAATTTTTTTTTTTTTAAACTAAAAATATTCGGGTATCTTTTACAATAATCCGCAGAGTGAAAACGCTCAAAAAACAAACATACAACAAATAGAAGTAAGTGTAGCCGATAAAAGTTATGTTCCAACTTATCTGTGACAGTTGTTTGTATTTTTAAGTCGTTTCAACTGCTATTTATTAGAAATCAATATTTTTGTCACACGAACATTCGACAAGAAAAAATGACGTTTGGAGGGTATCGTAACGATTATGAGGCTGAGACGCCATTTGTTTTAGTAAAAATCCGTGTCCAAAAAAAACAAGAAATCTTTTTTTACATCTGATAAAAACCCATTTATACTACGTAAAAATACAAACAAATATCATAGGTAAGTAGGAAAATATCTATTCTCGACGTAGGTCACCTTCACTTGTTGCATATTTATTTTTTTTTACCCCGTTCTCGTTCGTTTTTTGGACCCCGTCCACGACTCTGCGGATTATTGTAAAAGATACTTAAATATTCTTATGTATGGGAGAGGGTAAAAAAAAATGGGGTAAAAAAATTTTTTTTATTTCTTTTTTTAACTGAAATATTGATATGTATGGGGGGGATTAAAAAAAATTTGGGGGGGGGGGTAAAAAGAAATGTTCTTGTTTTTCTTTTTTTAACTGAAAATATTACTATGTATGGGGGAGGGTAAAAAAAAAATTGGGGGGGTCAAAAAAATGTTTTTTTTTCTTCTTTTTAATTAAAAGTATTTATATGTATGAGGAGGATTTAAAAAAATTGGGGGGGGGCCAACATTTTTTTTTCTTTATTTTTAACTAAAAATATTCTTGGACGGAAACAAAGAAAATCAATGTCTAACCACCAAAGAAATATGACTGGGGCTCCATCGGTTTACGGGTGAGCGTTCATTTCTGACGCGGAGGCCTAGCAAAAATATGCGACCGGAGGGAGCATATATTGGCTAGTATTAATAATAAATAAGGTTTTGTAAGTTCTGTGTTTGTGCTGGATGTTCATAATTATCGAAGACAACGTTTTACTTTAATTTAATACTTAAAAAAATAATAATGAAAATGATAATATAGGGTTTAGGTCTGGGGGCAGGAGTCCACAAGGTTCCTATACTAGTATATAAATATATACACATGTTTATACATTTATTTAAATATTTTTCTTTGTTTTTCTCAATAATGAAAAAATAGCAAATTTGAAATGAAACCAAAAAGAGAAATCGAAAAAAAAAACAGGAAACTACCTTGAACTTTAAAATACAATAAAAAAACAGCTAAAAGATAAAAAGAAAAAGAAAAAAAGAAAACACTGAATAAAAAGAAGTTATGTTGTTTTTCAAACATTCTGACAAGCTGACATTAAACTAATAAACCTTGAATTGTTTAAGACGAAAAGTCAGGGGGAAAGGATTAATTGAAGGAAAAAAATCAGAGTAAACAACTTAAAATAAAATATATTAAAAAGAAAAAAAGAAATGTTAGAGAAACCAGAATAAAATAATCTACTATAAAAGATATTGATTTATATTTTTTATTGTTTTATTTTCATACATATAAGAAACAGCTTTGTGTAAGAAAGTTGCAATACCTACCCAGCATTATCACGTTGGCACACCGGTTCTTGATAGATAACCAAAGTTAACAGACGTTGAGCCTGCTCAATAACAGAACGGCTAACAATTTGGGAACAATAAATGCTGTAATTGGGAGGGCAGCGACATTTTTCTTTAAAGAAAAAAAACCCCAAAAAACCCAAAACTGAAGTTGTCAAAATTATCTCCCTTGACTGGGACTGGAGACCGCTTTTGAATTTAATATTCCCTAGAAACTTCCTACTTTGATGGAAACCAGCTCAACCTTCTCAAGATGAATTGCTGCATCAGAACAGGGAAAAGACCCGGCGTTACCCGGGAGTTTTTTTTTTTTTTACTTTATAATTTTTTTCACTTTTTTTATTTTGGATCGCATAAATACTTTCGATTTTTTTACCCTTAAATTTATAAATAATAAGAAGCTAAGAGCCAGAGTTGCCAAATCAGCAAGCAAGTTAAGAGACATAGATAAAGAGAGAGAGAGATAGAGGAGAAAGAAGAGTGCAAATTATGTGAGGAATACAGGGAGGGGGGAAAGTGGTCACATACTTATTGTCTGGAACACGAGTGAGGGGGAAAAAAGAGTGAATATGGATTTTTTAAATTCCGTTGTAGTTTAAGGTATAATAAATAATAATAATCCAATGTGTAATAATTAAAGTCATATTGATGCAAGAAAAAACACACACACACACAGACATGAAGTTGTCTCATAATTTTATTAATGTAGATATGTTATTATATTAACACTATTATATATTTAACTCAGGCAAATGACATATTTGTTAGTTTTTCTAATTCAGTTTGGTTTGCATGTTTCATGCATATCAATACTCTTGAGAGTATTTCATGCTAACACCTTTTTGTGTTTCGTCGAAATACAATTTTCCGATGAACTAACGGAAGTCAACGATATCATTTCTCTGGATTCCTTGAAATGATTGCATTTCTCAAAATCGTATTTTCTCTACCAGGCAACCCAATCAGAGTAAACTGGATCATGATTCTATCCTCAGCAACTAGTTTTTTACAAATTTCGCCTCTATTTTACTATTAGTATATTTTCGACCATTAGGTGGTTCCATAGATTTTTTTGGTGTTTCAGTTTTTAAGGTCTGTTCTAACTGCTATCTTTATATGTGTTTTCTAAGATTTAGAAAGAGTTTAGTGCCAATTTCATTACCAGGATAATAATCTATTGGTTGTGATCGGTTAAGGTTTTAAAGAGAGAATTTTCCTGCTCTAATTTGTATAATAAAACTTGTCTACACTCCCACCAAGAACAATTCCAATAGTTAATTCCGTTGAAGCTATTATTTAATAAATACATAATTCAGCATTTGACAAGATTGCCATATTAGATTTGAATTTAAAAGTTCATAAAAATATTCAACAACAAAATTTTAAAACCCTATATTTGGAGCATCAAGGAATTTCATCAGATGTACTGCTGACTTGGTATGCTGAGAGCAGGCTCAAGGCGTTCTTTAAAATGATGGCAATGCAGAAGCGTTCACAGAGCTAAGTCAATTCAAAATGGTTCTTGGTGTGGCGTATTCTTAATAGACCAAGGCCGTTGAGGAAGTCCTGGGTGGGGTAGGTGTGGGGGCAATTGCACCACTTGTTTCCATGCTGATTCGTTATGATACAAAGTCACTTGCGAAGACCTGCATATTTTTTATAGCTTCCCGTCATCTGCTCACATTGCTACATGCCCAGCTATTATTTACGTACCAGATAATATCTAATTTGAACAAAACACCTCTTCGAACAACAATGTTTGCCTCAACCAAAATAATTCATATCCCCAAAACTCTGAACCTATTTTTTTACAGAGTATTGATTTACTCCTCTCCAGGAGTTAGGCACAAGGCCAGTTTTTATCTTACTCCCACAAGTAAGATGTGATCCAAGGTCGGGTCGAGAAAGTGGGGTTTGAAAAGCCAGCGCCCGAGAGGTGAGCACTCTGACCATTAAAAATTGCCTGGGCAGCCCCGTCGGCATTCCCCTGTAGGGGCGCCTCAGACAGTAAGCAATAAACTTACTCCTCCCCAAAGAGGGGAGGCAAAGCCTGGGAGGGTGGACCTCCTAGAACTGCACAGGACAGACCCATAGACCGGCGTAAATCAAGCCCCGAAGCCCAAGACGATACCAGTCTATGGAGTGCAGTATCCATCGGAACAGATACTACACTTTGATCTTTTTTACAGAGTAGTTTACTGAAACTTAATGATCAATTGATTTCTTTGATGCGTTTGTTTTATAGCATGTCAACTATTTAGAGTTATAACACACTGAAACAAAATATTATAAATGATAAATTGATCACAATGGAGTTTTACCTGCTCAATCTATGGTGGAACTGTGGCACATAGGGATGTAGATGGCACCTCATTTTGTGCTGAAGCTATCTTCTGCTATTTTGGTAACATGTTGAATGCTAGTGGTGATTGAAAATCCACTATCACTGCTCACTGTTGAGTTGCTTGTGGAAAGTTCAGGAAGCTGCTACCAATCCCTTCATCTAGGCACATTTTCTTTAAAATTCGGGGCAAAGTTTTTTCAGCTTATGTTCGCTCTGCCATCTTGCAGAGCAGTGAGATAAACGCTTCTGATCTGTGTAATCAGGGTGGTGTGCGGCTGAAAACTGTAGGAAAGGGTCCCTTCAACTGTGCTTTATCAGAAACTTGTTATTGATGGGAATATGGATGACTTATGCACTCAGTGTCTCAGGTTGTTTGGCCATGTACAGCGTACCATCGCTTGCATCAACTCCATAACACGTTTGGATATCCTAGACACTAGCAAATGTAGTAGCCTGAGGAAGATCTGGCTTGAATTCATAAGAAGTGATTCGACTGCATTGATATCAACCCTTTGGATCGGACTGCATTGATAGCAGGCACAAGACGTTGCCTGGTGTTGCAAATCTTGGAGCTCAGAACAGCCACAGCAGCTTAAATACCAACACCTAATAATGATTAAAATAATGATGATGAGAGATAAGACCGCCCCTCACGAAGTGAATGAACTAGTCTTAAAGACTATAAATATGTGTACATATTGTATTATATGGCATTGTATGTAGAAGATAAAAAATATAGTTGATTGATAATATTGTCTTCAGGATATATTCATTCTTTCTACTTTACACTACGAATAACGATATAACAGATCTACAGTGTGCCTATACTAGTATATAAATATATACAGACCTGGCTTGAGTGTGTTAGAAGTGATTTGTCTGCATGTATTAACTCTTTGCTTCGAGCTGCACGGAGAGCACACATGAGACGTTGTCTGGTGTTGCTCACCCCGGAGTCCCTAACACTCACAACACTTTAAATGACAAAACATGATGATGATGAGGATGAGGATGATTTTATGTTCATGTTTAATGCAATATGGATTCTTTTTAGATGAATTAATATCAAAACACAATGTGTGACCTTAAATGATTCACAGAAACCAAGTTACTTTCCAACTAGTATTCGTGATTGATTCCAGAGATTCTGTTGGTAAGTATTACATCTTCGACACCTACTCGTAAGCAGAGGCGATCTTGTAGATGGACAAAACAATGAAGAAAAAACCCAGAGACGGAAAAATCAAAAAAAGGAAGAAGTCTACCCAGGCGCGAAAAAGAAAATACAAACCATTATATAAAGAAAAACAGCTTAGAGATGAATTGATATTCTATATTTGTAAGCATTCTGATGGTGGAGGACAAAAACTAAAGCGAAAGGTGATGGGGAATTCACTGTAGATCAAAGCGCGGGAATGAAATCTGTGAGGGGGAAAAAAACAGGTGATTGGAAGACAAACCGACCAGAGGAATTGATTTGCAGGAATGGTGAGTCGAGAATTTTTTTTTTTGGGGGGGGGGGGGGTCTGATTCTTTTCATTTGAGAGATTGTGTTTCGGTAAGCTCCCCTGAAGGATGACAAGTAAAAGAGGCTGGGTCATGATGGATGAGAAGAAGAAGAAGAAGAAGAAGAAGAAGAAGAAGAAGAAGAAGAAAAGGAGAAGAAGGAAGAAATATAAAAAAGAAAGAACAAGAAGGAAATAATATAAGAAAAAAAGAAGAAGAAATGAAATAATATCAAAAGAAGAATAAAAAGAAAAAGATGAAGAAGATGAAAAATAAGAGAAATAATATAAGAAAGCAGAAGAGAAAATGGGAAAATAAAAGAGAGAAAGAAGAAGAAGAAGCAGCAGAAGGAGAAAGAAGTAAATAAAACAACGAGAAATAATATAAGAAAGAAAGAAGTGGAGAGATAGAAGAAAGAAATAATAAACCAAAATAAAAAACTGAAATTGAACAAAAAAGTATAAAAACAAACAATATCATAATAATAAAGGAAATAATCTAAGGCAAATGAAAAAAAAAGAAAAAATAATAATTCAAAAAAAGAAAATCTTATTAAAAGAAAAATGAAATAAAGATTTAAAAAGTAGGATAAAAGTAATATAATGAGCTGAGCGATACCAAAAGGTTCTGATTGGTTGAACAATGTCAAATGGACTTGGGAGACAATTTTTTAAATAGTCAAGTCAAGTAAAGATAGAAAGGAAAAAAGAAAGAAAGTTGGAAGCAAGGTAGAAAAGAGAATAGGAGGCATGTAAGAAAGGAAGAAAAGGAAAGAGCAGAAATAATGATGGATGAAAGAAATACAAATCAAAAGAAGAGGGAAGGAAAGAATTAAATAACGGAAAGGAGAAAGGAAAGAAAAAAATGTTTTTACGTTTGTTCGCCTCATATTGCCACTAAAGCGTAAGGGTTTGGTTTGGTTTATTTTACGGCATATCAACCACTTATGGGTCATTTAATGTTAAAAAGTGTCAGGGGCTACTGTGATAGGGGCCAGATTTATAGAGGGGATACCTGGGTAGGAGTTTGGCAGCAAAATACTTGTTCACATTACACTTACATTTCTGCATGTTGGTACGGGTAGCAGGAAGGGAATTCCAAAGGCAAGTGGTCCAAGGAAACAAGCTATTAGAGTAGAAAATCTTCTAGTGTTAAGAGACCTTTACACTGAAGCGGTGGGATTTTGCAGTTAGTCGGGTAGGTCAGGAATATTTGGCAGGTACAAGTACAGTAAGTTAATCGGAGCACATTCCGTGGAAGTACTTGTAAAACAAGAAAACGGATGCAGTCTGTGACGATGCGACACGGGCTGTAGCTTGGCAGACAGTGCAGAATGAAAGAAGGAAGTAAGAATAAAAGATGGAAGAAATAAATGAAAGAAAGGAAGAAAGAAAGAAAAAAATAGAAGCTGACATCAAAGTATGAATAAGAAAGGAAATAGTGAAGTTCGAACGAAACAAAGTTAGAAATAAAAGATAAGGAGGAGGAAAGACGGAAGAAGTAAAAGAAATAGGGAATGAAGTATAGAAAGAAAAAATGTAGGAAATGAAGATCGAGGAAATAAAGGAAAGATGGAAGGAAATGAAGAAGAAAAAAGCAAATAGGGGAAGAAGAATGGCAGAAAAGAATGGAGGAAAAAAGGTCAAGGATGGAAAGGAAAAATAAGGAAATAAATAATGTAGGAAGGAAAGAAAAGTAAAAAAAAAACGAAACAATTAAATAAGAATGATATAAACAGGAAAAAAGAATGACAAAAGATATGTATTAGAATAGGGCACTGCAGGACAAACAGTAAAATATAATGAATAAACCCAAACAAATAAACACAATCATGAAAGGACCCTAGATAAAAAAAAAAGATGGCAAAAAAAATGTTTGAATGGCTGCAACAATATTCTTCTCATGTCGACATCATCTGGACATGGCAGCGAGTGAGATTTTTCTTGCAGATTCTGGGTTTTGTAAATTGCAGGAACTTTTTTGTGTTCTCTTTTTCGTGTTTCATCTTTGTCAGAATTTTATCAATAAACTTTGCAAGAATTCTGTCAATATTTTTTTCTACATCATAGAAGATTTAAAATGCTATCGAGTCAAAAGCTTGTGGTTGCACTTACACTAGTGTCCGCTGTAACGGCTTGTTTTTTTTTTTTGTTTTTTTTAAATATAGACATAAGGGGCTACTGAAAAAAAAGAAAAGGGGAGAAGGTAGGGGGGGGGGGTCAACCTAAATTGGGATATGCACAGCGAGATGTCTGTTTACATCAGTTTTAAATTTCTGCATGTCTGTACTGTCGCGGAAACAGGGGGCAGGGGGGGAGTTCCAGAGTCCAGCAGCACGAGGAAAGAAGCTATTTGAGTAGAAGGCTCTCCGACATCTGGGGACCTCCACAGTGAATGAATGAGATTTAGTTGATTGTCGAGTTAGTCTAGTGAATTTACGTCGAGGAGGCACCAGAGTAGCCAATTCATCGGAGCATAATCCATTGAAGTATTTGTAAAACAAGCACAAAGATGCTACATTGTTCTTTGCAGGTGGTGCGTTATTGGCTTAATGGATACCATCATGGATTATTGAATCGGCTATGCCGAGTTCAATACATATCAGATTTATTGTGATCTAGTATGTTTTTTATACTAATGATTCACCATTTACCAAGGCCAACTAGCACTCGAGGATAAGGATTAATAAGATTATCAATTGGATGATGAACAATAATATGAGAAGATTGAGAACGATGAATGGAGTAGACAGAATTTGATTACTTAAGAAAACGGTTCGACAAGTATTTGTTAACATTAGACTTGAAAACGACCATGTTGTAGTTACATGTAGTCAACCGGGAAGCAACCTTGCGGTATTGTGTTCCACAGATGGGAAGTTCTTTGAAAGAAACTCTGTTTATAGGAGTTCTGTTTCGGGTTAGGTAGACAGAGGAAAAGTTATTCCCAGTGGTTTTTAGCTAAATGAGTTTCTGCTGTGAATGTTTTACCTAGAGGAACCAACGATTGGAGCTCAGTTGAGCATCTACCCTGAAAATAATAGATTAGAGAGACAGACATCAACGTCTCTCCTTTGAGAAAGGGGATGTAGATCATTCATTAGTAGATTGTGAAGTCGATGTTTTATTCTGTCAACACAAAAACGAGTGATCTGAGCAACGCCATCTACAATGTGGCAACAGTACTCGAACTTAGGACGTATCTGACTCTTATACAGATTGAGGATTGCTTCAAGAGTGAGATACTTTCTGGTGCGATAGAATGATTCAAACATTTTCCAGCGATTTTAACAACAGATTTGAATTAAGATTTTGATTATAATTCTGGAGTAAAGTAAAAATATCAACTTGTGTTCAATTAATGGTTGTGTTAAAGTCCTGTAGGTTATAGCTGAAAATAATTTGCTCGTTTGTAGCAACATTTCGCTGTGGGTGTGTTAGAACGACGTAAGAAAAAAAAAATTGATTAAGTAAAGAGGAATTTTCTATTAGAAGTTAAAGTTAGAAAATTAAGCTATCATGACAGGAAGCAGACCTGGCAAAGAAGTAAGATAGTTCCCGTCTCTAAGGTGTTCAACGTTGAGACTTACGGACGTATTTTTCTGGCTCTTCCACTCACTACTTTGGGGGATCTTCGGCAAGAGATTATTACTATGCAATAATTTAGATCAACTTGTTATATATTTGTATTTTTACAAATACATTAAGAAATATATAAGAAATATAGATAAATACAAACGGAAACTTCAAAGCGGATTGTTTTCTTTAGCACAATCATTATTACAACTGCAAGGAACGAAGAAAAGTTTCATATGCAATGATTTTTTTTTCCTGAACACATACTGTAGCGGAGAGCAGGAGAGGCAGCCGACTGCTGTGAACCAGGACAGTTGTCCACGGTGATCGAAGAAAAGAAGTTTGGTTTGCTGCTTGTGCGGAGGAGAGCTGCGGGCGCAAACCCGGAAATGCCAACTCGCAAAAAGTTTAATTTAATTTTTTTTTAAAGAGGAAACGGCAATGGGCGGCTTTGGCGTGCTCATTAGCATGTGTGAGATGTCGCTACTGTAAGGAGCACAGAAAAAACGTGATTCTACGAGATGTGTTGAGAGGCGGACGCGAACAGAAGAAGTGCCACATTTATTTTGGAAAACCTTGCATTGATTCGTTCACATACATTTTTTTATAGTAGACAGTACAAAATATTGAAAATTATATTTACACCTATACTTGAGTTGCCTTTGGTTTTCATAAGGCTAAATTTTCTATTGTTCAATTGTGAAAAAATTCATTTTTAGCCAGAACCACATTTTATATATATGTGTATACAAAATTTACTTAAATACACTGGAAAGGGGTGAGCGTGTGCTCAGTAAGAAAGAAGAGTCGTACATGCCCATAAACATCCATGTAATACATCAGTGTCATCACCAATTCCACCTCCATCAAAATAAGTGGCATAGAACTGGCAGAGAAAACAGACACGCACACACTGCGACTGATATGATTACTACTACTGCTACGTGTAATCAACACAAGGCACAACTGTTTACAAGACTTCTCTCGATGAGTTGACAACCGGCAATCTGTTTTGGTCAAAAGAATATCCCCGCCATAACATTACAAACGGCTTATTTATTGCGTGACCTGTAGGAAGCTGCCATCCAAATAAGCTGATCGAGACAAAGAATTGGTTGAGAGCAATCGTACAGTCTTAAAACGCCAAAATCTGGAAATCACTCGAAAAGCTGCTCGTCTGTGCAATCTGATTTTCATTTAGTTTTACTATAACACAAGCAAATTGCTGATAGTTTTAACAGATTTAGAACCACACATACGCTTATATGACATAATCCCACTGACACCGGTTCTCGTTAGATAACTGAAGTTAAACGACGTGGAGCCTGGCCAGTACCAGATTGGTGACCATTTGGGAATGCTAGACGCTGTATGTGATCTTCTCATGACTGGGATATATATGCGGCTTGGGACCGCTTGGGAATTTGATATTCCCTGTAAATTTCCTCTTCTGGATGAAGCCAGAATAGCCCGACCAGGGCTAATACAATATCAGGTATTACCGGTTATTACTTGGACTTTATTACAAATGGGGGCTCCGATCAGGCAGGTGAAATATTGTTGTCTTTTAGCCTCGAGTAAGTGTTTCTTGGTCCTCTATTAATCACAATAGTATGCAAAGAGGTACTAGCAACAAATGAAGAGGACAAGAGGATGCTTGGAAATACTATCATGAGAGATTCTCACCGGTGCTCTTCACCTGCTACCTCGCTGCAGCACTCTCATCCGTCCGAGAAAGCTCTAACAGGCTCAACCCACCAGTCTCCAGCCTGGGTCTGCCATTAGAAATGGAATATGCAGACGACGTTGATTTCCTGGGTGTAGAAAAGAAGCCCCTAGATCAGCTCCAGCCAATAGCGGCAGAGAGACTGAAAACGGACAATTTCTTCATGAACGAGATGAAAACAGAGTTTAGCCATGTATACCTTGCAGAAGCCACAGAGTTGGACCCACAAGGCAAGACCTTCCACGGCAATGAGAGCTGGTGCAATAACAAGACCCTGGGCTCCCTGCTGTGCAGCACTACAGATGTCACCACAGCCCGCTGTATACATGGCAATGTAGCGTTTCATTCATTGCATAAACTCTGGAGCCGACAAACCAAGATCCCGTTGAAGACTAGACTCCGTCTCTATAATGCATACTGCGTATCCATCATGCTCTACATTAGCAACAGTTGGGCAATAACAAAAGCCATGTTTAACAAGCTGAATGCGTGCCACCGCAGATATCTATGTTCCATCACAGGTCACTGCTAACCGAAAAAACTCATCAGCAACAAGGAACTATACGAGCTGTGCAACGAAAAACCCCTCTCCACAAAGGTCGCTGAACAAAGATGGTCTATGTTAGGCCATGTCCTACGAATGGACCCTGACACTCCGGCACAGAGGGCATTAGACTTTGCCGTTACTGGCTCGCAAGCCTACCAAACGTGACTAGGACGGCACTGCACAAATCTGCTGGGCACACTACATGCTGACCTCAAGCAGGCGGGACTAGGACGACTATGTACAGCGAAACAACTTCATTGCCTACGACAACTTGCGTATGACAAAGCCAGATGGACTGGGACTAGCATGGAGGACTGATTGCAGGTACAGGATGTCATTGGACTACCGTAGCCGCAGAACACAGTTTTAAGGAATAATAATAAAGAGATTGTTGTAAAATGAATTTCCATGGGATTGAGAAAATCTAGAAGTTGCAGAAGCAGTTTCTAGTCCAGCTATATGAATTGAAAAAAATGTTATGGGAAGCTGTAAGATGAATGATAAGGCTGCATGATTCTCAGGCATTGCTGCAGAAATGTTGAAAGCTGCAGGTGAAACCGGCATTGAGATGATCACAGCCTTGACAAATCAGATCATAAGAGGTTTTCCAAAAGACTGGGATCTTGGTACAATTGTGAATTGTTACAAGAGAGTCTCTGGATAGAGGTAATAACAGAGGCTTGAAGTTTATGGATCAGGTCATAACAGTTGCTGAGAGAATAACTGAGTAGCAAATAAGAAGTCAGATAAACATAGATGAATGCAGTTTTGTTTTATGCCCGAGCAAATCACTATTGATTTATAGTTATCCTGAGACAAATGGAAAAGAAGTGTCTCGGTAAGAAGAACCTGTATTTTACTGTTGTGAATATATGGAGAATGCCAAAATGAGTTGGTGGACTTTGCATAAATTAGGAGTCAGCAAGTGGCTGTTGAAGATTATTCAAGCAATGTATAGAAATGCTTAAAGTCATGTTAGAACTAACAACACATTTAGGATTCTGCACTGAGTCTAATGCTTTTCATTTGTGTCTTAGAAATGAGTTTGCTATAGGTTGTCTGGAAGAGATGCTTTATGCTGATGATATAGTGTTTACCTGTGAAACAATGGAACGTCTACTTGTTAAGTTAAAGATTTGGAGGAACGCTACGGAAAATAAAGGTTATGATAGTGAATGTTACCAAATGATGATCAGTGGTTGCAGTGTTGGGAATTCTTCCAAAAGAGGAAAGTCCCTTGCTCAGTTTGTGGAAAGAGAGTCGGGTTAAACCTAAATTTTTGTGGTATTTGTAATCATTTAGGAAAATAAGATGTGCATTAGAATTACAGGTAGGTGGAGAGATGATTATCTATTTGTGTGCAAGAAGTCTAAGTCAATTGAGGTGGGCGAGAACTCAGAAAGTATATTTTGATGGCAAGACGATTAGGGTTGTTCAGAAGTTTTGTTACCGTGATAATACTATCGGATGGAGCTGCTGCGAGTGTGATTGCAATAGTTAGGAGTGGATGGAATAAATTCAAGGAACTAAAAGGGAAAGAATTGCTGTTTTCTTGGTCGGAATCTATCATTCTTACACTTATCGTTGGCTAGTTTTGACCTTGAGGTAGTATTCCTTTAGCTCCTGACATCAAATGGTTACATGCCTTGTCTGGAGCGATTTCCATTAAAAAATAAAATCAGCAAAACATTGCTACTGTTGACCAAGGGAAGTGCAATCAGGCATGTGTATCCAGTGTGATGATGCATGAAAATGAAGCCTAACCCTGTTAAGAACGTGTTGTATGAAGAGAAATAATAGACATTGTATGGGAATGATAAAAGATGGATATGTAATGTGAGTCCTAAATACAGGCTTTGATCTGATGACCTCAGAGGAAGATTAAATCTGGACAGTATAGGGAGATGTGTGCAAAATAAGAGACTGTTTAGTATGGTCACATTCAACGAAAAGATAAAAGTTCTTGAGTTATTAGATATAAATCAGTTGAGGTAGCAGGGTCAGTTTGCAGGGGAAGCCAAAGAAAAATATGTGAAGAAGTAATAAGGATGGACTTGAGAAAAACCAGCCAGAGATAGATTAGTTTGGAAGTCAATTTCTAAAAGCCGTCCAACACATGGCAGCATGTAAAACGGAAGTTAAAAAGAAAGATGATTGGTTTGGTTTGTTTTATGGCATATCAACCATCTGTGGGTTATTTAATGCTGAATAAAGTTGTAAAATAAAATTCTATAGGTAGGATAATTATTTATATTCCTAGAATACATTGCACTTAGAATACATTGTTCTTAGAATACATTGCTTTGGCATTGGTAATCTTCCTTGTTCTCAACGTTATTGTATCTAGTATCTATTTGGGGAGAAAAAATTATAAAAAGAGATATAAGATTTCTTGAAGAATTAGATCCAATAATACGGCTGGGAATGAAATTATTGATACTAGGACATGAAGTAACCAGCCGATTGATCGGATCAGGCCTCTCCGAGCTCCCGTCTAGTCAAAGTAAGAGCCGAAGTGGACGAATACTTATCCACCAGGATCCCATTCTACTGCATCATGGTTCGCCCCCACGACCAACAGGTGGTCCCGTTTTCGGGGTAGGAGGTTACTCCTCTTCAAGATGTTGCAGTCGGCGAATTCGTGGCCCCACTGGCAGGGATAAAAACCGAAAGATGATGATGATGATGAAAAAGGGTTGAGCTGCCGTTAGACACACAGACCAAATAAAACCAAACCTTTTCAATTTGTCATTGCTATAAAATTTTGAAAATCAGATTTCTATCTTAAATTTTCCTTTTTTTTTCACGAAGCAGACAGGACTATCAAATTTGTAGAAAATCACATTTCTATTTTCAAATTTTTCTTTCATTTTGTAAGTGATGTGGGGGAACTATAACATTCCTGAAACTCATTTCTATTTTCAAATTTTTCTTTCATGAGGTAGAGGATAATCACTTTTCTCGTTTAGATATTTCTTTTTTCTCGGAAAATCACATTTCTATTATATTTTTTTTAAGGGAGGGGTGTATAACATTCCCGAAAATCACATTTCTAGCCTTTTATTTTTTTTAAAGAGGTGCATAAAATTTCTGGAAAACACATTTCGATGTTTTTATTTCTTTTCGTTCAAGAGATACTATAACATTCATGAAAACTACATTCCTATATTTTAAATTTTGTTTTTAAAGTAGAGGGAATAGATAACATTTCTGAAAATCACATTATTTTTTTTTTTTTTTTTTTGCAAGAAAATCACATTTCTATTGCTCTTTTTTTTAACAGGTGGGGGATAAAATTTCTAAAAATCACATTCCTATTTGACACAAAGGCAACGCCGAGTGTATATTTGACACCCAGTCATCATTGATTAAGTCAGCTAGTATTTATTTTTAGATAATAAAATACGAACAAAACCTCATTATTGAGGCTTTCCTCCATGGCATATTATTTCTTTTTCTTTGTCAACCTGTTAAGTTGATCAATAACAGAAACTCGCCGTCTTTTGTTTCATAGTTATTTTTTAATCGTTCAGTCTTAATCGACACGAGTTCAATTAACACTTTGAGAAAATTAACTATGCAAGCTTAAATATATATATGTATATGTGTATATTCTTTTTTTAATGCCCCCTTTTTAATTTCAACTTTTCAATTAACAACTCGCTAATTAAAACGCATGATTAAATTTAAAACAGGAAACAAAAAAAAACAATGTCGTTTCCTTCATTGCACTTGAGCAAACAAAAATACTCTTCAACATTTTCTCACTCAGTAAAAAGTTTGCCGATACGTATGATTTTGTTAAATATCCAGTTTGTTGCCAGCGAAAAAAAACAATACAACTCAGTATTACATATTACCAGTGACGTGCAGAGGTCTGGTGATGCCCGGGGCCAACTATTTGATTACATGCCACAAAGACTCAAGTATAAGTTCTAGTACTGAGAACTATTATGAGAAAAGAAAATAGTTTGATTATGATTGGATGCCAACTCAATTTGGATGCCCAAGACTACTGCCTCATCGCCCTATCCCTGCTCCTCTGTACTCCACTGCCTGACAGCAATATGCTCGTGAAGGTTTGTGTAGATATGAATGGCAGGTTCCCTCAGTCATTAAACATGATTCATAGGTTATCAGATTTAAGGTCACCTGTGGTCACATGCATGAGAAATGCAGCTGATTAGTCAGTTTAATCATTTGACATAAACAGGATTTAAAGTTGAATTTTAGTGAAGTAACTACCCTGATAGATAAGAGCGTTTAGATGATATAACCAGGAGAAACTCTAAGGAAAGATGGAAATCCTTATAGTTAACATTAATGAAGAAATTGTATCATTCGGACGACTTTTCTCATCTCGGATGTTATTCTCACAACGTTTCAGCCGATGTAACCTCTGACTTTTTTCAGGTGTGTCATGTCGAACTCGGGGAAACTGTATGGAATTTTTAACTGAGTATTACTGAATAGACCCATGCCACAGTGGATGAAGTAATAATCAGTTCTACGTGAAAGTCCCCTTGAGTTGAAGGTTGCATGCTCACTACAGACGATACTAACTAAGAATAAAATAAAAATTATTTAAGATTTCTACACAATCATGGCTGATGGAACAAGAATAATCTACTCTTGCAGATTAAATAAAGTGTTTGTTTAGAAATGTTTAGAAATGTTGTACAGATTCCCGAGTTCGACAAGGCGTACCTGAAGAAGGTCGAAGGTTACATCGGTCAAAATGTTGTGAGAATGAATAAAGAATATTCGTCTCTTTTTTCAATGTTTCACTTTTCTATCTTGAGATATGAATCATGAGAGAATATCTTCAATCTTTGCCCATGAGAGGAAGAGAAATGAGGGGGCAATCTGTCCATAGCCCTAATTAAAGTGGTATGTAACAATCCAATATAAAAAGTATTTCTTTATATGCTATATTTTTACCCATACGAAGTAAGATTGTTTAGTATATCATTAATCACTTTGTCACCAGATGTCTTCAAATTAAGGCCTGATAAACAGGATGTCTTATGAAGTTGAGCCATTCATGCTTTCAGCCCTTATTTTATGCACTAGAGTGATCCGAGATGTTATCTCCTGGCATGTTTCTCAATTGGTCGTTCCTCAACTCACAAGGGTCAAATATTTTATTTCACCTACAACATCCGTCCTTCAGGCCAACCTAGTCTGGCACAAGACTATTAGATATTTTTGCTGTTTATTATTTAACCGTTTATACTTCCATTAATTTCTAGATTTCTATAATATATGAGTTGTTTTTGTTTGAAGCTGAACGTAAAAGCATTCAGAACAGAATATGAGAGTCGGAACTTAAAAATGCTGGAATCCCAAATAAGAATATTGGGAAGATGATAAATGCCTCTATATAATTGCCTCCTTACAGGGGGAGCGTTAGGCACATATACGGTTTTTAATGTAAAAAAAAATCAATCTTACCAAAAACAGGCACTCTGAATTGAACAAAAATTTAAATTACCTCAGTCTAGAAGGATTTCTTCTTCACTGACTGCGGACAGAACAGATGAAGTATAGTATCAGAACAGAGACTACACTTTGGTTTTAGCTAAAAGTGTAAGTCCTTTCAGAAGAGATTAGATAATTTGTCAAACATTTAGTTGTTTGTGAGCATAATTCTTAGATAAGGCACTGTTGTTTTTTTTACACATGTGAACTGGTGATCTCATCTTGGTTTTTATCATGTTAATAGCATTTCGACCATTTTACTCCCCGGTTTTCTTCAGTAGCTTTTTGTCATCAATAACCTTCTGGAACGTTAAACTTAACCCTTTATTTCATCTAACGCATCAGACTGCTCCTATTGTCTTTCAAGATTGTTAGATGTCTCATATACGTTAATGAGTTCTTTTATCAGAGATTGATCTCAGAATTCACTTCAATGGATTTATCCACCAGGATTTGTGTTCAGTAGATTTATAAATACTAGAAAATCACACAAAATTATTTATGTATAGCTAAGAGTAGGTATATCTAAGAGTGTAATTGTATCAGCTAAAAGGAGGTATATCTAAGAGTGTAATAGCATCAGCTAAGAGTAGGTATATCTAAGAGTGTAATAGCAGCAGCTAAGAGTAGGTATATCTAAGAGTGTAATAGCATCAGCTAAGAGTAGGTATATCTAAGAGTGTAATAGCATCAGCTAAGAGTAGGTATATCTAAGAGTGTAATAGCATCAGCTTTGAGTAGGTATATCTAAGCGTGTAATAGCATCAGCTAAGAGTAGGTATATCTAAGAGTGTAATAGCATCAGCTAAGAGTAGGTATATCTAAGAGTGTAATAGCAGCAGCTAAGAGTATGTATATCTAAGAGTGTAATAGAATCAGCTAAGAGTAGGTATATCTAAGAGTGTAATAGAATCAGCTAAGAGTAGGTATATCTAAGAGTGTAATAGCATCAGCTAAGAGTAGGTATATCTAAGAGTGTAATAGCATCAGCTAAGAGTAGGTATATCTAAGAGTGTAATAGAATCAGCTAAGAGTAGGTATATCTAAGAGTGTAATAGAATCAGCTAAGAGTAGGTATATCTAAGAGTGTAATAGCATCAGCTAAGAGTAGGTATATCTAAGAGTGTAATAGCATCAGCTAAGAGTAGGTATATCTAAGAGTGTAACAGCAGCAGCTTAGAGTAGGTATATCTAAGCGTGTAATAGCATCAGCTAAGAGTAGGTATATCTAAGAGTGTAATAGCAGCAGCTAAGAGTAGGTATATCTAAGAGTGTAATAGAATCAGCTAAGAGTAGGTATATCTAAGAGTGTAATAGCATCAGCATAGAGTGGTATATCTAAGAGTGTAATAGCATCAGCTGAGAGTAGGTACATCTAAGAGTGTAATAGCATCAGCTGAGAGTAGGTATATCTAAGAGTGTAATAGCATCAGCTGAGAGTAGGTATATCTAAGAGTGTAATAGCATCAGCTGAGAGTAGGTATATCTAAGAGTGTAATAGCATCAGCTTAGAGTAGGTATATCTAAGAGTGTAATAGCATCAGCATAGAGTAGGTATATCTAAGAGTGTAATAGCATCAGCTGAGAGTAGGTATATCTAAGAGTGTAATAGCATCAGCTGAGAGTAGGTACATCTAAGAGTGTAATAGCATCAGCTGAGAGTAGGTATATCTAAGAGTGTAATAGCATCAGCTGAGAGTAGGTACATCTAAGAGTGTAATAGCATCAGCTGAGAGTAGGTACATCTAAGAGTGTAATAGCATCAGCTGAGAGTAGGTATATCTAAGAGTGTAATAGCATCAGCTGAGAGTAGGTATATCTAAGAGTGTAATAGCATCAGCTGAGAGTAGGTATATCTAAGAGTGTAATAGAATCAGCTAAGAGTAGGTATATCTAAGAGTGTAATAGCATCAGCATAGAGTAGGTATATCTAAGAGTGTAATAGCATCAGCTGAGAGTAGGTACATCTAAGAGTGTAATAGCATCAGCTGAGAGTAGGTATATCTAAGAGTGTAATAGCATCAGCTGAGAGTAGGTATATCTAAGAGTGTAATAGCATCAGCTGAGAGTAGGTATATCTAAGAGTGTAATAGCATCAGCATAGAGTAGGTATATCTAAGAGTGTAATAGAATCAGCTAAGAGTAGGTATATCTAAGAGTGTAATAGAATCAGCTAAGAGTAGGTATATCTAAGAGTGTAATAGCATCAGCGTAGAGTAGGTATATCTAAGAGTGTAATAGCATTAGCTAAGAGTAGGTATATCTAAGAGTGTAATAGAATCAGCTAAGAGTAGGTATATCTAAGAGTGTAACAGCATCAGCTAAGAGTAGGTATACTAAGATGACCAGAAAACAAATTGATTTGCAAAAATTAGGAAGGCGCAATTTCTGAAGAATGTATAATAGTGTAGTGAATAATGGGCAGTCAACAATTCCTCGCTATCTAATTACCATGATGTTGTTTGCACAGCCTTGCAAAATTATCGTCTCATAAGTCTCTTCTCGCTAAAATATTTGAATCATTCAGCAATCTAGAGACAGTGTACCACCTCATTAATGCTAAACTTCTTCAAGCCTATTTTACTACGGATATCCTAGCAGTCATCTATGAACGCATATACAATACACTGGAAAGGCAAGTGAATTTAGGGCCATAGTCTTAAACGACAAGGTCCGACATGAAGGTATTCTCATGAAAATTCATTTGTATGCTATTACTGGACGAATATTTAATATAATCAGATCCTTCTTAACCAAAAGAAAGATTCAGGTTGTCGTCGATGACCGTACATCTAAACAACATCATATGAATGCAGGTGTTCCCCTGCGGTCGATCCTTGGACCTTCACTATTCCTGATTTCCATAAACAACCTCCCTGATGCAATTGTGTCTGAGATGAGTATATTTGCTGATGATAACACACTCTATTCTCGACATGTGGGTAAAATGAACACACACATATCCAAAGCAATCACTGAAAAATATCCTCCAGTCTATAGTGGAACGGGGACAAAAATGGATGGTAACATGTAATGCTACAAAGACAAAACTCCTTTCCTTTAACAATTATAAGCAACATTTTCAACCACCAATTGCCATAGCTAATAGCACCCTACCTGAGAGTCTAACATTCAAACTTCTCAGCCTAACATTCACAGGTAACATGAATTTGAACAAATACATAGAAGATATTGCTAAGGTTGCTGCAAAGAAGGTGGGCTCCCTCTACCGGGCTATAAAACTTCTTGTACCTGCCAGTATTTTATATCTCTACCAAGCCACCATTCGCCGATGCATGGAGTATTGTCGTCACATCTGGGCTGATGCATCAACCACTAGTCTTCCCCTCTTAAACAGGACCCAAAAAAGAACCTTTGATCTAATAGGTCTGACACTGTCTTCTAAGCTACAGCCCCTGCACCATTGTTGCAATGTTGTATCCGTGTGCTTGTTTTTCAAGTACGTCAATGTTATGTGCTCCAACAAACTTGCTGCACTGGTGTCACCTCGACGTAAATACCCTCGACCAACGCAACAATCTCACCATTCATTGTGGATGAAAGCCTTTCTACTGTAATAGCTTCTTTCCTCGAACTGCTAGACTTTGGAATTCTCTCCATTCTCCCTGAATGTACCATCATGAAGAAAGTTTAATGTAATGTTAACAAACATTTAGCTGTAAAACTCCATACTTAAGATGGCACCATCATAAATCTGGTCCCTAATTTACAGTAGCTCTTTACGTCTCAGTGGCAATGTGCCTTGTTTGGAATGAATATAATATAATATATATATATATATATACATATATATATGGAATAAACGATAAGCAATTAAAATTCCTTTAAAGTTACCCAACCGATTGAGAATGGTCGTATTATAGACGACTGAAATATTTCGGAGAATTATACAAAATGAGTTTTTGAGTTTATTTTTGCTAGTTGTTGAATTGCTTATCTTTTATTCCATTTTTATTTTTACATTCTGTCCGAAACATTGTTTCTTTTTCCTCACACATATATATATATATATATATATTGAAAATTTAGCAATGAAGCTATTAGAAGCCATACATACGATGCAAATAATTTTTAAATTTCATTTTTTACTTGTTTTACTTATTGTTTTCTTCAACCCCGAGTGACAATATTTATCCCTTGTGAGAGTGCCTATATAGTGAAGCAAGGTTTTCATAATCACCAGTCGCACCTCTCCTGAACCAACAACGAGGATTCCATGGCGACTGGAAACAATGCCAGAATATGCAGAAAAAGACTGGTGCTTCTCCTACATTAGTTGCACAACCAAGGCTTGAGAGTCTAGTGTACCCTACTATTTAATCCATAGCTGGAAGGAGGATAAATGGATTCATACCCTTCCCAAGGTATTAGTGAAATTGATACATGTATAAGGAGAGAGAGAGAGAGAGAGAGAGAGAGAGAGAGCAAGAAAGAAAGAGAGTAAAACACTAATTCTCCAATAATATTTTTCAGGATATTCTACCTTGTCATTCTTGGATATGATAAAGTTGAATGTTCTTCTAAATAACACCACTTTTACTTTGTTTCCGAAAGGAATTCGGTCAGCCTCACCAACCCTGCAGCCCCTGGGTGGTTCGTGGAAGGGGGAAAGATGCCTAACTGTCAGACTTATCTTCAGCAGTAAAAAAGAAATGTGTAAATTCACCAAATGTGATTAAGCATCTTGACAGTAACGTCAGAACGACAATCAAGTTGTGTTTCGCTTTTAGTGGAAATTATTTTTTCTTTTTAGGGAATAAAGGCGAACAACAAAAAACAACTCATAACAAAACAGAAACAGACACAAAAAACTGAACCTTAAATTTTCAAAATTTTCACAAGGAAATTCGAATAAATTGAATGAAATTTTCGTCGCAAGCCACCAAGAAATATTTCTTAGGGAAAATTTTTAATCGAGTTTCTGGGATATTTTATACAAATGGTAAAAATTGAATTTGCAATGCTCGACAAATTAACGACGTATGAATCTATACATGAATCCATCATTATAGATGTGTACACAAACACAACAGGATTGTATATATATATATATATATATATATATAGAGAGAGAGAGAGAGAGAGAGTGCGATATACAGAGTTCTAAATCAGGTTACCTGTTTCGTATATTTCCTCGTAAATATCATCATAGATATGCATACAATGAAATTAAATAAAAGTGAGTTTTCATGGCTGAAAGGCGTCGTTGCCTAAACACACACACATACACACACACACATATATATATATATATATATATATATATATATATAAGAATACTCTTCCCAGGACGGGTAAAATGATTTCCCCGAACAGAACAGTTTTGCACCATTTTTATGTCCCCATAAAAAATTAAAATCGCGATATAATGCTACTAAACCTTATGTCTAGAATCCTTATTCCTATATTTGATGGAAACCCATTACATGATTTTGATTCTAAAAAATGTCTAAAATTTAAAGAATATGTCTAAAACTCAAGGCTTAAGCTTAAGGAGTATTCAGAAGAAATTAAAATCCAGGGAATGCTAAAAAAATTGTATTCTTGAAATAAATTATAGGAAATTTAGTTAAAAGTACACATCAATGTAAAGCATGTAAAAGTTTATAGGAAACAATGCAAAAATAACAATCTGAATCAACTTTTGAAAAAAGTTAATAGATAATGTGAACAGTCAGGTTTGAAAGATAGACATAAATGGACATATTCGTATATGTCAGGTCTGTGATATAAACAAGAATAGGAACAGGGATGAAAAAGAGGGAAAAAGATACAAGAGAGAAAGAGTAAAAACAAGACGAATAAATAAGGACAAACTGATAAATATAAAGTAAAAGAAATAAGATAGATATACAGAAGAAAGGGGAATAGAGAAAAAGATGCGAGAGAGAGAGAGACAAAGGGAGGATAAGACTTAGTGATAGATAAGGACAGGTTGATAGATGTGAAGTCGAAGATTGAATTAGAAAAAGGAAGAGAAACGAAGAAGAGATATGAGAGGAGAGAAAGAGAGGGAGAGAGAGAGAGAGAAAAGCAAAACAAAGAAATTGTAAAACAAGAGACGATCGTGGACAGACAAGGTTAGGGTTAGGGTTAGATTGATGAAAAAACAAACAAACAAATCAATCTGTTCAAATACAGATGGAAACCGACCGAGATGGTTAGTTCAGAAAACCATAATGGCGGACAAAAGAATAGATTCTGTAATGAACAAAGAAAAACATGTATCCATTTATAGAATCTCATTTTACTATAACAGAAATTGTTGGCTTGCATCTTTTAACGTATCAGTACTTGAAGGCACTGTTGTTTACCAAAATGCAAATGTCATCTTGCTCATGAGAACTGAAGATGTGACCTCGAGCTAAGAGCAAAATGACAGAAGAATGACTGATTCGAAACGTACCATACAGTTGGTTGCTTATATTTCACCATGACAACCAGAACACGATGTACTTAATGCACTAGCTTAAGGAACCACTAACATTTGGAACCACTAAAATGTTTTCCTTTTTAAAAGTGCTTCCAGCAGAAATGACGACAGAAATATAAAAGATAACATATATATATATATTTAAAAAACCTAGATAACAACCAGAACATCATTTCACCAGCAGACAAAGGTGGTTGTTATCATGGATAATCTAAATACAATTAAAAGATATTCCAACTCCTACATGATTAAGACATTTAGGAAGCAATTAATTCCATCTTTATAAACAAAGAAATAGACAAATTTAACAAATCCTTTATAAAAACTAATAAACAATAATAAAACCTGGTCAGCATACATTGATTACCACCCCACTTTTCCAACTTTATATTGCCTACCCAAAACCCACATAATTTATTGGCAGTGCTACCCATAAGATTGCACGTGCCATTACTAAAATACTAACCCCATTACGAGGTACAATTCGCTCGACACACTTAAAAAACTCCGGAGATCTACTTAACAAAATAAAAATCTTTATCTAACGAATAAAACGATGAACAGCCTGGTCATAGAATCATTATATACCAATATCCCCACTAGAATGCCTTAATTTACTTCAAAACCATCTTAACAAAATAAATATCAGCTTACCCTTTCTAGTTAATAACATAATTAATATTATAAATATATACACTAAGATGACTTATTACTACTTTTGATAGTTTCTTTTATAATCAGAAATGTCTCCTACCCATTGAGAATGTCCTCAGTGGTGTCCTATCCTGGTTAATTTTTGAATTTCTTGAAAGTGGACCTTTGAAATATAGACTACCTAAAAATGTATCATACTACAGCTAAATAGACGATATCTTAATTTTCCTCCCCAAAACCACTAAAATAGAGAACATTACTGATAGACTTAATAAAATATAACCTACCATCAAATTTACTTTCGAAAAAGAAAGCGATAACGCCATACCCTTTCTTGACATTCTATTAATAAACAACAGTAATAAATTATATTATATTATTAGGTAAACCAACCAATAAGAATGATTGTGTTCATTTTTATTCGCACCACAATAATAAAGTAAGAACAGGCATCATAATTGGATTTTACCTCAGAGCACTGATGATTGCAGCAACGAATATCTAAATGAGGAATTTAAATACATTGAACACACACTCAAAACTTTACAGTCCCTACGTATTTTATACAAAACTCAAAAAGAAAGCTCTCCAGATTTACTCAAATCGCAAACAAAATAATTCATCAACCAGCCCTATAATAAATAGACATCAGCTTTACCGACCAACTCTATAAACAACCCCATTTAGACAGAACTTAATAAACTAGGTATTAATATAGCCCAAATAACCTCATCAACTATTATGGATTTAATCAGAAAATCTAAATTCGACACTACACCCACAGTCAAATCTGGCATATATTCAATCCCTTTTCTGGATTGTGATAGGGTCTATATTGGGGAGACCCAGAACAACCTAGACAAGAGAATTTACGAGCACAAAAGAGAAATCAAAATCAACAACATGCCAATGCCTTATGTGCTCATTCTATGGAATATGATAATCGCTTTGATTTTAATAACTCCATCTTTGAGTAAAGCTATACATAACAAATTCACGTGTCGATTAATCAGATCATCACTTATAGCCCACTTCACAAATACAATAAAACAAAGAATGGGCTTCTATTATGTCTCTCCCAACCTATATAAAGCTATTATTAATGTAAATAAGATATATTTGCTTTTAAATTAGTTTCTTTTGAATCTCCTTTTTACTCTTAAATTTCTCCTTTCCTTTTGCCAATACTATATCTATTAAGTCGATGCTTATGGCTCAACTGTACGACCAGTTGGTCAGCAAGTCCAACTGCCAAGCACATCAGAATGCCGGTTTATAATAAGGCTAGAATGTTCCATTATGCTCAGAAGGGCAAGTCCATTCTCTGTGTTCTGATTGGCTGAGATTCATAAGTGGCCATTCTAGTGTATAAATGTTCATTCATTCGAATAAGTATTCTTCTATGAGATGAATGCCAGTTGAGGCCTTTATGCCGGTAAGTGTTAGTTTGATTCCATAATATCTATGTACATTTTGTATATATATTTCGAGCACATATATATGCAGATGTATTTTTAAGTGTGGGTATCTTTATTTTATCATTTATAGGTTTGTAATAGTTCCTATTGATAAGACAACAAATAATATAGCTTTTATCTGTCAAAGATACTATATACAGTGCTTATTGTTAGAAGTAGGAATTATAGGTGAGGTTTCAGATACGTATAAATTAAGTGAAATCGATAGTATTATTCTAAACAACACCGTTATTTGTGAAAAATTAGGACTAAAATTGGAAAAAAAAATACAAAAATCTTCCATGTATGTACTGGATACCTAAAATGCACAAAAAAACAGTTGGCACCCGTTTTATTGTTGCCTCTAAGATGTGCATCACAATACTCTTCAGTTAAGCTATATCTAAAGATTTTTAAATTAATCATGAATCAAATAAATAATTTCCATAAAAACGTAAATTCTATAGTAATATAAACCTATTTTGGTTGGTAAATAATTCAGCTCTAGAAAAGGAAAAATTAGATCGTATAAATTCTCGTAAAAAGGTAAATCAATCTCAACATATGATTTTAGTACTTTATATACAAAAATAAAACAAAGAACTTATTAAAGAATTAAATAATAGTATTAATTTAGCCGTTTCAGGAGGGAAAGGTAAATACATAGACTTTTCAAAATCTAACACTTTTTGGCGTAAAAGTAAAAATGGTAAGACTAGTGTTCCAAAACTGGTCTGATAATACTTATAAGTCACCTTATTAAAGAAAGTTACTTTAAAATAGGAAATAAAGTACTACTCCAAAGAATAGGCATTCCAATGGGTTTGTATCCTGCACCATTTTGGGCTAATCTCTATCTAGATAGACTTGAATACATATATGTGTCATCATTAATAAACACTGATATTTCTAGAGCGTATATTTATCATGGTTGTAGGCGATTTATTGACAACTTTGTATGCATTAATGATAACGAAGTGTTTGAAAATACAAAACATTTGATATATCCAAAGGAGTTAGAATTAAACTGTGAACACACAGAAATACAAGCTACATTTCTTGATTTTGATATGAAAATTGAGGATAACATAATTATCTATGAAATGTTTGATGAAATAAATTCCTTCCCCTTTCATACCGTTCGTATGCTGCATAAAAATAGTACCTTATATGTGTATATCTTTACGGGAGCATTATGTTCGAATTTCTGAGAATAGCTCGTGTTACCTTCAAATTAATAGATTTTATACCCCCAATTTCTGCCGTAATAATAAGAATGATTAAACAAGGTGGTGATCAAAATAAAATAATTAGACAATTAAATAAAGCAATAACTCGCCATCCTAACACTTTTAAGCCATATCAAATTAATCAAAGTAGATTGATTGAGCAAATCCAAAACTATCTAAGAAATTTAGTAGAAAATGTATAAACGTATATATATACATATATGACACATATAGTATTAAAAACATTTAAAAAATACATGTACACATTATATATATATATATATATATATATATAGATATTAATTTTTAAATATTTTTAAATGAAACTAAATATCAATAATAATATAAATACATAAAACTATAAATAATCAAATATATAGTTTAATGGATTCGTCTGAACACTATAAAATACAGCACATCTTTGTGAATAACATATACATTTTTTTAGACACAGACGAACAACACCGATAAGGAGGACATTTTTTAATAATAAAATAAGTTAGCAAAAATTAATCTGGAACAAAAAATTAGATCGAATATCCGGAAGGTTTTTGTTCTTGTTTTTTAAGGGAAGTGGTGTCTGATCAACTCTGCTGAGAAGTCATGAGATAAAATATTGTTTTGATTTTAAATTCTCGAAACAGTTTTTCATGGTAAACAACTGATGATTCTTTTAGTAATGTTAAGACAAGCGTAAATTCTTGGAAGCAAACTAATATAGTGACTGTAAAAAGTTCATTGACTTACAAGCAAAGCAGTTTTCCAACGAAGGACTTGGGACTAAAAGTTGTTATTTTTCATATAGCTTTAATAGTTGAAAAACTTCCAAGACTATATACATACATACAGCTGTTTCGTCGTATCACAACTCTTCAGTTTGGCTAGTCGTAGCAAACTTAATCACACTGTGATTAGAAATCCGAATGCCAGGTTACCATCAACTGTGAACAGCGGTGTCCAGGGTCTTACATTTGCATTAAGATACTCGCTACTGACAGATATCATGCTATATATTTTCTTCGTTTACATATTTTTCGTGCTATTTAATAACCTAAACGAACTCTATTCTTTATAGACGAATATAACTTTTTCACTAAATAGAAACCCTTAACATTCATCTCTTACAATTTATTTGTTGAGAAAGAAAACCGAAAATGTAAAACAATGACATTATTCTAAAGAGAAACAAAATACATTGAATAAATACATTTTTTAAGTAATATCGTAATTTGTGATTTTATTGAAGTATGATTTTAGCTAAAATAGATGCAATGTAGTAGAAACCTATTCGGTGTTTGATGAATGTTATGTTTTTAGATTATGAAATGATGGTGCATTCAGAGAGTATTGATTTACTCCTCTCCAGGAGTTAGGCACAATGCCAGTTTTTATCTTACTTCCACAAGTAAGATGTGACCCAAGTTTGGGAAAGTGGGGTTTTAAAATTGCCTGGGCAGCCCCGTCGGCATTTCCCGGTAGGGGCGCCTCAGGCAGTAAGCAATAAACTTACTCCTCCCCAAAGAGGGGAGGCGAAGCCTGGGAGGGTGGACCTCCTAGAACTGCACAGGACAGACCCATTGACCGGCGTAAATCAAGCCTCGAAGGCCAAGACAATACCAGTCTATGGGGTGCAGTATCCATCGGAACAGATACTACACTTTGATCTTAGCCAAAAATGGATGAGTGTTATTAGTATACAATGAGTGAAATAAAATGTGTGATTGAAATCATACATATAGGAGAAAATGGTGTTTTGTGATCTTTTAATTCAATGTGACAAAAGCCAAACTAGTGAAACATGACTAACTATAGATAAGAGAATATACAAGCAGAAAAACAGTATAGGTCTACTACGATCTAATTGTGTTATACTGTTATAAGTATGAAACTCCTATAACATATCAAGCATCAATAGGTTACTTAATGACAAGTTTCGTTAAATTCTGTAGTATATTTTGGCAGTTTATAAATGATCCACAGACAGAAAAACATTCTTAATTCTAATATAGATTTCTGACAAACTTCTAAAATCAGTTTCTGATGTGATGTCCCAGACATCTGATGCCATACGGACATTTCCCGATAGCCATATGCTAACGACTGTTTATCATGGAACACTGCCAAAAACGGCAATTGGCAGATAGGATTGTCAATTAAGAAATAATTAAATAATAATGCTCACAAATGTATGATAAAGTCAAAAGGTGATTTTTTATGAAATGCTTTGAAGAGACATGGAAATATTGTAGACTAACTGAAGCACACACCTACGTTAGGTAATCTATAAATATAAGTTAACAATATATAAATCTTCGAGTAGGAAAAAATTGGCTTAAATCTCTGGAAGAAAGTGTCCTAGAGTAACGGTAGGACCACATTTGAAATCGATGACAAAGGTAAAAATAGGCAGTAAGTTACCAGTAAATATTTTAAAACAGCAAAAATATATGTTTTGTTACAGTTCCAGTTTTCTTTAACGAAAACGAAAAAAAAGGAAGGAATTGCAATGAGTTCAGCTATGAGAATCTATTGTACAAGAAGTGCATTTATTATGAATCATTCCACGAAAATTGATTATTGAATAATCAAATTTCATATCTTTTGTGATTTAGTTAATTATAACGAAGTACGTCGGTTACCTGCTGTAACAAACAAAGACGTATGCAAATCTTCTATAGCCGTAACACCTTTACAACACAGACAGTTTCTAGAAATAACACCTTTTCTCAGCTGTCCGAAATCCCATTCTCCATCTGTTTTTAATTAATCTTTTTAAGTCAGTTGATCCCCACATCCTGAATCAGATGCTCATGAGATGCAAATAAGTTCCAACTATAAAAATCACCAATTATGAACAGACATTCTTTTATTTCTGGAAAACGATCGACTGACACATGAAACATCTAAAACACTTTGAAGCTGGTAAGTTTTCGTCTCTGTTGTTACACCTGCATTATTATGAAATGCTAATCGGTGACCCGCACATCAGAGCAACTCCTCATTTGTATGTTATTGTTATGATCCTAGCCAAAAATGATTTTGTTCTTGTTCAGTAAGGTATCTTCATATCAGGGAAGAGTGATAGGTTTATTGCCAGAGACGCCCTCACCAGGTATGCCGATGGGTTCGAACATAGCACATTTTATACCTGTCTAGAGTTACCCGTTTTGTGGAGAGCCGATCTTCCCACTAATTTCGACCTTGGTCAGGTCACACATTGGTGGAAATGTAAGTAAATCCAAGTAGGCTGCAGCATTGTTTGAACGCCTCATTCGTTATTTGAAGGTTTCGTCTATTTCATGAAATTCCGGACATTTTGATTGTTCAATATGAGTAAAGTTACAGGCATACTATGCCCCCCCCGCCCCATTTTCTGATAGCAACCTTACAATTTTTCGATTTCATTGATACAAAATGGTATTATAGTTAAATAAATAAGAATTAAGGAAAATAGAAAAACGCCACAAAAACACTCGTCAGTGTTAATCATTCTGACTTTTGAATCGCCGGCCACTCTCTGATCGGCACAGATTACGACAAAAGGCCCATAACTGATTGTTAGGTTCATTGTATTTGCTGATCCGTACCTGTCCTCGACTTGCACGGCCATTAGGACCGTGTTTAATCATTGGAAATAAAAATTTGATAAATATTTTTCCACGAGAAATATAAATTAATAAATGTTTTCTAAAATTTAGTTCTGATAATCTGAAAATTATAGTGCTTAATCGCTAAATAATCACCAGAATTTTTAAAAAAATGATGCTGTGACAAGGAATTGAACTCACAACTTTTTGGTATAAATCAACAAATTAAAATTAAGCCCCATTACTTTCACAACCGCAATACTGAATGGCTTTTTGAATTTCTAGACTGGACATTCAGACAACAAACGAGAATTTCACGCAATTGACGGGACCTTCGAATAAAGAACTCGACTTTTAGACAATGGACGTTACTTCAAATAACGAACGAGACCATCGAACAACTATCTAGCTTTAAAATAGCGAACGAGATCTTCAGACAACAGACGAGACAGTTAAATAACGAGCGAGACTTTTAGACAACAGATGGGACATTCAAATAACGAAAGAGGCTGTACTTTTAGCAAGTATACGGGGTCACCTATTTGGAACAGAACGGAACTGGTAAAGAATATATTCACCTTAATAGAAAAGTGTTTTGGTAACAAAAAAGACTTTGTGGACAAAAAACGCGTTGTTGATACAGGGTTGACACAGATTAGTAAGGAGGCCCACATTAGCTTTGACCCGCAAAAGAGGGAAAAGAAAATGTTTAAAAGAAATTGAAACTAAAATCTATGTTAAAAAGTACTCCGGACAAGAAAATACAAATAAGAGTGAACTTGGCACGAGACCAAAATATAAAAGGGACAAACAAAGCTGAACCTGTCAAAACTGACGTCAGCCACAACAAAAACAGCAACTACAATAATAGTGATAATAATGAAGAAGAAGAATAAGATGGTGGAGGTGAAAGAGAAAAAAAAACCCAAAGAAAATGACAGAGGGAAGGAGGAGGGATAGAAGAAAGAAAAGAAAAGGAAGGATGATGAAGATGATGATGATGGAGAAGAATAGGGTGTAAAAAAATAGTGGAAACCAAAGAAGTTGAAAGAAAGGAAAGGAAAAAGCGAAGAGAACGTATAAGGATAATGAAGAGAAAAAAAGTAAAGCAATAAAAATAGCATAACACGAAAAAAGAGATGGAAGAGGAAGAAAGGAGAATGAGGAAAATCAAAAGTTTGAGTAAATAGAAGGAAAGTAAAAGTACAGAAATATAAAAGGAGGATAAAATAGAAGTTTGAGCAGGAACAGGATTTGAAGAAGAAAGAAAAAGAAATGAACAGAAAAAGGAGGAAAGGAAATAAAAGTTACTAGAAGAAAGAAGAAGAAGAAAACGAAGACAAAGAGGAGGAAGAAGAAGAAAAAGAAACGGTGAATAATGAGGAGAAGGCTGGGATAAATGATGATTTGAAGAAATCCATTAAAGAAAAACGCCAATGAAGAAGAAAGTAACACATGAAGAAGAAGAAGGGGGAGACATATTGTATTAAAGAAAAAGGATACGAAAGAAAAAGAATGATGATGATGATTATGAGGAGAGAGACGAGGGATAATATATTCGAATATTTAGTTAAGAATACATAATGAAGAATTAATCAAAGATGAAATTTTATAAAATAAAAAAATATTCTCTACTAATATGACATTTACGAGTGTCTGTGTTTGATTTTGTGTCCGCTAACTACTAGTTGACTATTAGACCTACGAACTTGACATTTGGTAGAAATGATGCTATATTTATTCAGATTGGTAAGGATGGAGACATACTTATCTTTGGTAATTAAATCCCATAAATTTAACAGATTCCCAAAATGTTATCTTTTGATTTTTTGAAAATCTTAAGCCCATAACATTAATTATCTTTTTTAGCATAGTTTTCGATATAGCAGTGTTTTGTTTATGGATATAGTTATGGATACTTCCTTCCCTCACTTGTAGATTTACAACTTAAAGATTAACACGGCAAAATAAAACATTTTCTTCCATAAGAACATTTTGGTGAGATAATTAATATTCGTAAATAAGATTCTCTGCCAAACAGACTTTTGATTGGAGTTGGCAAAGTATCCTCAATCTGGGAGGACAGCGATAACATGTGTGGACACTGAGATGCTGCACAGGAGAACCAGGTACGTGTTTTGATTAAGAAATGGACTGTATTATGAGAGGCTGGTAACGTGGATATCGGGGAGTTCTCTGGACTCATTGCTTACATAAAAATCTTTACAACTAAAATTTTATTTATTTTTCTGTATAAGTTTTAAAATGCGCAAACAAATAAAAATTAAAATTAATTACAACTCCAGGTAGGTACATTAATAATTTGAAGAATTCTTATAAGGGAGGAGGCGTACCTTCACAATATTAACACTTTTTTAAGCCCATAACTTTAATTATGTAAGATCTCTTTGAGCATAGTTTCTCCATAGTATTTCGTTTTTCATTGATGCAAAGTATTTTGGGACCTGATTACTAGGCGTTTGTTAAGATACCCCTAAAGAAAGATGACCTCTCTTCCTGCTTTTTTTTGTGAGATTTAAACCATTAGTAAAAGGCAAACAATTATATAGATGAAAAAAGAAAATTGGGCAAAACCTCTTAATTATAGCTTACACATTCAGTTTTGTTGTCTCTATATTCACACACTTTATCCAATTGCAGTATGTTTATGATTGGTTTAGTAAGCGGTCTCTTGCACTTAAATGTTCCGAGTGTCTCACTATTATAAACCTGTCCTTGAACAAAGATGTTGACTAGTAATACGAGTACAACTACTAATACTACTACTACTAATAATAATAATAATAATAGAAAGAGAAATATATAAAAAGAACATCACAGAAGGCCAAGGGATGCGAAATTGCCAAAAATTCTATCAACTGACACCCCAGCTAACAAAAAAAAGTTGTTTTTTTAAATAAAAAAATACATACATACACATGGTGGCATCAACTTCGACAGATACTACAGAAAATTGTCGTGAAGGGTCAAGGAGGATCGCAAGAAGTGAAGAGAGAAAGCACCAATCGGACCTCCACTGGAATGGTGAAGAGAGAACTGGAACCTTGGGGAGGTTCATTGCCTCTCAACTTCCAGAAAAGACGGATGGTTCTCGCTAGTGTATGGCTGTTTCAATAACGCAAAATAATTTGCAACGGTTGATGAAAAAAGGTTGATAGTGCTGCAAATATGGGGAAACTTGTCACTCAGAATCCAGGGAACACCATTTGTGAAAACTCCTAGTGAGTGAGTAAATATCAATATGTTAGGCGAATTGTTGTCACCTGCAGTTTGTTATATACTCCTAATTATTGTCTGCTAGAAAGAAAGCAATAAATATAATAAAGAAATTAAGAAACGGAAAAATATTTTTATATATTAGAGGGTCTTAAATAGAACATGAATTTGTAGTCAGTTCCGAATGACAGTCTTCTGGAGGTTGAGGGTTCAATCCTTACTACAAGCAATAATAACTAAGAATAACAAGAATTAATTAACACTTCTACCCGATATGGCTGCTAGAACGAGAACTATCTACCCTCATTGATTAAAGAAACGGTTCAGTTCGAAATTCCATATAGGTTCCCGAGCTCAACAGGAAAATTCCCAAGTTACAAAAAATGCACTTGAAGAAGATCGGTGGTTACATTGGCTGCAACATTGTGAAAATAATAAACAAAATGAGAATAGTAGTGCTAATGAGGCAAATAATAAAAATTAGCAACGCTCATCTGACAAATTCTGAAATACGAAATAGTTTATGTAAAATTGCTTAATTAATTGATATTAACAGTAATCAAAGCAGACAACAAAACCAGAAAAATCTACTGCTAGACAACCCAGAGCAAATTCCAACAAACCGGCTACAAGATTATCATCACAGTCGTATGCAAGGATATGAAGTCAGAAAGAAAACATGAATAAGATAAATGAAAAAACAAACAATAATGGTAATACCAAAATTGGAAGCAAGAAAAGTGAAATAAAGAAAAAGAGAAAGAAAAGACAAGACAAAAATACCAAAGTAGACGCAAGCCATTTTAAAATAATAAAAGACCAAAAATGAACCGTGGGGTCAGAAAGAAAGGCAAAAAATTGACAGTTTTCACTCTTAGTGGTCTTTTACACAAGAAAGAATTAATTCCAGAAATATTTTTTTCCTTTCTGACAATTCTTGATTGATGAGGAATACAGTGTGTCTTTGTGTTAAGAATGTTGACGTCAGTATAGAAAATCTAATAATCAACAATAGCAATATTATCAAACGTACAGAAGACAATATCACCAGATAAGAATAAGACACTATTAGTGTGAAGAAAATAGACATTCTTATATAAAATTCAATAAAAGACAATAGAAACATTATCAAACTGTTACAAGATAATAACACTAGACAAGAATTAGTCAAAACAAGAGTAATGTTAAATAGATAGACATTGTCATACACAATTCAGTAAATGACAATAGCAATATCATGAAAGGTTCAGAAGACAATGTTTTGCATACAAAAATAAGATAGACGTTGCCCTAACATATTAAAATAAAATGACAATAACAATATTATGAAAGGGTCAGAAGACAATATTACTAGACAAGACTAATACAGATGTGGTAATACACAAGTTCAGTAAAATATTTTTTAAAGTTCAGGAGACAATGCTAATATACACAAATTAGATAGACATGATCATATACAATTTCAATAATTGATAATGAACTTAAGTTGAATACATCAGGGGACGAAATCGTTAATAATATACAAAACGATTTTTATAAATGTGTTTTGTTTCTTTCTGCGCTGACAAATTGTATTTTCTGCATATTTACTAGGAAAAAACCACAAATTAAATTGTTGGGACGATTAATTGGAATCGGTAAATTTGGAACTTTTTATAGTATTGGAATCGGTATCGGATAAATTATTACATAATTTACGATTCCAAAAGCCATTTTTTTCATTTTTTGTTGAAAACTTCCTCTTCCATTTTCTGTTACTAATGATAAAATGATAAATATTTACTGATTTTAAACTACCAATAATGTCATAATAACAAACTTATGTAAAAATAGCATAAGTTTTTGCAGTAATCCGAAAATTAAAATAAAAACAACTATACGTAAATATTTACAAATTTGAAAAGGATCGGAATTGGTATTTGTAGCAGAATAAGGAATTTAGAACAGCATTGGTAATTGTATCGGAATCGGGAAAATATTCGAATCGTCCCATCAGTAGAATCAGCATATCAAACGGCGTGAACTTTGGACTTAAACATTTGTTTTCTTGGCAATGCTGCCTACAGTTTTGTTTTGTGTGTTTTAATCTAGTGGATGGATGCAAGTTTGCCAATGAATCTTCACTTTTCTCTGCTTCCCTTTTTTCTTATTTTAATTTCATTTTCTCTCTTCCCTCTGTCATTTTTTCCCTTCCCCATGATTTTAATTTTTTACTAACCTCATATTTTTTTGAATGATTTTATTTTTATAGTTTATTTTTATTTATTTATTTTTATTTTTCATTCAAATTTCTCACTTCACATTTCTTCCATTTTTTTGTTCTATCACCCTTCACTTCACTTCTCTTTTTCAATTTTCTCAATTTTCTGTTCGCCCCCTCATTCTTAGTTCCGTTATTCCTCTCTTATACTCCTCTTAATCTTCTTAATTTCTCAACGTTTAATCTCTTATTTATATATTTGCTTTTAATTCAGCTTCTTTCAACTCTTTAAATAAAATACTTGTAGCTGACCCCTGACAATTCTACGTTAAACCTTTTTTTCACTTTTTAACTATGATACCAATAAGCTAGTTTGATTTGTCCCCTTACACTAACTAGACATATCTTCCTAACTGTGGACTTTTTTCTTTGCCTTTTCTTTTCTTTTACTCTTCCCTCCCAATTTACTATTCTGACCACTGCTCATAAAATAGTTTCTGCAGCTAATAATAATGACAATATAAGATTTGTTTAAGTTCATTTCCAGATCCTGAAGAGACG
>OY744522.1:80120118-80167618 GCA_963556195.1 Sepiola atlantica
ACAGACACCACACATGATGATAGTAAGCTTATATTGACCCATCCACTTATTTTGAAATCCCTTAGGAAAATATTTACTGATAAAGATACCCCCTCCATTAACAGCAACCCCCCACATAGCTAATAAACTAGAATTATAACACTCAAATATTATCCCAAAATTATAAAAAGTAATATATAAGAATTAAAGCCTTTAATAACAGGAATAGAATCCCACTCAAAATTTAACCCACTCACTGACAAATAAACTACAACACACACTACCACCCCTTAATATGAATGCATCATTGAAGCAGAGAAACATTAAAAAAAAAAAATTTATTTATTCTAAATAATACTTAGTTATGATTAAGACCCATATAAACATACATTCCGCCCCTATTAACTTGGTACTTCTTTCCAAAAGGAACGCTTAACTGAACTGAACAGACGGTGATCTTTGAACTCTATTCTTCAATTTGTTTTCATTTCGTGAGTCGCTGATGATTTAAATTGGACTTTAACGACCTTTTTAACAAAAGCATGGTACGTCTCTGAAGTATGTAACATATAGTTTTAAATAAATAATTTGTATATATATATATATATGGGGGTCTTCTCTCCCGTTACGCGAGTAAAAACGTGTCAGACGAAACCATTTCAAGTGTTTAGAGGAAAGGAGAAAACAAGTAGCAACTCAGACAACCCGTGGCGTCTGAAATCAATTTCGGAAAAGAAATCCGACACTATTTTCAGAATGTTTTCTTTTTTTCTTTCGTCGTTATATACCGATTGATAAGTTTTTTCTTTTTGTTGAACTTTCCAGTTTGAGACGTTTTCTTTTTTTCTTATTTCTTTTTGTAACTTTACCGATTGAGACGTTTTCTTGTTTTCTTATTTCTTTTTGTAACTTAAAATTTTTTTTTTTTTTTAACATGATTCACCCCAAACAAGGCAGGCCGCCACTGTAGACGTAAGGGGCTACTGAGAAAAAAGAAAAGGGGAGAAGGTTTGGGGGTCAGCTTAAATTGGGATCTGAGCAGCGAGATGTCTGTTTACATTAGTTTTACATTTCTGCATGTCAGTACTGTCGGGGAAACAGGGGGCAGGGAGGGAGTTCCAGAGGCCAGCAGCACGAGGAAAGAAGCTATTTGAGTAGAATGCTCTCCGGCATCTGGGGACCTCCACAGTGAATGAATGAGATTTAGTAGATTGTCGAGTTAGTCTAGTGAATTTACGTCGAGGGGGCACCAGAGTAGCTAATTAATCGGAGCATACTCCATTGAAGTATTTGTAAAACAAACCTAAGGATGCTACATTGTGGCGATGGGACAGGGACTGGAGCTTAGCTGACAGTGAGGGACCTATTAGGTTGGCGACTCTTTTTTGGATCTTGTCAAGGAGGGAGAGACTAGTAGATGATGCACCAGCCCAGATGTGGCAACAATACTCCATGCATGGGCGAATGGTGGCTTTGTAAAGATACAGGATAATGTCAGGTGTAAGGAGTTTACTAGCACGGTAGAGGGAGCCAACCTTCTTTGCGGCAGCCTTAGCAATGTCTTCAATGTATTTGTTCCAATTCATGTTACCTGTGAAGGTTAGGCCGAGGAGTTGAAATGATGAACTCTCAGGTAGGGTGTTATTTGCCATGACAATCGGTGGTTGGAGAGGCTTCTTGTAGTTATTGAAGGAAAGGAGCTTTGTCTTTGCGGCATTAAAAGTTACCAACCATTTATGACCCCAATCCACTACAGCCTGGAGGTCATTTTCTAAAGATTCAGCCATTGCCTCGGATATGATCGTGTCTGTTTTGCCAACATGGTGAGAGTAAAGTGTGGTGTCGTCAGCAAATAAACCAATCTCCGACTATGTCATCAGGGAGATCGTTTATATAGATCAGGAACAACAAAGGTCCAAGAATAGATCCCTGGGGTACACCAGCATGTATGTCATGTTGCTTAGATGAACAGCCATCGGGGACAACCTGGATTTTTCTTTTGTTTAGGAAGGATCTAATTATATTAAGTAGTTGCCCAGTAATACCGTATGAACGTATTTTCAGGAGAAGCTCTTTATGCCATACCTTGTCAAAGGCATTGGATATATCAAGCGCTACTGCCCTAGCTTCACCTGCCTTGTCGAGTGTATGATACATGCGTTCAGAGATGACCGTTAGGATGTCTGCAGTAGATCGTGCTTGTCTAAATCCATACTGGCGGTCAGATAGAAGTTTAGCATTAACTAAGTGCCGTACTATCGCTAGATTGATTAAGGATTCAAAGATTTTGGCAAAGATCGGCAGTAGACTGATTGGGCGGTAGTTCTGAGGGTCGGTTCTATTCCCAGAACTCTTGTAGACTGGTACCACACCCCCACGTAGCCAGAGGGATGCCAGGGGGTGCAAGGCCCCCCCCCCCTGCAATTACATTTGCACCCCCTGAAATTTGTGATCCAAAAAATATTATAAATATAAATCAAGGGAGGCGCGAGAGCACTATCCCTTAATAGACTTACGAATGGCCTATGCTGGAAATCTCATTTCTCTGATCAATCATAACTCAAAAACCAATAAACCAAATTAGTTAAAACTTTGCACAACATTTTTAATTGATAAGTTCTATCAATGTGTAGAATTTCAGCATCATTAGTCTAGGCAACCCAGAGATCCAGAAAGTTCAATCATGAAATCATGTTATCTGTGAGTACATACGTACGTATGTGCCACCATGTATCTCATCAACTATTTAATGGATTCAGCTGATTTTTGGCAGAGATAGAGGGTCTAGGGTCTAGTTGATGGCATTTTAATTTAAGTTTACCATATACCTTAGTTTTCCAGAAAATTCCAAAAAAACTTAAAAATGACTAGTATTCATACACTTTATTCTATATCTTATCGACCATTTGATGGATTGAGCTGATTTTTGGCAAAGATAGAGGTTCTAGTGTCTAGTTGATGGCGTTTTAATTTCAGTGTACCATATACCTTGATTAGTCAAACTACCAACTATATCAGTTATGAGAAGGCATTGTATTGAGACATAGCCTTTACAAAAGTAGTGACATTCCATGAAACATGCCAGTATACTGAAATCATATGCCCTTAATAGGGTTAAGATGAAAATTCATATACAATAAATGTACAAAAGCAAGGAAATTCCCAAATTTTTACACTTTTATTGTCATTAAGGGTATGCGAGCACAACAGGGCTATGTATTTTACTGGTAGGAATTTTTCTTCAGCGCACCTCACACACTTCATCCACTCATGCATAGAGATTTATACTGTAGTGATGTGATAATGAAATGGTTTGGTTGATATGTAGTCATACCCTTAATGACAATAAAAGTGTAAAGATTTGGGAATTTCCTTGCTTTTGTACACTTAGTGTATATGAATTTTCATCTTAACCCTATTAAGGGCATATGATTTCAGTATACTGACATTTTTCATGGAATATTCTTATATTTCGTGGTCAACTATACTTCTTCATTATGAACCAGTATTTACTTTTGTGTAATATATTTTACAGCAGGGCCGGATTAAGGGGCCAAGGGGCTGGGGCCCTGGCCCACCCACCAAGAGGGGACCACCCACCAATGTTTAACACAATTTCCGATTTCCAAAACGCTTCTTTTTATTTTATTTTGTTTAAAACTTAATTTTCCATTCCTGGTACTAATGATACCATACTAAATATTTACGGATTTTAAACTACCAGTTAAAATAAAACTATTGACCATAATAACATCTTAATATTATTTAAATTCATGTTACCTTGTAAAAAGAAAGAAAATTAAAATGTACGCGTTCTCAAACTCAAACATAACTTCGCTAGTTTCAGATTAAGTGGTGAGGGAAACAAAGCCTCGATGCTTTTCAGCTGTTTTCTTGCTTGGTGAAAGAGATTGTCTTTTATAGTCAACTTACCAAATATATATTTTTAAATATTATTAATTCACACTATTTAATATTATAAATTATCAATTAAATAATTATAATCCAAATGATGTAATATAAACACAAAATGAATTCACGTTGTTGTTCTGCCAGCTTCTTTTAAAGATATTTTTTTAATTTATAAAAGAAAGTGTTGTCTTCATTCAAAAGATAGAAATGAATACTAGCAACCTAAATTATTTTCGAATGAAAGTGGGAATTAGTTTAAAAAATTATTTTTTGTATTTTAGCACGAATCTCAAATACGTTTTTTTCTTTTTGTTGTCAGTTGCAACTATTAATTTAAAAAATTGTGAATGTTACATTCAACATTTTTTAAATTAACATAGAAAAAATCCCAGATTTCACCCGAGATGAAGTTGAAAGAAAAAACAGCATTGGTAGGGTATAAACCCCACGTACAAATAGAAGATTATAATAGAATTCTGTAGAGCTAGCAAGTAGCTACTTTATTTTATAAATTTTATGTTATTATTACTGTGTTTACTATGCTTTATGTGCTTTACTATGCTGATGTTGTTATTTACATGTACCTACCGAAATACACAACAATATATTTAGATTATATAAAAGAAATTGAAATTTTGTAATTACTTATTTATATTTATATATCAGTACACACACACACTGAACCAAAACGTCACTCATATTAGAATTTGCCCCTCCTAAAAATGCCTTGCCCCCCCCATAAAATGCCTTGTCCCCCCCATAAAATGCCCCCCCCCCCCTAAGTTAGAAGTCTGGCTACGTGCCTGGTACCACAGATGCAATTTTCCAGCTATCGGGGAAGCAAGATTCGGCTAGGCATTTATTGTAGAGTTTGGAGAGGACAGGGGCCAGTTCAGCAGAGCATTTCTTTATTACTATTACAGGTATAAGATCAGGCCCACAAGCTTTAGAGGTGTCAAGGTTTTTTATGATGTCTCTGACCTGGGATGGGGTGATGACCAGGTTATTAAGTGTGGCTTCGGTCCGCAAAGGGAATTCAGGGAGAGGGATGTTATCTGAGTCTAAAGTAGAGTTAGAAGCGAAACGCTCTGCAAGTAGTTCACCTTATCAGTGGCCGTGCAAATGACATTGTGGTTTGAAAGTGGGGGAATCGTAGATTGACCATTATTCACTACACTATTGTTGATTTTTCTAGAAATCGCGAGTACCTATTTTCTGTGACTGGATGCGTTTTTTTGTTAACTCATTATACCTTCTCTTCGCTTTGCCTATCACGGCCTTGCAATTATTTCTTGACTCTATAAATTTATGCCTATTAGTAGCTGACTTATGGCGGCCGAATTTACGGAATGCTTGTTGCCTCTCAGAAATGGCAGCTGCACATTCCGAAGTGAACCATTGAGGAGAGTGGGGCTTGCTAAAGAATTTTCGCACACTGGTTGGCAGAGAGTGAGAAGGTTTCCCTCCATGGGGCGTCACTGATGTGATCTCTGATTGACTCAAAATCAGCTTGCTTGTAGTATCTTGTTGTTTTGAGCAACGGTTCATCAGCTTTTGGACGACTTTTTAGGGTGATATGTATCATTAGCACAATGTGATCAGCATTCCCGAGTGGGCTATGAGCTTTCGTCACACAAGCCTCGGGTATTGAGGTCAAGAGGAGGTCTAGAAGTGAGGCTTGTTGGTCTACTCGATCGGGGATGCGGGTCGGAAAATCGACAATCTGAGAGAGGGAGTGAGACGTTTTCTTGTTTTCTTATTTCTTTTTCTAACTTTACCGATTGAGATGTTTTCTTGTTTTCTTATTTCTTTTTGGAACTTTACCGATCGAGACATTTTTAAAATAAATATAAGTGCGCATACTGGGCAAGCATAAATTTACTCATTTTTTTACGGATGATATACACTCATATATATATATATATATATATATATATATATATATATATACATACATATATATCATCTTCTTATGATTATTAACATGTGTGTCTGTGTCGTATGCTCTTAAGATTTAGTGCAATAATAAATTCAGGCAATTGACGTTTGACATTTACCTACTGTGCGACTCAAGAGCAAGAATCCATCCCTTCTTTTTTATTCCATTTTTATGGGTGATTTGTATATTTTAATTATTACGCACACTGAAAAAGAAGACAGTTTTCTCATCGTCAACAACGTGTTCACAGTTATACGTGAATTCATCCACCGAATTATTGCCAGATGAGATTCCTCAATACTTGCACAGCAAGTGGCGTCTGGTTCCAGGAAAGATGGTAATGTTTCGACAAGTGGGTTGAAACGGTTTAATGAACGCGCTGTTAGTCAGATAGAAGTAAAAAAAAAAAAAAAAGAAAAAAAAAAAGGTAAATACATAAATATGCAGATCTTACCCGCTGACATATTTATTTATCTATCTTTCTCTCTCATATATATATATATATATATATATATATATATATATATATATATATATATATATATATAACGCCGGGTTTCTCAAACCTTTCCCTTCTACACGTTAGTTAAAATGAAAAAGTTTACTTTTTTATATTCAATTATTTTATTGTGATTCAAACTAAAAAACAAGCAAACAAGTGTATTATTCAGGTTTATGATGACGATCAATATCGGCTTGGAAATGAATGGAACAACAACAACAAAAAAACAATTGAAATTCGAGCTCAGAAAGATGGCATAAAATATTGGAACTGAAGACGAACAATTTATCCACCGATGAAATGAAAATATGTTATCTTTGTAAGTTCGGCGTTTGAATACAAACTCCACATCGATCTAAAATAGTTCGATTGTCTAAAATAAATAAACACAAAGAAAGGTTCGATTTTTAATTAAGAATAAGAAAAAATTGCCAGATACATACTTTTCTTTTTGTGTCAAATCATCCTGACTTATTTCTAGGTTTATTTATTTTCTTACTGGTATTGAGAAGTTTCGGTGCTTATGTAACTGAAAGGAGACATTCGAAAAAAATAAATAAATAAATAAAACAAACTGATGAATATGTTTGATGTACGTACCTGTCACGGACTGAATTTATCCTATACCAAAAAATCACGTAAATTAATCAAGGTAGTTTTTCAAATGTCTCCCTTCATCTGGATAAGCACCGAAGTTTCAAACGTATATTTTTCAGTTGGCTTAGAAAGGAAACGCTGAAATGAGGGATCATTTTACGTTAATTTTTAATGCGAAACTGATTCCTTACTCTAAATTCTAAAATAATTGATTTTAACAACAAAAAAAACAATTGTCTAGTGTTAGATTCGACCCACGATAGCATAAAATACTGGAATGGAAGGCGGCCACCGATGTAACGAACTTTTTTGTCTTTTCAATCTACTTAAATGAATTCGGTGTAGGGATTTTTTCTTTACATAAAATAGTTCGATTATGTAAAATAAATTAAGAAACATGAATATAATTTTTCAAGTAAACATCATCAAATTTTATATAATAAAAAGGGATAAATGTTTTCTTTTCAACGTATATACATGGATTTGACGTGAAAAGTAGTTGTTTTTCGCCTTGGAAAAGGGGAGCTAAAAAATGTCGGAACATTTGTTTCTAATGTTATTCTTACGTACTTTTGAATAATAAGTTTAAAAACAAGTTCAACAACTTCTGACATTGATAAGGACATCAAATCGAAGGTGCTGTTTTCACAGATCGATCGTTTAACTGTGATAATGTGACACACATTAAGACAACTTATATATATATATATATATATATATGATATATTCGTAACTTCGATAATTAAACGCAGGAACAGAAATAATGTGTTTTCCGAAGAAGGTTCTGGCTTGCTCATAACGACTACGTATGTTACCACAATTATCAATATTCATAGTATCGGAAAAAGTCAATGTAGCCGTTACTAATAGGGTAGATCACCATCCATAAAACACACTTAAACAGTCTCCCCTGCATTCCTCACATAATCAGCACTCCTATCCCTATACGTCTGCTTACAAATTTACCACATGTCTCTTACCTTCCTATTATTTAGCAATTTAAGAGTTTAAACTAAAAAAAACCCTCGAAAGTATTCATGCGATTTACGAAGAGAAAAACGAAGTAAAAATGTAAGTAAAACCTCCCGGACAACGCTGGGTAGGTATAGCTAATTCAGTTAGGATATCTTTTCAATGTATCTTGTTGTTTAATGGAACCCTTTTATTTATTGTTCATTCTGTCGTTTCGGTAAATATAGTCTCTCATTCTCGATTCTTCCTTTTTAATTTATAGCCGGTTTGCATTTTCGCTTCGTCTAAAAGTGGCCGGATCTTTCGTCTGAGACGTGTATTTCGTTCATGCAATTACGTATATCGATCGAAATGTTCTAATAGCTGGCAATTTTGAACATTTTTATTGGTGTTCCCTTTAAGTTTATTGACGACTGAAAATATGCATGATTGCAAATAATATAATATAGCCCTTTCGTCTTCCCTCATTTTTCCTCTCTCTTTCCCAACATTTAAAAATAATTTTTACCTACAGGGCTCACTTACATATCTATAAAAATGTAATGAAACTAAGTGAATTCTAAAACAAAAAGAACAAAAGATTCTTTTGAACAGAGCTGTTTCGTAAAAGACTCGTTCAGTTCGATCCAAGTTTAAAATTATTTTCAAAAATACTTTTAATGCATTTTTGCTCGTTAAAGTGCAACTGTTTATCAATTACAGAAAATAAAAGGAAAAAGATTGGCAATGCATTTACACTTCTACAAATCAGCAAAGGTTTAGGAATTATATCCACAAAAAACAAAACTAAAAAGTAGTAAGCAGCTGTCGTTTAATTTTACATCGAAAATAACTTTATTTTTTCTCTGCCTCAAAAACTTATTCCACTTTTAAACAAAAACAATTTTGAGAAAATTGGAACTACCAGGAATTAATTATTTTTCTACTTTTAGATGTTGCTTAAATGACGCTTAAAGGTTACCTTTAAGTTATCTCCTACCGGACATTTTGGGGGTCTTTATTTAAGCATCAGAATTAATTTTCTTGATTCCTATTACATCCAGAATCGTAAGTGTAGTTGATGGCAAATTTGGTACAATTATAATCAATAGTTTTGTTACCTATAGGTTTTTACACTTGTTATAATTATTTGCGTGTTTAAAATGTTAACTGTTTATAGTTGTGATAATGGCAAATTTGTCACGACACCACATGTGGTCAGACATATTGTCACCATGGCATTAGATGAGCTCCATGATCATCTTTGTTGTTTGTGGATCCTGATCGGAATTGATAGGTGTTCGATTCCACTACACGCTGTGGCATGTGTCTGGCTAGTTACAGTAAAATGATAATGCCGTGTTATTAATAAGTACCTTTATTATTTGAGTTGACATTTCTTGGCACACTCAATAGAGTTCGTATTTAGTAACATTGAGAGATACTAGTTGAAATGTTGAACAGAATTTTTAACAGCCAAAAAATTAAATACGCACACACTTGACACAAAAAGAGAAACACCTATTAACCTTATGCACACCTACACACACACAAACACTTATACGCACATAAAGTTTACGAGAAAACACATCTGCATCCACATTTAAACACATATACATTACAAAAAGCTCAAATAAACACCCACAAGTATGTCAAACAAAACACATAGTTTCACATGCAAAAGACATGTATAAGCATATTTAAACAAGGTCAAATGCAGACCCATTCAGACATGCGCAAGGAAATAATTATAGTAGTCACTTACATCCAAGTGGCAATATGTCTTGTTTGAGGTGACTAAAAGTAAAAAATAAATACACACATAAAATAAAAAACAAAGATTGGGCGTGGGACTCTCTTGCGTTTCCTATAACCCACTTTTTGCGATTGTGGACAGTTTAAAAAGCAGCCCTAGTTTCAGGGCATCTATTCCGTTGATAGCAATTGGAATAGTGGTTTCTCTGAACAATGGCAGCTCACACCCAGAGCTGGCTGGCTGTTTCGTCTCTGTTGGAAACTTTACAAGCTATAAAACTATAACTACCAGCGATTAACCGATCAGATATATTGGAGGCGACACAGGACACATTCTTTTTAAAAATATAATACAGGGGAATCTCAGAAATGGAAGCTCTAACGCTATCCCAGTCAGCCCTTGAGTATCGATACACACTCTGATAGAAAGGGGCATCAAAAGTATCCATGAACTTAGTAATGATCGTAATGGCGAATCAAGTGATTGGAAAATCTCAGAGAAGATAGAACGGTAGATGTGCACTGTTCAGGACAAGTTGTCAGAGAATATCAATAAAACTTCCGAAATATCCGTCAGAGTCAGGTACACGAGTGGGTTTCTTTACAATCTGAATTAATTCATGACAAAATCTGTTTTCACCTCAGTCTTGTTGGAATAGACTAGCCATTCTAGATTATGAACATTAAATCCACCACAGATATGAATGTTAACAGAAGGATAAACAGATTTGCTCAAACACAGTAACCCCATTGTTATGAAGTGTATAAAGGGTAAATATTAATTAGGTACAGCGAACAAGAGCATCATGGAAACATAAAGGACAACTCAGGGTTTTTATTAGAAATGTCCCTACCAGATGGAACCACGTCCCTTACATAAATACAAATGTCATGTGCATGCTGATCTTGAAGATCGTCTTTGGAGACCATGTCAGAATAAGATAGAATCTTGTTAAAGTCATCGACAGAAATTGATGAGACAACCAGTCTCACACTGTAATAAGTGAATAATGAAGAGTTTGAATTAATTACGAGACACCATCCTCGAGTGTCTTCAGTCTCTCTATATAAGGGTTTGTCAGGACAACCTGACATGAGAATACTTCACCCTACAAGTTAACCCTGATCAAATATTCAAAAAACATAGTATTCGAAACCAAAATAAGATCCACTCGACACTGCGATGCAATGGCTCACACGAGAAATGGTGCACATTCTCCTGGTGATGCTACCTCACATAGCTGGATACTCCACCAGACAAGATGAATTCCTGTCCTGGAATCCGGTAAGACCAATGGACCACAAGAAAGATATACTATAATATAATCAACTGGTCAATTGGGGAGAGAAAAATTAATGTTCTTAATCACTTTACTAACTCAACGTTTGAGAGATAAAAGAAAAATTCATATAGAAATCAAGTGTTAGCTCCAGAAAAGGGTTCCCTTGATTTCTGAGAACTTCAACTGAAGTAAAATGAAACATAATAAGTCAGGTTTGGGCTCATGTAAATAAATTTCAACCTCTGGAAGCTTGGAACTCTGACCTCTAGTATAAAGATGACTAGAATCTTTTTATATAAATGAAAAGCTTTATTAATTCCACATGACACGTCTGTACATTATATAACTTATTCAGATATGCAAATGATAAAAGAGCAAATATGTATACATACTGCCGAATCGCCCTCCTTTTTTATCGGGAAGATTCAAATACTTATGACAAAGTGTATGTATAGGTGGACCTATCTAAAACGCAGTAAAAAATCAAATTTAATTTCATCTTTTAAATTTCTTTTTTACTTTATTTTCTCTTTCTGTCTATTGTCTTTCTTTATTCATTTGTATTTCTTTCTTTATTTGTATTACTGTGATGCATAAAAATCTTTTTTTCTTTTGGCGTTTACATATTTGAAGGTATATAATATACTGTCGTTGTATGGAATAAATAAATAGAATATTTTCTAGTGATCTCTATATTGCGGTTATATATTTCCCTTTATATATATATATATATATATATATATATATATATATATATATATATATATATATATATATATATATATTATATATAATAAAGGAAAACGTGTGTGTGTCTATCGGTTTATAAAAAGACTGGAGAGGTTACCTAAAATATAAAAGTGTATACACATGTATAATTATTTGACGAACATGATGGAAGTAGTCCTGATTCCTTCTGTGCCCTTTTAAGGAAGCTACGACCCTTTTGCGAACATTTTGCGTGGTAAATAGAAATTTATTTTTAAGTTTTACTTAAAATACCACTTAACACATGCCAGGATTGCTCAGTTGGAAGGAAATCAGACTGACAACATCAAGTGTGCTGTTTCGATCCTGCCCTCGGATTTCTTTTTTTTTTAATGAAAACATAGAATATCCATTTTCCGGGTTTTTAATATAATAAAATGTAAGTGAAGAACATCTTCAATTTTGGGTTGCTTAATACCTAAATCCATTCTTTCAATCCTTCTCTATTTCTGATAAAGGAGAGTGTCTACCTGCCCCTTAATAGGAAGGCAGACGAGTGAGTATTAACATATATCTGAATAGCTTAGTGATAAAGATATCAGACTGACAATATCAAGATTGCTGTTAAAGTAAACTCTCCTTACTATACTGTTAGATATGATGCTATGCCATATTCGAACGCGATAAACGCCTGATAACCCTGCTTGTATACATATATATATATATATATATATATATATATATATATATATATATATATATATATATATATATATATATATATCTATATGGATTTGTATAATGTGCATCTCTGATTTGGGGAGGACCCGCATGTTTACTTACATAAATAGAATTATTAAATTAAACGTGTTATAATTATCTACGGGGATGAGAACATAGAAAATCACAAAGAGACAAACTAAATATCTTTTGTAGCTCCGTAGATAATTATATACCGTTTCATTTAATAACAGTATTTGTCTACGCAAACATGTGTTTCAACTGAAAAGCAGCGACATACATTAAACATACTATCAGAAATATATTCCATTGTTTCCCAACAATAAGTGCGGCATGTGTCTTTAGATGTTTCTATCTTTCTGTCTGTATACTTATGTCTATGCACGCAAGAATAACTCGATGTATATCTTCCATTGATGAATGCATTTAAACTCATACAAATCCATGTTTTCTTTTTGTATTTGCGTCTCACAACTAAAATAAGTTTGTAATTTTGACGTCTTTTGTTTTTTTCAAATGATTTTTTCTTAAGTTGCGAAAGAAGACACCCCAAACAGTTTAAAGGTGAAAGAATGTCGTTAAAATCACCGAGATGGACATATAGTTATTTTCTATTTCTCATATTTTAGGTTTTTCGGTACCAAAATTACTGGAGTAGATTTTTCTGTTTTTTGTTGTTCTTGATTCTATTGTCTCGCAGAATTCTGTCAACTATTTCCAAATGTAGAATGACGTTATCTTCGAGTAGTCTCAAATAAGTAGTTCATGTATTTAGGATCGGAGGTTTTGTTCATAAGAATAAACAAAACCTTCGATCCTAAATGCATACTCACAGTGACTGCATGATTGGCTAATGGATATCATCATGGATAAAAAAAAGGAATACCATCTACTGTTGTCATTTACACATTGGAAAAACTGTTGGACTAGAGTTATCTCTCTCTTGATGATATTTGTTTTTAACGCGTGTGGCGCTACTGTCGTGCGATTTTGTATTCTCGTTCTGCACGTGATGGAAAATTCAGAAACCAAACTGTTTCTTATTGGTCTTTCCTACTTGCTCTACTTCTTAGCATGCCTTTTAAACCCTAAATGTTAGGTTTATATTTCTGATCTAGTAAACAGACTCTCAGACAATGGTCAAAGAACAAAGCCTAACTTTGTTTCGTAATTTTCTGAGTCGCCACCGTTAAGTCTCTTTGAGTGATTTTGAATTTCCGTGAATGTGCATACTCTTCTTTCGTCTCTCTAACAACTTTGGCATTTTCTGTATTGTCATTTATTAGTGTAATTCGTGTTTTTATAACTTCATGTATTCTCTTTAACCGTCCGTCTTTTTATGCCTCGTCGGCGTTGCTAATGAACAACTAAATAATATTTACATTTTTATGTTAACCAACAGAATTGTTATCTTTCTTTCCTACATATCTATCTAATTTGTCGATAAAATACGCACATACGAACGAAGGTTGCCGGGTGCTAAGAAAATAAGCTATTCCTTAGAATAACTGTTGAAAGAAAATGTATGACGGCGTTGATTACAACTGAAGAAAGTCTGGGGCTTTTATTTGGAGTATAGTAAAAAAAATTCTTAATAAACCTGGAAAGATCTGAATAAGAAGTGGGAGGAATATTATGAAATAGATAGCAACCCCCATAATATTCAGTGGAATTGAGTAGAATCCGACAGTACAAATCTGAATAGGTTGCCGAATACATTGAAAAGATAGTAAGATTAACAGAAAAAAAGCATATGATAACGACCTGAGAAAAGGGATAATATTAGGGAAACAGGTTAGATTTCTTTATACAGAATCCAAATAGTATAGCCATACGTAACGACGAACCGGACAACTTAGATGAGACGTACCACTTCACATAGAAATAACCTAGACTATGGACTTGAGTTCACGTTACCATCATCCAGCAGACAGGATTGTCGAACTAATTTTAGTTGGTCACGCTCGCAGACAGGATCCATATAGAGCATTCCCTAAAGAATAGAGGAATAGCAGACCCAATATAGATAGAAATAAAATATGGAGACGGTATATTGATTTTAGAGTGGAATGCTGTTAGTGTGGAAAGAGGGAACACTTGTCTAGACAATGTATTTGGATGGGTTCTAGAAACGGTTGAAATCCATTCACAACAAGCCAGGTTAACAGGCGAACACTGTATGGTCGTGTGTAATATGTAACATGGGCTCCCCAAACCCGATAACTATTAGAATAAAATATAGAAGTTATACGGATTTAGTTGCTGACACCTAGCCTCGGTAGTCAATAGTAGAGTGTATAGAGAATCGAACCCAGACCAGAGTTAGTGAGAATAAAATAAATTTACAAATGGATTCTGTTTAAACATGAAGTTCACGCTAAGATAGAAATAAAAACTATAAAAGCACGATATATTTGTAGTTATAGATTTACATATAAATATTATTTTAGTTTGTGATTGGCTTAAATCGAATAAGTTTTCAATTCTGAAAGGTTTGAATGTTACATTGTTCTGCTTAAGTGAAGATCTGGGAAGTCTTTTTCTTTTAATATAGTTTATATTTTTAGTTATCCTATTGTTTTCAGTACTCTGATTATTTTTTTTATTTTTCTTCTATTTTTATTGTGTACGATAGTATAAGGATACCTACCAGTTTGCAGAATCTAGCTCATTCGTAGCTACCTATAGTAACGTCGAAATGACTAGTTTTTCTTCATCCAATCTATGGTATCATAAAAGCTTAATGATTTGCGAGAGTTCTCAGTAATCTTCATTTCATAGTTTGTTATTTTTACATGTAGCTAGTTGGGTGAAGGCGGTTCTGTTTTTGTCTTTGATTTTTTTCTTTTTATTGTGATTCATTTTGTACTATAGGAAGCTATGTTTTATTCACCAAAGAATTGATTTAATTATTTTTTAGTACTTAATTTTTCTTTTTAAATGCGTGCACCTGTGATTGTTTGTTCCTACTAATTACCCGTCGGCATCTCCTCATGAGAGAAAATTTTATTATATCCGATTATGCCTAAAGCAACCTAAATATTCCATACCTCACATTATATCTACGCATGTCTTTATTCACCACCCCACTCTTCACCTATTCTTTCTCTGCCATAGCATATTTCTGTCGAATTGTCGAATGTAGGCTCCGTAGGGTTTTTTTTGTTCTATTTTTTGCGAGTACTTTCGACTGACTCTCTCAATCGTCTTCAGGCGGAGGGTTGGTCTTGCTTATTCATGCCTGCTGAGTTCGAGCTGTGCGGCAAATTTACAAGTTTTTTAAATTACGTATGGGAGATAAGATTCTGTATTTGTAATGTGATCACGTATGGCGCGTATTAAATTAATATTTAAAATTTACAATATTTAAAAGGTTAGACGTAGAATATTTTGTCAGCTAAAGATATTTTTGAGTGAATTACTAACCTAGGCATTTAAAATATTTTGACTCGATTCCTAATTTATATTGTTTATTGTGGGGCGTCCGGTCTTTATATACAATGCCACTACGATTTGCAGTCTTTTTTTGTTTCAGTCGTAATGTACATTTTTTTAATTATTAACTAAAACTAAAAGTTGTCTGAATTGCGAATGATGGCAGTTGCGTTGCTTCAAATGCTGGCAGATTGCACTGGAGTCGGAGAGATGTAATGTGAGCCTTCGGGAAAAGTGTCGTAGTTGTGTGGTCAATTTAACGGTTAGTTTTAATATTATTGGAGAAAATACATTCTCCAAAGGGGCACTGAAACTGATAAATTCCGTTGGTTGGTTCTATTAGTTCTCTTGGCTTGAGATGTTATTGTAAATTATTAGTTTTAAATTGTTAATAGTAAATGATAAATCTTTTTTTTTTAATTAGTATTAACAGGAGATATATGTCTGTGTATAATGTGTTTAATAACTTTTTGTCTAGTTTTAAATTATGATGCAACTGGTTACGGTAAAATATGTTAATATAGTCGGAATTGTGTGGCTGAATGTTTATATATATATATATATATATACAGAGAGAGAGAGAGAGAGATTCTATGAAGTAAAAAGATGTTGTAGTTTTATTTTATTTTTTATTTATACGACTCTTGTTGCCGAAGAGCAATCTATACATTAATATAAATTCGCCATAATCAAACGTAAACTATATTCGTATCAAATTCTATTTGCAGTAATATTTCGGTGCAACTCTTGACCACACAATCGCCAAGGGTGTATAAGTCCTAAGTATCGCATGAGTAAAATAGAAAGAAAACGGCCGCCCATTGTGTTGTCTGGTCAATCGAGTACTTGGTATGTTTGCTATATCTACAAGACATGAATACCAAATTATTTTTATATGAAGAATTGTATCTATGATGAAAATATAAACGGTACCATAGGTTCAAAGATTTCTTTTTGGATACCAAGTGAGTTCTAAGAAAAAATGAGATTTTATCTACAACGCTCTGAGATAAGTGTCAGCATTTCTTTATTCAACGATTATTAGTTCGAGTGCTTCTTCTAAGAATCTAATCAATTTCAAGATGGCCGACCGGTTCCATTAATAATTGCATGGAACAGTTTGAAAGAGTTTTTGCTATTCTTGAACGGGGCGAACTATATCTGAATAGAACTTCTGCTTTCTTTTATCTGACCTAGTGATCCTTATATATATAATAATAAACATTCACAGGATTCGAAACCCCGGACACAAGTAATGTTTTTAACTCAAATCCGACGCTTTAGTCCACACGACAACTATAAACAACCTGATAAATCAGCGAGAGATTAAACCTATTAAAGGCAGCTGTCGTCCAAAGTGTTCACCTACTGAAGAAACAAACATTAAAGCTACGATGACGGCTGTGTTAATACTACTCACTACAGTGCCCAGTTTAGATTGGGGGCACAAATAATAATAAATAGTGGCTTATCTACATACGTATACGTTTCATCCTTACGAGAATCGTCAGTGTAGAGATGATTATCATACTGGTCGCAGAACTCGAAACTCCGGAACACCAGTCATGTTTTTAACTATAATTCTGACGCTTTAGCCCACACGGCCACTATGAACAATCGGCGATAGAGTAAACCTATTAAAGGCAGCTGTCGTCTAGAGTGTTTAACTCTTGAAGGAGTATGCGTTTTATATATATATATATGAATGAAACGGTTTTTGAAACCAGTAACATGCAGATACCTTTTTTAAATAAACATTATTTATTTAAAATTCAAATTTTCGATTCACACAGGAATCTTCATCAGGATAATAGACAATATTGTTTCTTCCTCTTTTTAAACGACATGGCGTCGCTTGATCTTGTGCTTAAGTTGTTAATGAAGCTCGTTGTGTAATAATGTCCACAAGTGGTGTGTGTGTCCTGGTCGCACGTTATAAGTATTAGTAAAATGTTTCTACTGTATAGAATACATTTAAATTTTGTAATTTGAAACCAGTAAAATGCAGAGACTGTTTTTTAAATAAACATTATTTATTTAAAATTCTAATTTCGTTTAAAAAAAAGGAAGAAAAAATATTGTCTAATAGACAATGATGAAGATTCCCGCGTGAAACGAAAAATTGAATATATATATATATATATATATATATATGCTTCTAAAATATAGGTTTAGCTCTCTAGTAGAAATAACGAGTTTAACTTCTAGGGTTCTCTAGGTAACTGGTTAAGTTCTTGGATTAAAATTTAATTTTTTTAAAAATAAAATAAATAAAAATAAAATGGCGTACCAGTGAGTTTCCCCGTAAGTGAGTGTGCTTGTATCTTTGTTTTTTACTTGTTTTCGCCCAAATGACCCACTGTAGTGTAGGTTATTTTTCAAGATATTTAATCCAAGAACGTTTTATTCTTTGTGGATTTTTCTGATGATTTAGTAGTGTCGCAGAGACGATATTGACATAAAAATGTTGTTTGGCTCACGGCAAATGAAATGGACCGTAAACAATACATTTCACAGAAATGTTTTTTTGGAAATGTGAATAAATAAAAATAAAAAATAAAAATATAAACATGGTTATTGGACTATAAAATGAACTTGACTTATATGCTCTGTTACTGATTGACAATCATCGAGCTGAATCTTTTAAAGAGACTGCTAATTAAAAGGCACTGATAGTATATGCTAATACATATATTGCCATAAGTAATTAATTATATATATATATATATATATATATATATATATATATATATATATATAATACTAGCAGGACCCGTGCACGAGTGTTGCCTGGGAAAAAAACAAAGTAACTCCTGCTCTCACCTTTAAATCTTATGTAATCATTTTCACTCAATCTATTAATTAGTTATAAATATTAATTGCAGTGTCCTGTATGTATTAAATTCATAAAAACTAATGATCATTTTAACATTCATATTATTTCATAGCTACAAAAGAACGTTATTACAGTAATGTACCTACGTAGTGGTGTGGAACATTGTCTATACACAAACACTGGAAGGAAGATTATATTTGATACGAGTGAGAGAAAAAAAACGCATGCCTTTCATTAACCCGATCACTAACCATAATTCTGGGTAGCAATGCAAAACAGAAACGGTGTGTGAGCAGTGAGTGTCACGAAGCCGTTAAAAGTCAATGTATAGTGTATAGGGCAGTTGGGTTAAGGTTAAGGACAATTGGTTCCTTCTTGTAATACATTCGCAGCAAGAACTCATCTTGCTAAATTAACGGAAAGGAACTTTCCCTTTTTCCTCTATGTGCCTAGTATCAAACGGAATTTGCATTAATAGTGTTTCTTTCCAAGGGCTTCCAGAGGACTGCTTCCCTGCAGACTACCATATGGTCGTCTTAAAATTTAATGTCAAACGTGGTAGGAATAGAAATATCAACGTCAATAGTCCGAAAGGAACAATGTCAATGATGATGATCAAAGAAATATACTTTGGTTTTAAATGTTTTAAGCTTTTCCTGTTGTTCACTCTGAACAAGGCATATTGTCACTGAAACGCAAGGGTAGGGGCCAGATTTATAGAGGAGTAACCTAGATAGGGAGTTGGGCAGCAAGATGTTTGTTCAGATTACATTACATTTCTGCATGTTGAGTCGGGCAGGAAAACAGAGAGGTGAGGGAATTTTAAATACAAGCAGTTCGCGGAAAGAAACGATCAGAGTAGAAAATCTTCTGGCATCTTGGGACTTCTACAGTGAAGGCGTATGATTTTCTCCTATTCGAGAGTATTTACGTTGGACAATACGTTCTTCGGAGCACATTCCATGGAATTACTTGTAAAACAAGGACAGAGATGCAACACTGTGGCGATGTGACAGTGCGGGACCTATTAGGTTAGAAATTCTTTTGTGGACCTTGTCCAAGAGGGAGAGGCAAGTGATTGGAGAACCAGCCCAGATGTGACAACAATACACCATGCACAGGTAAATAGTGTGTTTATAGAAATATAATATATTGGCAGGTGTGAGAAATGTTCTAGCCAAATAGAGGGTGCATAATCTGCAACTACAACGAACAGTCCTCGGTATTCGTTGTGATCTACGTCGACCAAACACTGGCCGGCGATAACAGATCGATTTTAGATTTCAGACATATATACATATATATATATATATATATATATATATATATATATATATATTGAAGCTTTTTATGAAGATGTAACGTTTTGAAAATATCTTGTATTTTGTAGAAAAAAAATGAACCGTTTTCTTTTCATTATTTCTTTCTATTGTCTCTTCTATGATCTCTCCCTATTCATTTGCCTCCCCACGAGGGCAAAGTACGACAGGAGGTCAGTGTTTAATGTGTGGTGGAAAAGACAGCTTTCCAAAAAGTGGCGCTCAGATACGTAAAAAAAATTATCTCTGTCGACGAGGATTTCTGACCGTGGACAGAACAGATACTACACTTCGAATGTATTTGCAAAAATTGTAAAAGTTACAATGTTAGTTTTTAAAAAAAGTAGGCACAAGGCCATCAAAATGTGGGGGAAATGGGGTTGTGGCACCACTACTTTTATTATCTTCTATCCATCGATGCATTCTCCTATAAGTCACGATCAGAGTCATTCACGTTTTCTCATTCATTACTAATGTAAATAATGATAATTCCTCATTCCAGAAATACCGATAAGAATTTTGGAAAGAGGGTATTTTGTTTTGCAACATTTTATTCCTAATTTCAACTACAAAACTCTCATACACACCTCATCCGTGGGAACCCAACTTCTTGATCGTCTATAGACAAACTCACTGGGACTATTCATAAACTCAGAGTGAGAGATACAAAGACGAAACATCTTGACTGTCACGTAAGAGAGAGAGAGGGAGAAGCAGACAAATAGTTACACAGACAGATAACTTGCGTCGCGTTTCAGCTTGCTATATTGTGCGCGATCGAGATCCTCTGCCCTCCATCCTATCGTGGACGGCGCCTATTATCCATTCACTCTGATTGAAATGTCGCCCGGAAGTCACGTGATTTCACTGATTTCCGTTTCTGCAGTTGCCTCCGACTTCTAGGTGTCACTCAAACCTCTCTATACAAACTTACAGCATTGGTCATGTAACGCCATAACTTTGTCTGACATAATTATAGATATGTCAATAATTACAAACTTAGCCTAACCAAATTACTACAAGAGAAAGAAAGGTTGAACATTTTACCTGTCAGATAATATGAAGTCAGCTTGAAGGTAAGGTGAAGTTAACCACTTGCACGATTGACAGCTTTCTGTTCAGAATTCGGAATACTTCCGGTTTTAGTGAAATATGGGAGTCATCTTGTCACATGATTTGGTTTTTAGTGAGTTGAAATTGAAAAATAGTTTTAGTAAGTTAATCACCACAGGTTTAGACGTTGCTTTGCTGACGAAAAACTGACTAAAGGGTCGGAACTGAAATAATATATCCGATGGTGTAAAAGCGAAACTTCTTTAATCACTGGCCAATAACTTTTTCAGAGAGGAAATCTTTCTCCGTCACATAACATGAAATCAAAATGTAGTTGTCCGTTAAAGAAAACGAGACTCTTACATTAACGCTTTCAGCTAATGAAAAAAACCGAGAGATCAAGAATCTGTTGCAAACCCATGAAGCTTTTGATATTGCACAACCAATGCTGACATTCAATATCTTCCTCTTGGCGATCACCTCTGTGTCAACCAATTGAAAGATCAGATCGCAGTTCACATGAAAATCAGAATGCTTCGAAGTAAATTCCATAGTTTCTTGGCTCGTGTTTGGCAAGTAAAATGACAGGCCCCGAAGGTTAAGAAACAAGAGACGATAAACCAGAAGACTGGTTTTGCCAAGAGACGCATGCAAGACGTTCAATACAACAGAAGATTTGTCAACGCTGATTTTCAGGTAAAGACGATGACGTAATGCCAATTCATATGCCGTTTGTGATAATGTGTTCTTAAATCTGAATGAAACAACATTGTAATAAAAAGCCGTGAAACACCATATTATATACATTCTATCTTTTCAGTTGTCCTGTCTGGAGGCAGCAATATTTAGATGTGGGTGTTTGTAAATGAATGTAAAATGCCATTAACAGTTAAGAATAGAACTAGAGATATGTGTACCGGAAGTTGCATTCTGGTTGGAACTCCAAAGTGACACGTAGCGATGAAGTGAGAAAGTTCTTTCTCTTTGGTAGGTCAGCTGAGTTGGGATTAGTAGTCGCCTTTCGCAAAACTTCCTTTCTTAATCTCCTCCAGTGGCCGATGGAAGGCTGATGTGTAACAGTGCACATCACAACTACAATTTCAGAGAGACGACCAGCTGGTTCCGTCGACAAAGTGGACTTTGGAGAAACAATAATAATTACTATATAATGAATAACACCCAACAGTATGTTACATGGACATCAACCCAATGCAGCAGGTTCATTAAATCCAGTGATCTTTGGAAAATAATTCTTTACAAAGTTAGAGGTTTATCGGATATAATAATCCACTCGTGGATAACATGGACTATAAAGAATTTACCTATTAATACGTAATTAATTATGTTACATAAATGCTATGAAAAATAATCCACTGAGTTTATTGTTAATTAGCTAGGTACATATCAACCTGTTATGCAGTAATCTATTTGATTATTTATTAATCAATATAAATTAACAGTTTATATCCTCTGAAATCATACCTTGTTTTCTCGCCGGTCATCGTGAATGTATGTGTGCTCTACATCTATTTGCTGAAAGGTAGAACGATGGGGAAGAGAGACAGCGACTTATTATATAAGTCCATTGCTTAATTATTATCTAAACGTTTTGTAAGACTATCTTAGAAACGTGTATTGCCGATGCTAACTTCCATGCAAGACTGTCCCGATTGCAACCACCACTCATCCAATTGTCTGTCTGACATCACTTCTTTTTCAGTTCCTATCATTACTATTATAACCAACTCAGCTTATTTCCTCCTCACATAATCTATTCTTTAACTTTTGTATATCCTGTTTACGTCTCTATACGAGGCCACCCACACACAAAATGTTTAATAAATATGTGTACTAACAAACATACACACCAATATATAACAAACATAGTTAGCTGGAAATAAAGAGAAATATTTCGATGTATGTAAGGAGTAATTTCCTCAACTAATGAACAGATCATTATGAATTTTAGAATATATGTTCTAAAAAATATGTCGATTAACATGGGCATTTAATTTTTTTTGTAAATGTTACCATTATTGGGTGCATGTATATCATTTTTTTAATTTATTTTGTTTTTATGAATCGATTATTATGACTTTTAGAATATATATTTTCGGCAAGCCGGTGAGTAACATGGGCGCATTATATGTTTGTAAACGTTACCATTTAGAAGGTGCGTCCACATAAACTCGGACCAGCCCTCATAAAGCTTTTAAAATAAGTTAGATACAAATAATTTAATAGAAAAAAGAATTGCTCTACATCAAATTTTAAGTCATTAAGTAAAACATTTTCAAAAAGAGCGTCAATAAATATGTACGTGCTTAGTAAAATCCTAAACTATTGAATATATAATTATGAATTATGAAATATCTATTATTGGCAACAGAGTACGTAACATGGACACATTATATTTTTCTTTTGTAAACTATACCATTTAGAGGAGAGGGGCATCTAAACCGTACCATACCCCCCAAAGAAAAAAAAACATTAAAATTTAAAACTAGTGCTATATATATATATATAGCTTATACCCGTCCTTGGACAGGTATTTTACTAGTATGTATATAAGGACATTTTTCACATCAGAGCCTGATGAGAACTTTGTGTGTGTGTGGGTGTGTGTGTGTGCATACATATGTATGTATGGAAAGAGGGAGAGATAAAAAAAAAAACTAAGAGAGAAAACCATATGAATATTTAGGGTTGGTTAATAAATATCCTTACAAGAAACGCCCAATTATTGTATTTATTTTTTGGTAATTTTACATAATATTGGTAATTTGCACGTTGGCTGTGTTGGATTTAATAAAACGATGTTCATTAAATGCGATGATCTGCACAAATTGCTTTCTCTTTACGAAGTGCAAGATTTATGGAATGTAAGAAGCCAGCATAGGATCACTTGCACTATTATAAACTGGCACATGCCTCCCAACGAGGGCAGAGTTAGATACAAGGTCACTTATTAATATAGGGAAAATCCAGCTCCCCAAAAAGGGGCACTCTAAGATGGGAAAAATAAGAATTGCCTCAGTCTAGAACGAATTTTCAGACTGGTTTGTCATCTTGGTTGTTGCTATCAGAACGTTTAGGCAGTTTTGTTCACCAACCTTCTTCAGGGGCCTTGTGTCGAACCATCACGGAATTCTGAACCCTTTATTAGCGTATATCTAGCATTTCATTGTAACATTTCTTTAGTTAACTTATTAAATCGTTTTGCCGCCTTTGCTTAGATTTTAACCCAGAAGTCAAAGATAACCAGCACACTTTAGCCGCAATCCTAGTCATCTGGGCCATGTGTTGTTAAGTTACTTGGTACATGTTAGCCTTATCTTCTATTATATAAAGGGCGGTTGTCTTTGTGTATGTCCAGTTAAAACTCTAAAACTACAAAATAAACAGCCTCAAAGTTGGTATTTTCTTGATCGGCGTTGCCCCGATTGAATAATATCTAAAAGTTAAAAAAAAAAAATTCATTCTTTGACTCTAAACTGGTGCAGATTTCGTCAGGCAGGATGTGTTTTCCAGCCACCAACTAAATAGAAGTAACTAGTTTTTCCACAGAGGTAATTCCCTTCTGCCGACTTGTTGTCGGTGTGTACGTTTGTGTATGTCCAGAGGAATGAGCTAGGTGGACAAGAAAGAGGGTTGTGGACACAGGGAGGGAGAAAACGGGAGAGAGAGAGATAGAAGTTTTAATAAAAATGTTATACTTTTGCCCCGGGCAACTCCGGGTAGCCCTGCCAGTTATATATAAAGTGTAAATTACACTGGATAGTACATCTACATCAGTCCCATACTGGGTATGACATACACTCTATCCAGTGGTGAGGCCTTAATTTGGGGAACTTCTGCGTGTATTAAATCACTTCTTTAGTCACCATTATTCCCAGGCCCATTATAACCTAAAGTGAAAGTACCTGTCAGGGTCGTATCTATAGGTTAAATAAAATCTATCTTCATCATGTTTCGGAGTTTTTTAGATTAAGATTGATAATTTGTATAATTTAGATTATTCAGATTACTATGACAATTTTCTGGAGGTTGAAGGTTTACTCCTCAGTACTCGTGATACTAAGAATACAATTAAGAATTACTTAAGATTCTACCTGTGATGGCTGACAGAATGAGAACAAGTTGACCCCGTGGATTAAATAAAGGGTTCTGTACAGATTTCGGACTTTGACGAGACACACCGGAAGATGAGAACAGTAGTCACATTTGGCAAAATGGTAAGAGTGTTCGCTAATGGGCCGGGAGACCAGAGTTCAATTCTCGGTCGAGTCATACCAAAGACTTTAAAAAAATTGTACTTGATACCCCTTGTTGAACACTCAGCATTATAAGACGAGAGTGAAGGGTAAGTAGAGTAAACCCTTCCCTACACTTTAATAGCTAATGAAAAGGGGAACCTTCGGGTCGCCCTCGACTATCGTAGACCATTTTATTTTTAATCATGCATTAGGACATAAAAATTGTCATTTTTGCACTGTCTTCGATTTAAGAAAATGTTGGTCATTAAATGAGAAGATCTACAAAACTTGCTTCTTTACAAAATGAAGGACTTATTGGATTTAAGACCAATTCCACCCCACCACTATCCACACACACAGTTCTTTAAATCGAGGATTTACTGTAAAATAAGTTTAGGATTTAATGGATTAATATCCTTCTTTAATAAAAGGACAAAAAATATCTTTCTAAGTTCACTGGCGTATCTTTCTTTTAATCCTTTTTATTGGCGATCATCTCTTGAAATATTACATGCAAATATAGCTTGAAATATTATGCAAGGGTCGCATAAAGTATTATAAAAACACATAAGTCATTGACAAAGATGGGCAGAGGTGTCAGAGTGAAAGGAGTTGATTTGATGAATCTGAAAAAGTGGGTGGGTGGATGAAGATATTGACAAAATTGATATGTATTAGTCGAACAAAGGAAGGTTTTTGAGAGGTGGGACCTACAAACAATATAGACGTCATTAAGAGGGCAATGCGCACACACACACAAACAAAACAATAGTGTCTTTGCCAATATCAGACGTTTAAAATGGGGGATTTTCCGGAGATATAACCAATCTCCCCCCAAACGCTACCCTTCTTCTAGCTTGGACCATACAGCCGCCTGACCCCCTACTACTATATCCCAACTAATGCAATCCCCTTTCGTCTTACAACTGTGCTCCATTTATTACATTACAAAGGGTATTAACGGGATTAGCTGGCCTTTGAAGAATTAAAGGGAGATTATCCGGAAGAGTTGATCTTCAGGTTAAGTGATAATAAATCGATGTGTAACAATGACTGTGTTCACTTCTGTGTGTTGAACTCAATTTGAAGACAATGAAATAAAACGATTCCCTTTTTTACCCTGCTTCATATTGAAAACATACTTAAAAGCTGTCACAAAGAAATTAAAAACATAAACTAACAGATTGTTACTTTGGCCTTTGTCCTCTATAATTATAGTGAGGATAATAATAAAAAAAAAAATTAACAGTCAAATCTTTCTAAGAGCCTTTCTGTGTATGTATAAATCTGTCCTCAAATACGTTACACAAGTAGTATATAAAATATAATCATCCACAGACAGCTGTTTCGTCGTTTCAAGACTCATCATATCTCTATCTTTATAAAGTTAGGGATGTTTATATGTTTATATATTTGTATGTACAGGATTCATTCTTAAACTAATTAACTATCATTATGAATTTTGGAACACAGCTGCTATGCGCAAGAGGTCCAAATGTGGGCTATATTTAGTTTTATGCAAAGGAGGTGAACAGGGATGGAAGCCCTTTGTTAAAATTCAGATACCTCCGATTTTTGTGAAATTTTAAGAATATGTATTAGACATCGATTAATAAATTTTCTCAAAATTTCAGTTTCTTTGGAGTATTTTAAAGAGTTTTTAGGGAACATAATATGGACCCCACCTCTTATTTCAACATTCAAATATATCAGATGTGCATTGAATTTTATCCATACTCATTAGACAATTAAGCAAGATTCCTCGAATTTCAGTTTCTTCTTAAAAACCCTTAAGCTTTAAATTTTAGACATTTTCTAGAATCAAAATCATGTTATAGATTTTGATCAAAATTAGAATAAGGATTCTAGTCATAAAGTTTATTATCATTATATCTTGATTTTAATTTTCATAAGATGACATGAAAGTTGTGGAAACATTAATTAATTTTACCCGTTCTTGAACTGGTATTCTTCCAATATATATATATATATATAAATATATATATATATATATATATATATATAAATATATATATATATATATATATAAATATATATATATATATATATATATATATAAATATATATATATATAAATATATATATATATAAATATATATATATATATATATATAAATATATATATATATATATATATATAAATATATATATATATAGTAAAGTATGAAAAATATTTGTGGCAATTAAGCTACACAGATGCGTCCGCGTTTTCTCCCCACAGGAAATCGTCAGGCACATAGATGCCTCTGTAGATTAATTGCCATAATATGTTTTCATACTTTACTACTAAGCTCTACTCATGTATTGAACACGGTTGAAATACTGAAAATCTATACATAATATTTTATATCATCTTATAATACGTGTATAGATGTAATAATAATATATGTGTATATATATATATATATATAGTGTTTTCGGAACAAATTTGCCATTTTTGGAAAGTCATGAAAAACGTCATATGTTGGCCATAAATAGATGTATTCTCAAATTTCAAAATGCTTAGCGAGTCATTTTGCTGAATACAGCTCACTTGAAGAAACTGTCTTCAGCCTTTTGAACCTGCTGCTTTACCAATGTCCTTAGAGAGATGCTTGAAAACCAGTTTGATCCTGTCAATTAGCTCGTCCTTAGTGTTGCAGACAGTACGGTTGGTATCTTTCTCAACTGCACCTCACCAATAATAGTCCATTGAGTTGCAATCAGGCGTGTTGAGAGGCAAGATGTTGGGACAGGTATACATAAATATATATAAACGTGATGCTGCCAATATTATAGTCAGCAGTCCCAACATATAGTCCCAACCAACCAACATCATATTCACTGCCATTAAAACTCTCTTTTATCAGATTTTTTTGTGAACACACAAACTAATTATTTATGTTTCATTGATGTTATGCTTAATATATATATATATATATATATATATATAGATATATATATATATATATATAAAGCATAACATCAATGCAGCATTTGCATTTTTGTGCAGATGAGCTGATTTGTCGTACATAAATAAAAAAGATACATCCAATGTGCGTGTTCACCAATGTATATATTACTTCAAACCATGGCACGACAGACCAACGGACAAACCGGCATATTGACAGATAAAGATGTGAGGACGCATCTAGAAATCTGCTTTGGCTTTGGGCGATATTTTCTATTAAGTGCTCTATTCTTCTCTCTCTCCATCTCTGTATGTATGTCTCTCTCTCTCAAATCACTAATCAATCTCCTCCCTCACCACACGCACCAATCGTCTCTTGAAGAATTAAATGTGATTATCCAAAGAAGTCTTAAGGAATGAATGAAAATATGCAAGGGTGGGGGGGGGGGAGGAGAAGAATGAAAGGGGTCTTCCATGGATTATAAAGACACACAACGAAACGTGACAGCTGACACACACAAAGCGGCCATTACGACTAATACAGGTGCGTTAAACGAATTAACCTTTATCTGTTCGTCACTTTTTGACAAGTGCTTTTGTTTTTTTCATTTTGTTCATGTCAAAAGTAGTTGAAGTACCTGACAATATTTTCGAGATGAGATCATTTTGTGCTTCATATTTACGTGAAGTGAACTGTTATCCTCATCTTTGTTGTTCTTATGTTCACAACGTTTCCGCCGTTGTACTATTCGGCGTTTTTGTTGTTATTTACTTTATTTACTCGATGCAGTTTTTGTTAGTTTTTAAACAGCATTTCATCTACTTGACTTGACAAGGTGTTGCTCTTATTTGTATTATTGACATAATTCGGACTGTTATACTCATTATGGTTGTTATACGTTTCGGCCGCTGTCCTCCCCAGCCTTCTGAGATGATTGAGTATTGGTCGTTTGGTATTACGGCATGCTGACCGTCGTTGGACTATTTAAAGCCGAAACTCTATGTATGTTTTGTATATGATTAGTTTCTAGATTGATTGTTTTGTAGGCAATATCTATTTTCTAAATGAAAAGCCTGAAAATGATAGATTCTATTTAACCCGTACATGGTGCAATAATAAGTACTACCACTACAGGGCAGAGTGGACCTGAGAGCAGTGGTATCTGAAAGGTGAGTCCACAGTTCCTGAAGCTCCCAAATTGTAGGTGAGAGGGTTCAGAAAGTGGGTAGCCAGTAATAAGAAGTGAAAAGGCTAGTAAAGATCGATTTTAAGATATTCGGATGGGATAGAGGCAAACGCTTAGCCCAAGTGTGTCTGAGGCAGTTTAGTGTTGTACTTGGGATAAATTCTATTGCCCTGATACAAATTAAACGTGGGAGTAATGGCAATCAAGGTTTAACTCCACATTTCTGAAAGCCTTGAAATCAAGGTTGCCTTTTAAGGTCATAGGCAAGACCCTTTTGAGCAGACGTGTTTATCTTAATTACATTATTTTTGCTAGTATAATGTAAGTGTTGAGTTTGCTAATGAAAAGACGATTGTGATGAGTTCTTGTTGACATACACTACCCCCACTCCCGCTAAAGAAAGAAGTAATATGTGGGAGGATTGTTTCAAGACAACAGAACATATACTACACTACACTGTAAAAGGAGGAGTTAATGCCTGGGAAGATGGTTTCATAACAACAGAACAGATACCACACTACTCCCCTCCTCTGATAAAGGAGGAGGTAATGCTTGGGAAGATGTTATCAGGACTACCGAACAGATACTACTTTACCCCTCTCCTCCCTCCCCCCCTAAAAAAGAAGTAATGCCTGGGAGGATTGTTATCCCAAGGAACGCATATATACTACAATACCTTCCCCCTCATAGAGGAGGTAATGCCTTAGAGGATGGTTTCATAATGAACGAACATATACTACATTACCCCTACCAGAGAGAACGTAATACATGGGAGGATGGTCTCATTACTACAGAACAAATGCTACACTACCTTCTCTGAATTGAGCATTGACAGATCGTACAGTAGTACATTAATAGAAGTGATAGTATAATTTCGACTTCAGACAGATACCAAATATCCATCAGTAATAGATGATTCTGACTATTATCTTTATTTAGATTATTACATTCAAAACGTTTTGGTCACTCTTACTTTACTCTACTGCCTTCTGAGAAGCATTGGTTTTGTAATTTACATGATCCATCCAGACAATAAAATGCTTACTTGTAATATAGATACCATTCGAAAGATGTTTGAGTTCATTTTTGGATGGCATACCCTCTGCACTAAAAATTGTTTTACTGATTTTTTACAAATATCAAATGGGTTACTATCAAATCAACACTTCATTTTCAGATTATCGACATAACAAAGTGCTTTAAAATATCTTAGTGTATATTTATGAGCGTGATATCATTAGAGCACCGTGATGCAGCAGGTGCTAGTGTGATTGCAAGAGTTAGGAGTGGATGGAATAAGTTCAGGGAACTTTTGCCATTACTAACCAGCAGAGTGTTACCACTGTCGACCAAGGAAAGATTCTATCAGGTATGCATACGCAGTGAGATGATGTATGAAAGTGAAACTTGGCCAGTGAGGGTTGAGAGCATGTGTTGCATGGATGGAAATGATATAAGAATAATACGATGGGTGTGTAATGTGAATGTTAAAAACAGGTTTGGATCTGATGATATCAGAGGAAAATTAAATCTAGATAGTATAGGGAGATGTGTGCAGAAGAGAAGATTTCGATGGTATAGGCACGTTAGAAGAATGGATGAGAGTTCTTGGGTTAATAGATGTAGAACAGTTGAGGTAGCAGAGTCAGTTCACAGGGGAAGGCAAAGGAAAACATTGGAGGAAGTGATAAGAATGGAGTTGAGAGAAAAAAGGATAAATGAAGACCTGGACAGACATATGTTAGTTTGGAAGTCAATTTCTAAAAGCCGTCCAACACATGCCAGCATGCAAAACGGATGTAAAAATGATGATGATGATGATTCATTTCACTGTGTAATTTTATTGTAGAATGATCACCCACTTTAAAACCAGCGCCAACATTTGTAACTCTCCACTAATTTTAAGTACAGTGTTAGACAGGAAGAAGAATGAGTGGAAAGAAAAGGAAAGACATGCAATTTAGTTGTAAAAATAACATTATTTTATTGAGGAATTTTGAGTTGCTACAAAAATAAGAATCCCTGTATTAATAGCTAATAGATTAATAGCTATGAAGTTTTAGAAGTGAGTTACATTTCCTGTCTTCGTTGTGTGTAGACAGAAAGAATTTGTTTATTCTTAAAATTCTTTATTTGTTTAATAAAGTTACCAGACTAGACAGTATGTGTCTGCTTGTATATTAACATTTCTACAGGACTTTAAAATTATAACCACTTTTAAACAATTATATTTAATCTATTACTATATATATATATATATATATATATATATATATATATATATATATATATACATATATTATTATATATTATTATATATATATATTATAGCCCCCTTATTACAAGGACTGGTGCCCCTTTGAGAATTTTATAATAAACAGTCACACTATGGCATAAATGCGATATTCCAACCCCTTTGTTGTTGAACACTGTTTGCCTGTTTACTATGTGCACTCGCTGATTAGTGTATATAGAATTTAATTTCTCTTAATTTCCATGCTAATTAGTGGTGGCCGAGGGGTAGATTACCGGACTACAGGTCATTGGTGACTTTGAAACCGGGTTAGTGCCCTCCGATCAACAAGAATTAACATCTCCTACACTGAAGGTAATAATAATAAATATTTATTTAAATGTTATATATATATATATATATATTACATGACAATAGAACTGATATTACACTAGATCCCCCACCCCCCAAAAAAGATAGGAGAGGGTAATGCCTGGTAGAATGGTATCATGACAGCAAAAGTGATACTACACTACCCTCTCCACTGAGTTGAGCCTTGAAGAATATTACGTTAGTTTGAAATAGCATAGTTAAATAAATTAAACATTAAAACATAATACAATATACAATAGACGTAATAGTATAGTTTCGGCTTCAGACAGCAAAGATACCAAATATCCATTAGTAATACTAGCAAATATATGCTCCCTCCAGACGCTTATTTTTGCTAGTTGTTTTTAATTAATTGCTCAGTAAAATGTGTTTGTTATTTTACAAACAAAAAAAAAAGAAAGAAAATCACCCCATCCTTTATTTTAATAAATAAAACACGGAATAATATAAACAGTTTTGAAACAAAATTTACCCTTTACGGAGTAAAATGTTAAACAAAAAATCCTAAACTCACTTAAGGTCGTAAAAAGATAATATTTTAAGTTTTTCAAATCGAAAAAAAGGTGTACCAAAAATAAAATCAATAATTAAAAAAATAAAATAGTTATTTAATTACTCAGTAAAATGTGTTTGGTTTTTCTTACAAAAAAAATAGTAAGTTTTTAATCAATTATTTTTTAAATTAAATAATTTGATTCAATAAATTTGTGCTTTAAAACATAATTTCTAATAATATTAAAAAAAACTTAAAACGTTTTAATAAAAAAACTAAACTAAAAATATCATTTTTGAGCGTCTCATACGATAAATTAATCAAATAACACACCCCTATTGTGTGTCTGTCCCCCCCCTCTCTCTCTCTCTCTCTCTCTCTATCTCTCTCTCTTGAAATAGAACTTTCTGTGCGTTCGAAATAGAACATTATACTTAATAATCAGAGGGCAGGAAAGACATATACTACATTAACCCCCTGCCTCAAAAAAAGTAAAGGAGAAGGTAATCATGACCACAGAACAAATACTACATCCCCTCCCAAAAATGGAGGAAGTAATGCCTGGGAGGATGGTATCATAACAACAGAACAGATACTACACTAACTCTACACATCTCAAAAAAGGAGGTGGTAATGCCTGGAGGGATGGTATCATGACAACAGAACAGATACTACACTACATACACACCTCTCAAAAAATGGAGGAGGTAATGCCTGGGAGGATGGTATCATGACAACAGAACAGATACTACACTATGCCCCTGAATTGAGCATTTAAAGATAGTACATTAGTCTGAAATATTATGAAATAGTATAGTATATACTAAATAAAATAGTCTTAAATAGTATAGTTTTGTGCTTCAGACAGACAGATACATAATTTCCATTATTAATAGATATATAGTCGAAATTATACTATTTAAGACTATTGTACTTATTATGAAATAGTATAGTATATACTATTTAAGACTAATGTACTATCTTTAAATGCTTAATTCAGGGGCATAGTGTAGTGTAGTATCTGCTCTGTATTCATGCTACCATCTTCCCAGGCATTACCTGTTCCTTTTTTTATGGTGTGGAGATAGTGTAGTATCTGTTCTGCTTCTAATTAGCAAAACTATACGACCATAGGGAGCATATATTTGCTAGTATTACTAATGGATATTTGGTATCTTTCTGTCTGAAGCCGAAACTATACTATTCTCCAAGGCTCAATTCAGTGGAGAGGGTAGTGTAGTATCTGATTTGTTGTCATGATGCCATTCACCCAGGCATTACCCTCTCCTATCTTTTTGGGTGTGGGGGCTGTAGTGTAGTATATGTTCTATTATAATATAACCATTTTCCCAGGCATTACCTCTTCTTGGCAGTAGTGTAGTATCTGTTCTGTCGTCATGATACCATCCTTTCAAGCTAGCAAAAAATATACGATCGTAGGTAGAACCTATGTGCTTGTTAATCTCATGACCGAACAATAACTTAATAAAATTAGTTTCACGTTCATAAAAGTCCAACTTACAAAAATAATTTAGTATAAAAAAAAATCAGTTGCATTATCTAATATATACAATTTAGTCGGTTTGACTTTCAAATCTATACTTGATTCCGACCTGCCTTCTTTTTTTTCTTCCACAATGTTATTTACATGAATATGATCTAGTTCGCTGAAGTTTCTTTTAGATAACACATTTTTTCGTCCTTCAGATCAAAACAATTACATGTTTTTACATTCGCTTATCACATTTAAATATAAACAAATAAACAAAACAATCTGCATATGTGTGATTCTTAACATTGAGAGACATCTATCCTTAATGACCGCTTATGCACTTATAAGCAAAAGGTTTAAGGGGGAAAATTCTCAATTCGTTTAGACTTGATTAACTCCCTTGCTTTGTAAAAATTCATAACATTTGTAAACGGCAATGTCAATAAAAAGGTAGTGAGGGGAGGGGAGAGAGACGAGGAGAGAGGCAGTGGAGAGGGGAGATAAGAAATACACAAACTAATTTTAGACAGTCTGCGTTTATTCTTCATTACTTGATGAAACCTAAAAACGTAATTTCATGTTATTTGGGTATATTTAAACTAAGAAATTTTTATCAAAATATGATTTGTTTGTTTTTAACAGTAAATTAGCAAGCCAGAGTCATAAGTTAATTAAAGCAGCAGGTTTAGGAATTGTTTTTCGTATTTTAAATTATAATCAAAACTTAAATGTAGAACAACGAATGCAAAAATAATTTCAAAAAGAAGTTGTAATGTAAGTAAAATTAAGGAATATTTACAGACAACAGAATTGCGGTGCCATTTTAAAAGTGTCTCTATTATAATGGCAACAATCTCATTGACTCATGAACAGATATGAAAAAGATCATTGTAGACAAAGCGATTACGGTGTATATTGTTTCTATTACTGTATATATATTTATATTTAACATATACCAGACAATCATTATATTTCGGCCATAACTGGCCTCGTTCAGGTCTGAATTAAAAGAAACAATTTATCATTCTGTTTTAAATTACATATTTTCGGAAACCCATTATCAGAGACAAAACATGACATTAACTTCTTTCTATTTTCTTTCGACCAGAGTTCAATACAAGACGAAAAGCACACAAAAATATATACACACAAACATTGTAAAAAGATAAAATGAGGAAATTCAAGAAAAAGGGTTTAGAAGGCAGAAGGCTAAAGGAAATAAAAACTATGGTTGGGACCAACACCCTAAATTAACATCACACTAAAAGGGTGGGGGACAGTCAAAGGTAAAATAGAGAAGGGTTGCTTGTTACAGACCTTAGGCATAATGTGAGGTGTCTAGTCAGATAGAAAAAAAGGCTCAGGCCTTTTATTACTTTGAAAGGTAGATTCCATTCAGTAGGTCTTGATTAAAATTTTACTCACCTCAATGCAACCATACACAAGCATATGTATATACACATCCACACACATAACATACATTCTTGTATACAGATCTGAATATTTTAACAAAAAAATCTAGTTAAAATTTGGTAGAGAGGAAAAAATTAGTACAAACCTCTAATTCTAATCCAGTGATAAATATAATAAGCAAAAAGATATAGAGATTAAGGAATAACTAAAATAAAATAATTATCTTGAGAATCAAAAAAATGTCAAATGATATTTAGGTATTAAAAAATAAAACAATTCAAAATATAAATTTAAAAAAATATTTTGAAAGTTTTTGAAATTTTGAAAATGCTAAATAACATAACATTTAAAAATCAATATGTGTAAAAGTAATAATATTATTACTATCTCATTCTGTGGTGCGTGTTGTTCCAAAATCTTAATATTATTATTATCTTCTCACTAGGATTTTTCATATTACACACTATCAGTGTGATGTTCCCTGAAGTCTCTCCAGATTTCCAGCACTTTCCACCTCTTTTGATAAACATTGAAAATCATTTTCCATTATCACAACATCCATTTACCATAGATTTCTCACGAGCAACGACTATTGGTTTTCTCGAGAATTTGAGTGGCAATATAAGCCTCCTCCAGGTTCCAATACTCTCTGCACATTTCCATTGTAGGTCTGGTTAGTGCTTTCCCTTCTCGGTCTTCCATCCTCCTTGATCCTTCATGAGTTTTTTGTGGTACCAGTCGAGGCCAGTGTCACTACATGCATGTTGTGGGTGCGTAGTGGGGGTAGTAATTTATTGGATTTCTGGCAGTTGTTACTTCCCTTGTGCTCGTGTGATTTTCTTTCTCTATGTTTTTTACTTAAAATTATCTATGGCAGGTTAGCATTCGTTGGTTATGTAATTTTTTTTACATTCGAGATTTCAGCTATTTTAATCATTGCAGCACTTTGTATTGTTTTTCCTTTAATTGAAATTTCTCCTATTGTCATTATTATTATTACCATTATAACTATTATTATTATTGCTGCTGCTCTTATTATCCTAGTATTGATCACTTTTGGCTTTCGTACATGCTATTTACTAAATTCACCAGAAATAACCAACTTTGATAATATCCTTCATTATACATATGTTTCAACGTTTCTTTACAAAACGTGCTCAACATTTAAAATGTTTAATCTAAGATTACGATTGACTTGACTGTTTAAGATTTGTTCATCTTTTCGCCTAGGTAGTAAGGGTAGACACAAGCTGGTAATCAACCTAAAAAAAGGAACATGGGTTCGATTGCAAAAAGTAGGCTGATCTATCTCGTCAGCATTCTTGCATAGATGAGGGTGCCTAGGGTGACAAACAATTAATGCAACCCCTGTCCTAAAAGAAAAAGTAATGCCTGGGAGGATGGCTTCCTGAGACAGGACATATACTATGTTTTTTTTTATGATTATGGCTACCTGACTTTAATCTGATAATGTATTATAAATTAATGATTTCTTTATGAGGTCCTAAAATTATTTACTAGTAACGCCTTTGCTTTAAAAACTTGCCAAAGAATTGATCAATTTTTGTTCAGGCGCCGAATTTATCTATTTGCAGGATCCGATGTAATTACGACATGACGTGATCTAATTTTATTCATGGTCTGGCAAATTAATGACACATTCCAAATTACTTATGAGAAAAGAAAAAGAAACGAAAAAGAATGCGTATCCCTTTTGACTTAATTTCCTGGTAAGGAGAAAATATACAAACAGACGACTCGCTTCTTAGGCTGTTTTTATTTTACACTAATTTCCTCTGATGGGAATGTAATTTATTTTAGTCGAAAGCGGAAATAGACTTTAAATAGAAACGAACAAAAATGGGTCAGAGATAGTTTTTATCATTCACATTATATATATATATATATATATATATATATATATATATTCTAGAAGAATACCCGTCCCAGGACGGGTAAAATTAATTGCTCGAACAGAAAAGTTTTGCACAACATTTGTCTCCTTACCAAGAATAAAATCAAGAAATAAACCCTATGTCTGGAATTCTTATTCCAATTTTTATAAAAATCCATAAGATCATTTTTATTCTAGAAAATGCCTTAAGAGGGGTCTGAAGAAGAAATTGAAATTCACTGAATTTTGCTTAATTGCTGTCTAATGACTATGGATCAAACTCAATTCAAATCTGAAATATTTTAACTTTCTAAATGTAAGGTAATGCACATATAACCCCTAAAAACTATTTAAACTACTCTAAAAGAAACTGAAATTTGGGGAATATTTATTAATAAGTATTGTTAAAATTTCACAATATTCAGAGATATCGTAATTTCACGAAGTCCTTTCACCCTCCTGTTATCCTCTTTGCATAAAATTAAATAAAATTAAATATATCCCACATTTGGACCCCTTACGCTTAGCAACTGTTTTTCAAATTTCATAATGATCGGTAAATTAGTTTAGGAGTGAATTCTGTAAATACAAGTATATGAACATATCTAACTTATCTCTTTCTCTCTCTCTCTCTCTATATATATATATACATACTAGTGCATACTTTTTGTCACAAGTCACAGAAAAATATGCATTACCAATTATTGTACTCGCTATTTATCTCGATATATTACTAACATTTTCATATAAAATCATAATTACGCCAGTAATTTAATTTTTCATAAATAAAGTATTATTATCATTTTTGATGACTTAAAGAACAAAAAAAACAACGTAAACTTTTTATTATAGACTTGATAATTTTTTTCTGAATACATTTCAGGTCTGACGATTCCCAGCGAGGATGAAACATGGACGCCTCTGTGTAGCTCAATTTCCGTAAATATATTTTTATACTACTACAACTAAGCTCTAATCAGGTATTAGGCACTGTTGAAGTAAATACTGAAAATCTATACGCAATATATATCACTTTATAATATATATGTATATATAAAAATAATACATATTGGTCTTCATGATAGAGTGGAGGATATATATATATATATATATATCACAGATTGGTTTGATGAGATCGATGTAGAACTTCTAGCCTTGCATGCTAAAAGGAGAAAGGCTTTTTCCTCTTTGTTGAGTAACAACAACCAAGTCCAGACAAATAAAAGCAAAAGTGTCATTCAAAATTCCTAGTGGGATTCAAAGGCCAATAAAACCCAGAGAGTGTCTGATACAAATAATGCAAAACATCTATACAGTCCGCTAAAGGATATGTATGGTTAAACTAACTGACATATAACATCAGTCCGTTCTGAAGATGGTAAGAAATAGTTGTGGAATCCCATACATATTCTCTCTAGATGGCGTGATCACTTTGATGAACTTCTCAATAGACAATCTGAGGTTGATAATTGCGTCTATACCATTGCAACCTATAAAAAGTTAAATGAATAATATTGCCTCGAAGACAGAAGTTCAGAAAGCTATATATAACTCAAATAGTGGAAAATCCCCTGGTATAAATGGATTGCCTTTAGAGATCTTTAAGTGTTGTGCTGGCAGATTTTCCCCAAAATTTGTAATCTTATACATCATTTCTGGAATGTTGAGGACATACAACAAAATTGAAAAGATGCATTAACAGTGATGTTGTACAAGGGAAAGAGTGCTAGAGACGATTGCGGTGACTCTCATGGGATAGCATTACTGGATGTGGCACGGAAGATCATGTGTAGGATTTTGTTAGATTACAGAAGCACATTGTGGAAGGTGTTCTCTCAGAATCTCAATGTGGTTTCACGAATGTGAAGGGACAGTTGACATGATCTTTTCCGTTAGGCAGCTCAAAGTGAAATATCTTGAACAATGTATTGACTTGTATCAAGTCTTTATAGACCTTACCAAGGCTTTTTACACGATCAATAGAAAAGCATTGTGGTGTATTCTAGAGAGGCTTGGTTTTCCCCCAAAAATTGTGAGGATGATTCGGCTCTTTCACGATGGACTGAAAGCACAAGTAAACATTGGTAGGCAGCTTTCTGAACCAATATCAGTAGAAAACGCAGTCAACGAGGGTGACATACCTGCACCAATACATTTTGCCTTATATTTCGCTATGTTATTTCTTATTGCTTTTTAAAGATTTCCAGTGTGGCATATATACAAGGTTTCGTAGTTCTGGTAAGTTGTTTGGCCATAGAATCTTAGTGCTAAATCCAAAGTTGCAAATTCACTAATTAGAGAATTCTTATACGCAGATGATTGTGATCTTTTTGCATATTCCCAAGCAGATGCAACATCTTATGGATTCTTTTGAACGTGCATATAGTACCTTAGGTCTAACAATAAGCTTGAAAAGGACCGTTGTTTTGTATCAACCTGCACCAGGTAAAGCTCAAATTGAGCCATCTATATTTGTGTATGGCAGCAAATTGAATGTGGTTGACGAATTTGTGGATCTATGTAGTAAAATGAGCCTCTCATCTAAGTTTGATACAGAAATTGATTTCTGTCTTAGCAAGGCAAGTGAATCATTTGTTAGGTTGGAGCGTCGACTGTAGAAAAACAGAGGGATATCACTAGAAACAAAAGTCAATGTTCATAATGCTTCTATTTTGTCCGCTTTGGGGTATACATGTGAAACTTTAGTTGTATATACAAGATACATGAAAAGGTTAGAACTTTTTCAGCAGCAATGTATTTGTAGAATCCGAGGTGTGAGATAGCAGATGCAAATTTGTGATGTAGAGGTGCTTCAGCAGAGTGGTTGTTGCAGCATTGAAAACATGTTACACAAACATCGCTTTGGAATAGGCATGTATATAGGATGAGCGAGGATCATATCCCAAAGCAGTTTGTTTATGGAGAACTTTCTGCAAATAAAAGGCCATCTCATAAGCCGAAACTGAGATACAAGGATTCTGGAAAGACCTCCCTAGAAATATGTGAGATCCTGAAGAGTAATTGAGAACGGGGTGCGCTAAAATGAGCAACATGGGGGGGGGGGGGGCATCAATATTGATATGCAGAAATATGAAAGAAAACGCATTGAGCATGATCAACTTAAAAGCGCAGTTAAAAACGAGGCCTAAGAAATGACAAAGGAAATGGTTACGATTCTCCATGATTGGGGGACTGTGGTAAAGTTTGCTTGAGCAAAGCAGGTCTTACAAGTCACAGTCATCTCCAAAAAGAACCTGTGAACTATCTCCTTCAAGGGATAGCAACCTGATACCTATGAGGCAAAGGGTGTCAATCTGTTCCAGGTGTGAAACGACATAAGAATCCACAAAGATAGTAACCAATCAACAACTTTTATAGGACAGCATGTCTGCATTTGTGCCAGAGAGAGTGTACTCTCTCTGGCACAAATGCAGACAGTCTGGCGGGATGAAAAGACATATTTGATATGCACATCAAGTGATGGCAATACTCGATATCAAGTTTGCTGCCACCATTATATATATACATATATTTCATTATTTTTGGGGGGGTACAATACTTTATTAATGCAATAATGAATGGAAGACGTGTTGAATTTTTCATAATTAAAAGATTTAGGGGATGAGAAAAAAAAAAAAATTTTCGCCAGTCGACTAGTTTCGCCCACTCTTTACAAGACTGATATCGTGGGATTTAAAAAAAAAAAAAAACCTTTTATATTCAAAATGAAATTAGCGTTATGTTATGAAGGGGAAAAAAAATTCGAACTTAGAATAAAATAAGCTTGATGTTATATGGAATGGAGGTTGTGTCTTAGAGACTAATCACACTCAACCCCAAGAGACACTCCTTCTGTTTGCAGAGGGAGGGCCTCTTGAGGCGTACGTGGATAGTTTCCAAGATTTTCAAATGATAAAATGAGTGAGCACAGCTTAAGATGGAAAATGAATCTGTGCTAAAGTTCGTTGCGCACGACGGGTTATTTATCAGGTGGTCAGTTATCGAAGAACCGTATGTATTTCTTAGTGATTCCTGATTTTACTGGGGATGTGTTGCTGCACTCTGTTGTCTAATCTCAACGTCGGCACTTCAATTACATTTAAAAAGATAAATCACATTATTTTATGGTGGGGGGAAGGACGTCTTTTCGAGAGGATGGTAACAGAGGTTTTGTACAGAACACAACCCGCACATTAGATGAAAAATAACAATTTTCCACCGCTGAGCTGATTTGTTTGGCGAACTTCTCACTTACTGTACCTAACCAAGTCAAACGAATCTAAATTGGACATTTTGCCACCGTACTAGTTTTTTCCTCGGAAAACTTGGCCACTTTCCTATTGATGACTGCCATAATCACACCCAGAGGGTAGCCTCTGGGTGTGATTATGGCAGTCATCAATCATTATTGGACAGAGTATCAATAATTATTTGTATTTCTTCGTCCAATTTTGATTTTGAACAATCATAAGAGCTCTGTGTGTTAGGGTCTAAATTAGATTCAACTTTCGCTTGCCCAGGCAGAATGAGTCCCAACGAGTATACAATCCTGTAAACGTAGGTTTACGATATATTGATGTATGGTAACAGAATGGAGTTTTCGTCACCAATACATCCATGAGAAAAAACTACTATCAGGACCCATGAAACCGTTAGTCTACTTTAGATATGTAGACGACACATTTTGCCGCTTTAATAATGAAACAGGGGCAAATACATTCTTCTCCTTACTGAATAATATGCATCCCGCATTAAAGTATACATATGAAGGGAGTGCAATTCCTCCCTAGCAGTAATCGTGATAATAAGTGTATATTATTAACCAATAAATATATAAAAGAATAAATAAATAGTAAGATGGAGAAAAGAATTATTTGTACACAAATAAGGAATAGGAATATTATATTTTCTTCTACACATAAATTATCTAGTTTTGAGAATTCAAACACCTCACAAATATATCCCAAACTTATTTGTTTTAATCTTAAAAATGCTGCTTACACTGCAGATGATGAAACAAAATTAAATAAATAATAAAATATAAAAAAATATTATTTGTACATGTACAAAGATTTGGAATATTACAGTTTTAAGAATCCTAACACATCGAACATATAACCCGAACTTTTTTTTTAATCTAAAAAATAATGCTTGTAATAAGTTGATAAAAACATCGTTATAAAAGGAGATTATTTATTCTAGACTTTTATTTTGAATATCTTTTATTGTGTAAATAAATACATTTTTAAACTGTTGTAGTGGATAAATGTGTAAGAACGAACACTGTCTTACAAAAATTAAAAGGTTTTATTGATATAAACTTTGAACGAATTGAGTTGATTTCTTTTGGATGTCTTTGAAAGAAAAGAGAGTGGAGTTTCCTTTTAACCGAAGCAGGTAGATAGTCGTTCCAGTGCTGGTCGAAGAAGTTTGTCTCAGTGTGTGCATTTTCAGTCACGAATATTTGGTAGTAGCATTTGTGATGAGAGTACAGTAAATGGAATTAGACGACAGCCAGCTAATAACTGATCTGGTGTCACTGTTTTTCCCTTTTATGATAACAAAAAGACTACAGGAAAAATATTATATTCTAACGGACTTTTTCATACTTGGTAAACCGTGTTTCCTATACGTTTTCGACTTGGTTAAAATATATCAATTAAATACAGGGTGACCCAAAAAAAACAGGCCCCAAATCTAATTAGGCCCCGTTTCTTAGTGTTTCGTTCGAATGAAATGAATTTTGGGGCATATCTAGTTTATTATATTCACAACATCATATCAAAACACTAGGGTCTTTGGCCTTTTTTTCTCCGTTCTACAGCATGTGTTTTAGATGGACTCCTTTTAGCTCCGTGCATTTCTTGAGGCGCAGAACGAAGTTGGACATGACGTTCTTACAGACTGAATTGGGAATAGCTCTCATCTCCTCCCTGATGACTTCCTTCAGTTCCGTGATGGTTCTGGGTTTCCCTGCGTACATTCTGTCGTTGAGATAGCCCCAAGGAAATAGTCTGGGGGGCTTAGGTTCGGGCTATGGAGTGGCCACTCAAAATTAGTCTTGAGACTGATCACTCGGCCTCCGAAGTTCTCTTTCAGCCAATCTCGGGACAGGTTTGAGGTGTGAGAACTTGCTCCGTCTTGCTGGAACCAGAACTTGCTCATGAGCTCGGCTGTCCGCTTCTTGGGACGTGCCAAGTGGCTTGGACGGTTCTCACTGGAAGCGTTGAAGTTCTCTACAGTCCCATACTTCTCGAAATGGTCCAGCCAGTTCTGAATTCTGCTTTTGGGTGGAGTCTTTTCACATCTGAACTGATGCATGAAACTGTCCTGGGTTTTCTTAAACGAGACTGTCTTGTAGTAAAATTTGACACAGTGTATTCTTTGTCCCAGCTCTCACTGAGGTCTTGGTGTACTCACAGTTGTTAATTTTGCCATGTCCTGTAAAATAAGGGCAATCGGTGAATAAATAAAGGAGATATCACAAGAAGTGTACACGGGGCCCTTTTTTTAAATCTGTAACCTCTGTTGCCATGAAAAAGTGACTTATTTTTTTTGCTTAAGAAATCTAGTGATTTCTTCATATTGTAGATATATGATGGCTTGCATGTATCTACAAACATTATTAACTAACGATTACATCAAAAGAAGATACAATTTTTGAGTCCCAAGAAATTATACAGGTATTTTTTTTAAACATTTATGAACAATAGATTTTTTAATATACGGATGTTCAATTTTGCTGAAAAAGTAAATAAATTAATTGCGATCTTTATTCGACTGTAAACTTTTCTGTTATCTTTCTTTATTATTTAGCTACTAATACCAAAATATTTTCTTTGGGGTATATTAGAGAGTATGACCATACTACGTTAGAGACACTGGTTTTAGTAACAGCTTTTCTCTGGATCGAGAGTTTTAATTGCGGGCTTTCTTTTGTGGTGCAAAGAGATTACCCCGGGATGATCGGAAAAAGTAAATCGGCAGTAAATAAGAATTATAATCTACATGGTAACGAGGGGTTTTGGTATATATTGCATTTGGAATTCGACTGTGATTATTGTGATAATTTCAAGTTTGAGACTGAAATTGTAAACATGTTATTGTTTTTATTTTAAGGTATGTCGAATTGAGGCAGGTATGAAAAGACATTTTCAGAATTACATCATTAATCGACAGAGAATCAGAAAAAAAATCAGAGCCAGACTTACGATTGAAGTGAGCGGACGTTCCAACTTTTGCTTCATTCAGCCGAGAGTTGGTGATTTGAATGCATCTCTAAGACAGGAGTATATCGGGGAAAGTCGACATTCTACTACCAATAAATTGTAAGTCATATAAATAACTTTTGTTTTTGATTCTTCATTTCAGTTGCAACATCTTTCACATTTAAAGAACGGGGACATTGTTACAGCGGCAAGTCTGATAGAAGTTGAAAGGCTGAGAGACTGATTTGTTAATTAGGGCACTTAAGCGATAGCAGTTTTCTTAATTTTTACTGACTGCAAAATAGAGGTTGGTTGGCAGCATATGACTTTCTGCTCTGATTAAAGTAGTTCAGCAAAGGGTATTACTACACTCAGGGTTTTGAATGGCTGACATAATCAAATCATCTCTATATAACAGTTATTCCGTCAAAAGAAAATAGTTAATCACTGCTACAGGTACAGCTAGTTGATGATATAACTGAGGCAAATAATGAACTATTTCACATTTACATGACAAATTTTCCAGCTTTTTTTTACACTTCTCGGTCTACAAGCTAGGATCAAAGTTAGTATAAAACCATTAGGGATATTTTAAGTAGGGCAGTTCACAGAACGAGCGAAAACGCGTCTAGTTAAGAGTAGGATAGATATAGGATGACCATTGATCCACACTTTGGATGGGCGTGGGTCTAATTTGAAAAGAGAATTACATTTTATTTCTAAATAACTAATTCAAAATGTAGTATATGTTCTCTCAGTCGGAAATTCTTCTCCAATGGAGCAATTTTTATTTTTACCCCATCCAGAGTGCCCCTTTTGAAGAGCTGGATATCCTCATATGAAGTAGACCTTATATCACATTCACTCCTAGTGAGGAGGCGTTAAATACAAACGTCAACGATTTAGAACATTTTGAAATACAAATGAAGTTTAAAAAATCTTCACATAAAGTTACCAGTCGCACACGATTCAGAAGGCCACAATTGTAGATCTTTGAAGTAACCTGAGTTAAGGATGGTTAACTAATCGAACTTGCTTGAGGCTTCAAATATTTAGGAGGATTTAGTAATTCTGCTTATGATATGAATACACTTATTAACTAGGTGTGGAGTGCAATCAATTCTTTTAGAGCTTCTGGACGCAATGAGTGAGCCAGCATCGTGGTGCACAAACTTTGTAAATGTTTCGCTTAAAAAATCAAGTCAAAATCAAAGTATTAAGTTAAGACTTTCATGCTAAGTCCATATCGTTGAGGAAGGACATTCATTAGTTTAGGAGTTTATCCTGTACAACGAAATTATATATATATATGTATATATATATATAACATGTGCATCCTCTAAGTGTTAAAATTTATGTGTTAATGCTTCTCAGCGTGTTGCCTAGAATATATATTCCCAAATTAATTATTCGTTCATTAGTCCAGGAGATTATCTTGTAAATAAGAATTTTATATATACATACATAACTTCTTTGTAATACTAATTGTTCTGTACCAAAATAAATAAATATACATACATATATATATATATATATATATATATGTACATGATAATTTAAACTGATGATCAATTCATTAGTTTAGAAGATGAAGCAATACATACAGCATTAGTTTTAAATTTTAATGTTTTTCCCTTCTTTGCCGGGTATGATACAGTTTCGATGACATTCTCTAAATGGTAAAATTTACAAAATAAATAAATAAGGTGCCCACGTTACTAGTCTTGTTACCTAGAATACATACCAAGCATATATATATTATTGACGATACTTTTAAAATGTATTTTTAATATAACTCAAAATTTGATGTAGAGCAATTCTTTTTCTGTTAATTTTTTTATCTATAGATTATTTTAAAATTGTTTTGGAAGAGGGGGGCGAGTTTGGATTGATGAACTCCTTGTATGGTGAAGTTTACAAAATAAAAATAATGAGCACATGTTACTCACCGCGTTGCCTAGAATGTTTATTCCAAAATTCATAATGCTATATTTATTGCTTATACATGTCCTGGGATGGAAATTCTACTAGTGTATATATATAAATATATATATATACCTAACTTATATATCATAACTTCACAATAATAATAATAATAATAATAATAATAATAATAATAATAATAATAATAATAATATAGAAGTAAAGAGTTTTATTATTTTTAGTTATGTAAGAAGAATATCTTAGCAACAGATATGTCACAGTTTATGAATTTTCGAATGAAATCAAAGTGGAATAAATAGTAGTAGTTGTTTGTGACCCAACGGGTCGTTAGATCGTATTTATTCTTTTTTCTTCAGCAGTTTCTTTTTTTCAGAAATGTCCAAGGGTGCAGAACTAAATAATTGCTAATTTTAGTTTTTAATTCATTTATTTATTTTTTTTTTAAATTTAATTTTTTCTCGGGGGGGGGGGGGATTTCCAAGGAGCTACTTCACAACGGAATAAATCGTGAGTAGGGCTTATACATCTGACATGATTGATGAGAGGTTTGTGAAGGGTAGCGTTTGTGTATCAAGGGTGTCTTTAACAAACTGCCCTCCTCATTCTACTCTCAGAGTATTCCTTACATTGCCATTCTTGGTGACAACTGGAGATCAGACGAGTCATACCTGCATTATAATAAGCACGTGACTTCATTTGTACGTTATCACTTTCTACACACGAAAATGAGATTGTAAAATATCTGCTGTCAAAATGTTAGACTGTACTCATTTGAAAATGAATTGTTCTTAAATAAAATAAACCATCATAAATAGAATTATGTTGTCTTAAAAAGTTTAAAAACATGCACTTTGTACTTTTTTTTATTTTAATGTAATTCTGAGATACATTAAAACAATACAAAGAGTAATTTTAATACATCTAATTGTTTAAATTTTAAATAAAGTTTAAAAAGAGACATTCATTTTATTTATTTAAAGAATATTTAGTTGACAATAAGTTTTACAATACAAAGAATTATTTTTAAAAAAACATTTAGTTTATTTTTACTGTAGGAAGAAAGATT
>OY744522.1:80172618-80232618 GCA_963556195.1 Sepiola atlantica
CACCGTTCAGTTGTCTTAGTTTTCCTCAAGATTTTTTTTTTAATATTGGTGTTGATCGTATTCCCCTTTCCTCAATTCTTATAATATTAATCGTTGGTGGCTGTAGTAACAGGGACAATTGTCCAGCGTCAGTTTGATGTGTTTCTGGGTGAATTGATTAGCTTGACTCTTTTAATCTCCCCCTTTCTCGTTATTCGTCTTCTGTCCTTACCCTCACAAAGGCCTTCCCGTGTCCAGGTCATTCACTTCACTCCCACCTACTCTTACTTCTTACACCTCTCTCCCATTTCTTTCTATGTCTCACTTAGCCAGCTACACAATGTGTCATCCACTTACTTTGTGATTATTTTTGACATGGAGGTGGAATAGTAAGGTCAGTAGCTTAGGGGTGAAAGGTTGCCTCAGCCTCAGATTTCAGCAATGGACGTTGACGATGGATGAGGATATGGAGGTGGGTTGATGACCAGTAAAAGGATACTGATCACAGCTGTTCATGCAGACAAAACGTATCCAGAAATGAATTGGGTGGACTAAGCCAAAACAACAAAAAAAAAACAATTTTAGTTTTTATAATTATTACATCCGGGTAATTTGTAACGATAATAACTAGAGTGGCCATTTTGGATGCAACTGCAGAATAAAAACATTTGTTCAAAAGGTAAATTAATGATAAAGTCTTATTACATTTTTATCAATTTCATTTCATGTCTTTGCTTAACAAACAAAAAAAAGAGGTTAAAAAAAATTTTTTTGAGCGAATTTGGCTAGGTCGTTTTACACGACCGCTTGGGTTGACATCATAAATCCAACTGGCTTAGAAGCGAGGTGGGAAAAATGTGTAAGTAGTTCACCAGAATTATATCCCACGCAAAGTGTTTTCATTAGATAATAGATCAATTACTCCGTATAGAGAGATTAGGTTAATATAAGAACACTTTAGAATCAATATTACCTATATTCTATACTAATCGGAGTAACCGCAACCATCTCTGCCTGATTGTTGTAATTGATACTAGATCGATACTGTTCATTTACCCAGTATGCTGCTGGGAGAGTTATGAACCTGACTCGCACAGATATTGGTAATATAGCACCTTGTATTCAATTAATTGTTGAAATAGTTATTGTGCCTCAGCATTTGATAACCAGAAAAAGGTTTGATTTGTTGTGTAGCAGACAAACCAAACTAAGTCATTATATTATCAAAATTAGCTATACATTAATATGCTTAATCAAATATGTATAATAATAGGTGTGTACATTCGTTTGGGTGTACGGTATTACCTTTCACACCTATTTTGTTTAAATGAGATCGTCTGATCATCAAATTAAATGCAAAAATGTAATTAAGAATTACCTGGTGTTACTTAGTGACAAAAACTTAGACTTTACCCATTTTAAAATGAATTGTTTCCAAATCGAATTTATCGTCATGAATAGAATACTGGCGAGATTAAAAATTATTAGAATTATCTGGTCTTCAGGCTAAGATCAAAATGTAGTATTTGTTTTCATCTCAGTCCAATACCCGTATAGTTTCGTCAGCACTCCTTCACAGATGAGGATGCCTCACGCGCCAGACAATATGCCCATTATCTTCATTAAAATATATAAATTAAAGTGTATTTTCGTTTAATTAGACATCGAATTTCCATAGGTTCCAATATATATTTGATAAGATGTTATGCCGATCTATCAAATTTATTGTATTTCGTTACATGCTGATATCACTGAGAAAAAAGTACAAATCCCTTTAGCTATAAGATAGCAAGCCATGTTGAATTAATCGTATACAATGAATTATTTATCATAGATATTGCATTTCAACTTTAAATAACTCAAACTGTTTATAAAATAATGGTAAGTATGAAAAGGTAATTCTACTCTCTGTGATCCTCTCCTCTTTCTAGCTATCTTCACATATGTTTCTTCTGTTTTTGTTTGTCTGCCTCCACAAATCTATTTTACCGGATTTGTCTTTTATATCTTTATCGCCCCTCTCCTTTCTCCTTTCACTTAACCTGAGACGTACTCTGAGGAAACCTTAGACGAATCGTGAGGAAATCGTGTCACGAAATTATTTTTTTTTTGCGAAAAGTGTCATTTTTAGGTATTAGTTAAGTATGGCCGGTTGTACATCATTTCTCATAAAATTTAATAGAGAATCTAATAAAACAATTTTAGGTACTCTTATAGATGACGCACTATGTTTTCATGACTTTGCATCGCGAACGTTCGGCAGGTCTCGGAAGCGTCGGAGAGTTGACGAAACTATTAACCAATCAGGTTGCAGCAGGCATTAGACAATCAAGCTACAGCAAGCGCTGATAACTTTTGGAAGAAATTAATCGAGTTCAATAACAAAAAATGAATTTCTATAATCGCTGTCAGCTCCTTGAATCTCCCGAAAAGACTAATTGATTTCTTCCAGCAACAGAACCCGTACAGAAGAAAACTTTTGAACCAGCTGCAACCCTAACCCTAAACCAGAAATAGTCATAAAAGGAAAAAAAACAGTTAAAAGATTTGAAAAAAATAAAGCATTTGCTTTAAAACAGTTAAGAAAAAAATGCTTAGAAACAGTTGTTTTCGTGTTTATGTTAAGAAAAAAACACATTGAAAAATAAATGTAAAAAAAATAACATTGAAAAAAAGCAACAAAAAAACATTTGCTGGATATATCAAACAAAATCATCTGATATATTTAAAAACATTTCATTAGCAATGTTTCCTTTAACAAAAGAATACATTAATAATAAACATCTAATTAATAACAGTTGTTTAGCTATGGTTTGTTATTACCGTATGTCAGTCTTCAATAAAGCGTTTGGCAGTTTTCGCCTCGTCAACACTCGGGCACTTCCGAGACCTGCCCGAACGTTGACGACGTCAAGTCACAGAAACATGGTGCGTTATCCATAAGAGTATCCAATTTTAAATACAAACACCCAAACAAGAGATATTACCACCGAGACGTAAAGGGACAGATTTTGCATCAGGGAGATCATTCATGAAGATCAATAATAATAAAGGTTAAACTATCCTGAGAAAATGTTTACTAAAAGCGAAAAGAAAGTTAAACAAATCTCTGAATGCATTTATGTTCATTATCAGATGATAAACCGATGAAAACTTAGCAAACATCTCGACGAAAATCAGCAAGTTCATATTGATATTTTTGATGCACGTCCTCATTTTGCAGTGTAACGGTATTTTGATGCGGGTGTGTAAAAATAAACTTAAAACGGTATTTTTCAAGATAAAGTTAGAGCAGAGGAAAATTCTATTAGAAGCCAAGTTAAAATAAGAAAAGTCAAGTGTTTTTTTACAAACCAAAACATTAAGTTTCACATTTATCTTTTCTTGGTTTTGTTTGAAAATGGCGACCTTAATACCTGTTAAAATATTTAAGCTTAAACTTTCAATTATTTTAAAAATTAAAACTGGATTTTATATTTGTTTTGTTTCAACATTTTTTAATTTTTTAATGTTGTTGAGGGTCTAAAAAGAAATTATAATGTAACGTTTATAATGTATTTGAAATGTTACAAAGAAATGTTACAGACACTCAGTGACAATTCTAAATAAGCGTTATGACAAAGTTTATGTCATCTTCTTGATTGCTGCAATGTTGTTTTATCCACATTTTTCAGGGCTGAAGATGTTATCCACTTTTTTCAGGGCTGAAGATGTTCTCTGTATCCTTCTTTTGATAGAAGAATGACAACGATCACGATTTTAACTTTAGCTATATTTTATTTACTGAACAAATGGATATAAAGTTCCTTAATCATGATTTGCTGCTGTACTATCTTCAGAAGGTGGAAGTATGGGGTATCAACACCCCTATCTAGCAAGATTATATATTACGTGTTTTTTCATAAAGGTTTCGTTAGTAATTGAAATCCATTTCAAATATTTCCTATTCCACATGAAATACAACCAACCATGTATATATACTATCCATATAGCGCCACAGCAAGACTCTAAATATAATACCCTGTTAATCATTCCTAATACCCAATTGCATGTGAGAAATCATATCTATACTTAACTTTAAAAGCATATTACTTTCAAGTAATAGTTAATATACATAACGATTTTGTAGCAACATTTTAGAGTATATGTTACATATTTATACAAATGATCATGCTATAATTTCCTATGATATAATTATTTTATTTCATGCATATTTTGGGCACAATTATGGCATGAGTGAAATTGGTTTTACCAATATGTCAACTGAAAGTAAGAATAAGTGACTAGCAGACAATCATTGGCAAAACTGGAATTATTATATGTGCCAATAAAAACATCCAATCCCCACCGAATCACATCGACTCACACAATGAAGTCGTTCGGTAGTTGAATACCCCACTCCCAGGGCCTAAGTCAACAAGGTGGTGTTGTTCTTGGACCGCTCTTCTGTCTCGACACATGAGTCAAGCACTTGTCTTAGAATTCGCTATCAGCCTCTGGTAAAAAAGAAGTCAAGAAAAGAGCTTTGAGCGATCACAAATGGCCAGACCTTGATAAGAGCTTTGAATATTGGTGGTAGGAGGAGTAGGCAGGTGGATGCCGTATGGTAGGGTTGTTGGGGTAATGGCCACTGAGGCAATGGAAAAAAGTGTGATTTTGAAGGCAAGGGAGTGTAATTTAGAGGATGTTGAAAAATAAGTAAATGATATAAAGAAAAACAAATAAACTTTCTCAGAAGTCAGCTGATGATAATTTGATCAGTTCCCAACTTACTTGTTCTCATTATAGATATACATATATACATACATATATATACATACATATATTTAAATGTTGATTTAAATTAAAGATAATTGAATTATCGTTTAATAATAATCTATCGTGATAATATAAAGCTCAATATATTGAATAGAGCAATCAATTCTAGAGATGAAAGATAAGATTAAAAAATTGTAAAGATACAATATTTATTAGAACATAAAAATTTCAGAGCAAGGAGCCTCATATCCTTAATCCATGGATTTTCAAAGATAAACTCTTTTCATTAGAGGATAGAGAAAAACCGGTTCTTGCCAGAAACAAGAAAATTCATTAGAAAATTGGAAAGGATCAGGACAAAAGTATATAGACGGAATTTGTCTATAGTATTTAACGAAATATATCTAAAGGAAGAAATGCTGCTCAAATATACATATGTGTGTTTGTGTGTGTGTACTAGCTCGTTGCTCGAATGAAGATATAGTGACTGATGGAGGGCTTATAGAAAAAATAATTCAAGATGTAGTTATAGTCACATCGTATTTCAGAATACATCGAACTCCGATTTCTTAACCCTATGATCATATCCAAAAGCGCGCACGAAAGATTTGATTTGGGGAGGCCGTAATTGAAAAGTAAAAACTGCATTATGAGGTTAAGTAAACAAAAACACGAAACAATTAGTGATAGATTGTTTATCTTTACAGGGGTTCTAATGTCCGTAAATGACGTAGCTTACAGAAGAAATGGAAACGTATAAGTATATAATGTGCTTAATATTGTAAATTGTAACATTAAATTCATTTTTGAAAAAAATCAGAGTAAAAGTATTTATGATCCAGTTAAGGTTCGAACTCGGAACCTCCAACTGTAAGTACAGCATGCTTACGAACTGAGGTACCAATTCATATTAGGAGAATGTGACGCTAGTAACTACATAGATTTAACTACAGGCAGATAACGTCGCAGTGACTGCTGCTGCTGATGATATTTTGGGCTAAAGTTCTGTCAACATATAACGGAATAATGTCGGAATTAATTACCTACATAAGAAAATGAATTATTTATGGCATAAAATAATTTTTTAAATCCTTAATTATTTTTAATTTAACTTATTTCATACCTACAATTCAAATATTTAACCTTAAACTAAATAAAATAATTATTTTATTTAGTTTAAAGTTATTTGAATTGTAGGTATGAAATAACATTGCAATCTAAAATCTGAAATATATATAAAGATTCAATTTAATATAGACTACTTTTTATGGAAGCATCTTGTTTTTGTTTTGTTTAAGTAAGGGGACTTTGTATTTGGATAAAGAAACCAAAAAGTGTATCAGTTATTTGTCATTCTGTAATTCTGGTAATGGAGAATACAAACCCAAAGTCACACGATTTTACGGGAATAATTTTTAAAATTTAGTTTAAGGTTTAATATTCGAATTGTAGATATGAAATAACATCACAATTTTAGTTCTAAAATAATAATAAAAATTTACAAAAAAAACAAGATAGCAATAGAAAAGCTCGGAGATAGCAAAAGTGCATAATCTTTTTGTGGCATCTATAGTACTACTAGTATTATGTTAATAAAATCATAATATTATATTTATTAAAAGTAAATAATTATACAAATGTATGATTTTGTAATCCTTTTGAAGTTGATACAATTTGATATGGCACAATACTGGTGCATGCAAATTCTATCTCTCCTAATTTTCTGTAAAAGTAGCCAAAATTCCAGTAATTATTTTTTTAAATGTTTGAATTTAATTCTAGCCCAAAATAAGATTTTCTGAAGAATATAATTTTGCCTGCATTGTTTTAGTTGGCAGTTTAAAATCTAGTAAATCTGAGTGCTGGTTCCACGGCTCTTTGATTCAAAATGGAGATTGACATAATTAAAGGGAATTGTGGTTCTATTCATTCTGGTTTTTAGTTAAGAATGGAATGAAATGTGACTAAAAACTAAAGATGTGACTAAAAAATAAAGATTTTCTTTGGTCAACATCATTTTCGTTTGGGTACAGGAAAACATTTTTTTGCTCTTGAGTAAAATGAGTTTTGTTTTCTCTTAGAGCTGAAAACTTGGGTTAGAATTTTTGTTTATATTTGTAGTGAAAATTATTTAATAGATAGTATTATTATATCTGCTATGATGTTACAAACCGTTTTTATGTTTGTAATTATTTTTTCTTTTCAATTTTAGTCTACTTGAACATCAAACCAATTTGCAATACCATGCAAGACCTATCTCATATTACAACTACCAACTCCTGTTCCGAGTATGACCAAGCTTGTAGGGCAGTATCCACAATTGCTCTTCTCTGGTCAGTTTGACTATTTCACTGAATGAGGTTAATGTCTGATATGACTTACACAGCACAACACGGGCGTTTGACACACGTTTATAACAAAATAGTGGTGCAAATAATTGCAACAACACAAGAGTCTACCTTCTAGACGATTTGTCCTTCTTTGATTTCTAAGGTTTCTAGTCTACACACACAAACATACACACTCATTTCCACTGTTATTAACATTTCTATAAAACTAATTTAAAGAGAGCAGATTTGTTATGGCAATTTTTAGTGTTCAGTTTGATCCCAAAAATAAAAACAACATACATAAACTTTAGAATAATAAAAGAAAACATCATCTTAAAACGTAGTCTTCATGTAAATAAAATAAAAGGTTTGCTTAAATATCGGTCGCTAAGATTTGGGACACCATTTGCATTATCCGTATTTCTAACAAACGCAGCGATTTCATTGGCTAATGAACAAAGATAATAAGCCGGTGAATATCAGAAAATGCATGTGACTAAAAACGGATATAGGATGAAATCGATTGAAATTTCAATTTTTATTTCTTAACTACACACAGCGATAATGACTGTAATTGACAGGCTAGTCATAATCAGATATTGATTTTATAGAATGTACGTTATCGATGACCAAAATCGACAAACTGACTACTTTATTATATAGACATAATACTACTATTTTATATTATTTCCCTCTTTAATCTGATTTGGCAATTTTTTTCCAAATGTTCACCATATTTAGAAATGCTGTTAATTATTTTGAAAGTTTCATTAAATAATCTCTCATTCTTCTTTCCATTAAAGTAGTTCATCTTAATTCTTCCAATATCTCCCTGTGACTGTAATGTTGTACACTTTTCATTAGTCTTGTCAACTTATTTTGTATACCTTCCATTATCAATATTATATTCCAAATTCCATATCGAGTCACTAAATCCCAGTTCTGAGTGCAATACTTATTAGGGATTTTTATATCTTTAAAACAACGTTTGGCTCCTTTGAACTAGTATTTCTAACTATTCATCCAACCATTTCATTTGCCCTCAATAGACAAAATATAATTGTTAGCTTTGATGAAAACCAACTCCAACATTACATTCTTCATTTACTATTTTGATTTCACTATTGTTTTATGTGGAATTTTTATTCATAAATATCTTCTCAATATGCCAGCTGTGTTATTTCGTTTAATAATGATTAAACAAATAAAATACTTATTCCGACGAAGAAAACTGTTACAGTGGAGATATTTTCCCTTACTCACCGACGCAGTAGGGTGAGCTTATGTTCTTAATAAAATGCATAAACTTTCAAAAATTCCCCTATTAAACAATTTTAAAAATTAATTGTTTATCTTAATAATAGGTAAAGTATTTTTAATTTTCATTCGAAACTCCACTGACATGTTCTTTATAGTATTTTTTAAGAATACAAGGGGCCTTTTTTATTTATTATGACTGGATCACCGACACAATCTTGGATTTACAAACATGAAATGACTACTTTAATGTCTCAAATTGTCTGAATTTGTAAAAATGTTTCAAACGTTTTCATAATTAAAGTTCAATAAATAAACAATGTCTGCTTTAAACATTAAAGGAAGTTATCATGGAATAAGTTGTTTCTTTTGACTTCTGCCAAAATAAATATCTAAAAGCATGTTGTATTTTTAAACATTAAAGGGAAGTTAGCATGTGCAATAATACTTTTGATCCTAAAAATCAATATATATTAATTAAATTGTGACTTATTATGCGTATCTGTGTATGTGTGTGTATGTATTTTGCGCCTCCATATTATTATTTGTTCTTTACTATAATCGATTAATGTCAAGTAATACAACGATTTTTTTTTTCAATCCTATTTCACAAATAATTAGATTACGAAATTAAAGTCAATAAAATTAATTTCCGTTTCCTCCTAAACGAGTCAATCATTTTTCCTTCGGCCTCGGGCAACATTCGGTAGGTAAGTTAGTCATTTACAAGGATGTGAAACACTGGAAGACATATACTGTAATTGTTATCATCATTATATTTGTCAAAAATCTCTGACAATATTTACTATCATCAGGTGGATATATCAGTTCTCATTAGATGACTGAAGTTAAGTGACGTTCAGCTTGGTGAGTCCCAGATGGGTGACAATTTGGAAATACCAGATGTTGTATGTAAAAATTAATGTCATCCTAACCGCGATATACATGCGATTGAGAACTGTTTGTGAATTCAATTTTCCATAGACACTTACCTCTTCAGAGGAAACCGGCGCATCCTGCCCAGGTTGAATGTCTTACTAGGTATCATGCAGATATTTTGTTTGAAATATCTTGATATTTCTTTTTGCTTGATACTGTATCAAATGGCTTGCTAAAATCCAAATATATAATATTTGCATTATCCATGTATCAAATATGTATAACATCAATACTTTCCAGAATATTACATGATGTGGATTTACCATAGACGAAACCAAGTTAATTATAATTTATATCATCCATTATAAAATTTAGTATGTGGTTTGGAATTAATTTTTAGAAAAACTTTGAGCAAAATGCATGTAAGAAAAATTGGTTTGTAATTACTATTTCAATCTATTGAAACTTTTTGTGGTAATATTAGCATTGCTGTTTTCCAATTATATGGAATCTTTTCGTATTCTACACATTTCTCAAACAATTTCGTTATTACTTTCATAAAGTCGTCATTTAATGATAAGTATCTCTTTCAGAATGTATTTTGTCAGGTTCTATACTTTTAGTAACATTAAACTTGGATAATAATCATAATTTATTAATAATAGAGATTATGTGTCTGCCTCTTAAGTCGAGCCTATACTATTTAAGACTATTGTACTTGGTATTAAATAATGTTTTTATGGAAGTCGCTCCAGACAAGGCATGAAGCCACTTGATGCAAGGAGATAAAAAAATTATCACTTCAAGGTCAAAAACAAACCAACAGTAGATGTTACATGGATAGATTCCGACCCAGGAAACAGCAATTCTTCCCCCTTTGTCAGAAACATTGCTCATGAAATGTGAGGACTAAAGGACAAAATAAGGGAAGCGAGATTTACGAGTCTGCCGAAAGTAAACCATGGTCCATATTCTATATCTCTAATATAGTGGGAAGGTAGTGTAGTATATAGTCTTAAATAGTATGGAGGATTACTCCTTGAAAATAACATTAATTTTAATATTCTGTTTAATATATTATCTGTTAATAGGCATAGCATAGCATCTGTTCTGTACTCACAAGTCTTCCTTCTAAGCATTACCTCCTCCTTTGGTGAAAGGAGTAATGTAGAATGTGTCCGTTCATTATGATACCAACCTTCCAGGCATTACGTCGTTCTTTAGGGGAGTGCAGTGTAGTATTACAAGATGAACTATTGTTCATTCATCTAGTGTCGCTAGATTGTCAAAAGTTTTAAAACGTTTAATTTCATTGGTTCTTGGCATTTCGGTCTAAGATTAAGGGTGCGAAGAGCACCAGAATTTAGGGAGGGCGTTTATTGCTATTCAAATTCCAGAGAAGATCAATGGCCAGTGTCAGCGAAAAATCAATGGAAAACAGCTGTTGCAATAACACAAAATTATTTGCAACGGTAATCGAAAAGATTTGGAAAGTGCTGTAAATCTGGGAAGACTTGTCACGCAGACTCCAGGAGAGACCATTGGTTATTTCAGTCAGCAATCACTGATACCGACTTGTGTGAAAACTCCTAGTGAGTAAATAATAATAGTTTTATGTCATTAGCTCCCATTTTTAGTTAATCTACGAGTGTTTTTGTGCTCCCTTCATAACAAATTTCCTGTAACTTTTCCAAAGAATGAACAGATTGAAATAAATTGTCCGTTAATTCATCTGTATTATGATTTTTCTTAGTGTATTAAACATTAAAGCGAAGTTATAGTGTGCAAGTACACTGAGTTCTCTCTGTTAAGTTCTTCAAAAAATCAATATATATATTAATTAAATTATGCGACTTATTATGCGTGTATGTGCATATTTCTTGCCTCCGTTTTTTTATTTTACATATTTAAATAAGTGTTTAGAATTGGATTTAATATGCTTAACAACCTATCAAAGGGAAGTTGATGGCGCCCAACAACCAAACCAGTGATGCAGTCAACAACCAAGAGACTACTCTCTCTTTGTCCCAATGGCAGGTTTACCGAAGCCAACAAGACCAGGTGTTCACTTTGAACTGGGAAACTTTCAATTAAAGTTTGTCAGAAAATCAAAATCGAACATCTTAACCGCTTCAGCATGAAGTATGCATACCTTACCAAAAAGAACGTTGGGGGCTCTGCCATTATTGTTCATTGTGATGAGATGAGTCGCAACGACAGCTAACAATGGTCATTACCTGCTTCAATTTTTATTTAATCCCACATATTCATGGCCAAATACTAAAATAAAATAATTCATGGCCAAATACTAAAATAAAATAATTCATGGCCAAATACTAAAATAAAATTGATAATATAAACAAAATATTGCTTGAATGGATTGTCTTTTTATAAAATGTTATAACTTCAGGAATAATTTCTATTATTGATTTTTATCTTTCGCTTTAATTCTTCACACATTTCATTAAGATCAAATACGTTAGGACTATAATTCCGATGAATACTTTTCTGAAAGTTTAGACCAGTTTCTCTGTATTCTATTAATATACTTAAAATCCGGTTTCACTTTAACTTCTATTTGAATAGAGGAATGATGCGAGTTACCAAACAGTACTATTGAACTTGCATCCCCTATTAAACATTCATTATTTGAAATCGAATACTGATTTTTCCATCTAGTGCATTTGTATTATCTTCTTCTATAAACCAATATGGAGTGACCGAAAACAAATGCCACAATTGACCCTAAAAAGGAGCTACCATGTAATAATTAATACAATTCGCAATCCTTTCTGCAAACCAAACTCCAGTCAATGCTTGACTAGTCCAACAAGTTTCATTCATGAATGTCCAGCAGTCTTTGTTTAATCACCATTCAATGATATGCGAGAGCACTTTGCTGACCGTCTCATCAGTAAGAGGTGTAATCCTGAATAGGCTTCACATTCACCAAACCATAACCTCCCAGATCTTTATTGAGATATCTCAAAGATAATATCTATCAAAGCCTCCTGAGATCATTCCTAAACTAAAGAGGGCCATCACAGCCAAAATCAGTCATATCAATGGGTGCTTGCAATGCAGAAGGGATCATTTGAAGCATACAATTCAACGGCGACAAAACAAAGACTTCTGGACATTCATGACAGAAACTTGGTAGACACGTCAGGCATCGACTGAAGGTTATTTGTACCAAATCTGGTTATATTGCAGAATTGATGGTGCATTTTGTTAATGATTACATGAGTGGGTGGCTTTGTTAGAGTTACCCTCTATATTCCTTTTGTTATAAATAAAAAATATATTACTTTTGCATCTGGGGGAAAGCATCACGTATTAACTAGTTTCGTTTGTAATTCAGTTAATTAAAAAATAATTTGTAGTATATTTCCTTTATTTATAAATTAAATTCATTGGGTTTAAAGTCGATTAAGTTTTAATAAAGAACGTATTAATATACATCGTAAGAAGATGGGATTGTCTAAGAAAAATAATAAATAATAATCATGATATTTATCGACAGATACAGTAGTTAGTGTATCGTTTATGTAGTACTAAAGAAATGCATGATAAATGGATCAAAAAGGATTTGAATTCGACATATTGCTTTTAACGATAAGGCCGACTGTGTAATATCTATTCTGATACTACATTTTATCTTTTCCGTCCTTTGTCAGTGAATGAGAAATTCTATACAGAAGCCAATTTATTTTTGTCCCAATCCAGAGCGACCCTTTTTGGGGAGCTGGATTTTATTTACATTAAAAAAGATCTTGTGTCTAACTTTAGTCTCGTGGTGATACAAGTAAATATGTCCCCCCCCTTATCTCAAGCCAATATCCTGAAGGCAAATTTTGTGACCAATTTTGTTATGTAGGAAATCTTTTTGATATTGGATGAGTGCGGAGTTGACATTGACACAAGTAAAGTGAGTTAAAGGTTTGATCAGTTGTGAAGAAAACAAAGAGAATACCTGTGATGTAAGATGCATGAAAAAGAATTGCACGGTACGTTATGCACCTTTCGAAAGACAGCAATGCCTCACAGGGCACAGCTGGTTTAGTCCCGTCACAATCACTGCTTCATCAGCTTACTAAGCTGAATAATTTAATTTGATGTCTCCAATATATATATATATATATATATATATATATATATATGACGTAAAAAAGAGGCAAAATGCCTTCAAAAACTATTTGTTAGATGAGTATACATTTTTTTCTTTGGACGTTAAATAGTTAGGAATTTTTCTGCTGGTATTTATTTTAGTCTTATCATATCTTTGAAATGATTAGATGAGGTAATGGTTAAGGAAAGTTTAACTACAACAAAAAAAGAAGAAGAAATGGACAAGACTAGTTTGATTAAACACCTGGACTTGGATAAAACTAAATAAGATTAAGTCAGAAGATTAGCATACCTTTTTCTTTTTTACTAATCCATAATCAGATTAGGCAATAAAACTATTAAAAGATAAAGACCCCCTAAAAAGGGTGTACGTGCATAAAAGTGTGTATATGTCCGTTTGTCTATGTGATCATGCCCATGTGCTTGTGTATGTATAAATTTGTGGGGATTTATTTGTATTCATGTATGTACACATACATGCAAGCATAGCCATTTAACAACACCCACAAACACTTACATAATTTACCTGACGAGCTCTTAAAGACTGAAACACACAGATTTATGCGTTGCTTGGCTTGCCAAAATATGTTTTCATAGTGATATTAAGCTTTACTCATGAAATAAATACTGACACAAATATATACATAATTATATATATATATATATATACATATAATTATTATACATAATGCATATAAATATGTAATTCTAGAGATGTTATAAATTTAAATAATTTCTGACAAAAACAAAATCTTGTATCAAGCAAATTATTTTTTGATTCATTAAAAAATCACGTTCATTTATTCATCGGCACTATACAACCAAACATTGGTAGTGATTATAAATTTTGAATCTTATAGACATACGAATCTTCAGATATGCAGAGGAAAAATGACTTTTTAACATTTTCACCAAAACAACCGTATCTGTGATACACAGGCTAAAGTAACCCTCTATTATCCGATATCTTTGATCAAAGATAGTTCCTTTAGCACGTATGTTGCATTTACATAATATATATATATATATATATATATATATATATATATATTAACTTAGTTCACACTAAACAAGGCAAGTTGCCACTGTAGATGTAAGAGGCTGCTGAGAGTTATGGTGAAATTTAAGGGGGTCATCCTAAATTGGGAGCTGTGCAGCGAGATGCTTGTTCACATTAGTTTCAAATTTCTGCATGTCGGTACAGTCGGGGAAACAGGAAGCAGGGAGGGAGTTCCAAAGGCCGGCAGCATGAGGAAAGAAGCTATTGGAGTAGTAGGCTCTCCGGCATAAGGAGAACTCCACAGTGAATTGATGGGATTTAGCTTATTGTCGGTTTGGTCGAGCGTATTTATATCAAGGGGGCACCAGAGCAGCAAGTTTATCGGAGAACATTCCATTGAAGTATTTGTAAAACAAGCACAATGATGCAACATTGCGGCGATAGAACAGGGGTTAGAGCCTGGTTGATAGTGAGGGACCTATTAGATTAGTGACTTTTTTTTCGACCTTGTCTAAGAGGGAAACACTAGTAAACTGTGCACCAGATATAACATCAATACTCCATACTGGGGCAGATGGTGTCTTTGTAGAGATATAGGATACTGTCAGGTTTGAGAGGTTTTTTAGCATGGTAGAGGGAGACCACTTTCTTTTGCAGCAGTCTTGGCAATGTCTTTTATCTATTTGTTCCAATTCATGCTACCTATGACTGTTACGCCGACGAGTTTGAACGTTGGACTCTCAGGTAACGTGTTATTTGCCATAGCAATCGCTGATTGAAGAGGTTTCTTGTAGTTGTTGAAGGAAAGGAGTTTTGTATTAGCAGAATTAAATGTTACCATTAATTAATGACCCCATTCCACGACAAACTTGAGGTCACTTTCTAAGGATTCAGTCATTGCCTCAGATATGTGCGCATCTGTTTTACACACATGACATTGTGTGGTCAGTAAATATATCCATCTCAGACACAATGTTATCAAGGAGGTCGTTTATGAAAATCAGGAACAATAAATATCCAAGAATCGATCCCTGGGGTACACTTGAATTTTTGCCATGTTGTTTGGATGAACGGCCATCGAGGACAACCTGGATCTTTTTTTTGGATAGGAAGGATCTAATCATGTTAAATATATATCCAGTAATACCATATGAATCAATTTTTATGACAGACCTTCTCACAGGCTTTGGATATATAAAATGCTACCGCCTTAGCAGCTCAACCTGTCTTGTCCAGTGTATACTATATGCGTTCAGAGATGACCGTTAGGATATCCGCAGTAAACCGTGCTTGCCTAAATCCATACTGATGGTCAGAAAAAAGTTTAGCATTAACGGGGTGATGGACTATTGCTTGATTGAGTAAGTATTCAATGATTTTAGACTGATGGGGCGATAATTCTGAGGGTCAGTTCTATCTTCAGAATTCTTGAAGACTGGTACCACAGAGGCAATTTTCCAGCTATCAAGGAGGCAAGAATCGGCAAGGCATTTATATTAGAGTTTGGAGAGCACAGGGGCCAGTTCAACAGAGCATTTACTTATTACTATTACTGGTAAAATATCAGGCCCACATGCTTTGAGGGTTTCAAGGTTTTTTATGATGTCCAGGACATAAGATAGGGTGATGGTCAGGTTATCATGTGTGGCTTCAGTTCGCAATGGGAAATTTGGGAGAGAGTAGTTTGTAGCATCCAAAGTGGAGTTTGAGGCAAAATGCTGGGCAAGTAGTTCAGCCTGATCAGTTGCCGTGCAAACGACATCATTGTGGTTGGATAGCGGGGGAATTGTTGATTGTCCATTATTCACCACACTATTGAAGATTTTCCAGAAATCACGAGTACCTAGTTTCTGTGACTCAATGCGTTTTCTGGTCATCTTTGTATACATTTTCTTTGCTTAATCTATTAGAATCTTACAATGATTTCTTGACACTATAAGTTTCTGTCTATTTATATTTGACTTGTGGCGGTTAAATTGTCAGAATGCTTGCTGCTTCTAGCAATAGAAGCTGCACAATTCGAGGTAAACCATTGGGGTTTGCTGTAGAATTTTCTCATGGAGACATGTGCTTCAATACATTCGGTTACCTCATTTGCACACTGATCAGCAGGGAGGGAAAATTTTCACTCTATGGGACGTCTCTGATGGATTTCCAATCAGCTTGCTTGTAGTATCTTGTCGTTTTGAGCAACGGATCAGATTTGGGATGAGATTTTAGGGTGATATCAATCATTACCACAAGGTGATCAGCATTCCCGAGCGGGGTATGGGCATTTGTCGAACAAGCCTTGGACAGTGAGATCAAGAACAGGTCGAGAAGTGAGGTTTGCTGGTCCACACGATCAGGGAGGCGGGGTAGGAAAGTGACATTCTGTGAGATAGAGTGTGCTATGGAGAAATTATACATGGAGTTACTAGCTGTGTCTCTATAGCTGGAAAATCCAAGCCAGTCACGATGATGTACATTAAAATCCCCAAATACATGTATTTGGACATTCGAGTCAAGTGAGAGTGCTGTATCTACACTTTCAGAGACAAAGTTAAGCAGGGTACAGTCCTAGTTCAAACGAGAGCGGTCTCTGAAATATAAGTAACTAACGCTGTGCTCTAAGGTTAATCTAAGGGACATGTAGGCTTAATCATCTGATTCTAGCCTATGTTCTCTAGTAAAAGGGGAGGGTGTTCCAAACAAACTCCAAGCCTGTGCATATGTTTATCAGAGTTTACCGTAGAGTGGTAGGTATTCAGTCATGTCAAGATAGTGTAAAAAGATTGAGGATTGTAGGTTTGTTTCATTTAGTGCTAAGATATCCGGGGAGTTTAATAGGAGAAAGGTTTCTATGTCATTGATGGTGGTTCTAATCCCCCGGATAATTGTGAATACGAGCCTTAAGGGTGGAGGCAATAATATTTTTTGGTGGGTGTCTGGTTTAGGTTTGTTTCTTTTTATTTGTACTGTCATTTTGGTTTTAGATAGAATGGGGAGGACAAAGTTTAGTGCCAATAAGTTCACACAACCAGACCATTAGCCGAGACTTGATCCATGGGGGTTGTGGCCTCGGGAAAGCCCACCGGGGATAACTGTAGGGTTCCTTTCCATGCGCGACATGGCACATACACTTACCCACGATATTATATAACAGTTGATAGAGCAGCTGCTGTTAGCGCTACCTAAGAGTTAGGCCTCCTGTACTACCAGTCAGAAACAGCAGCCAAAAAAGCTGTCTAACCTGTACCTTAAACTTGTCAGACCAAGATCGACCCAGATTAGCCATGTGAAACTTAGCGACAAGAAATTTTCCCCAAGTTGCCAAGATAGAGAGAAAAAGAGGCGGCATTCATTGTCCTAGTCAGGAAACAAGGCCAAGCACTGGGTGTCTTTGAGGTGTCCCTGTACTTGTACATCTGCGCCTAGCTAATAGAAAAAGAAGGAGAGCAAAGACCGCATAATCGCTTAATATATTATTCTTTTAATAATAAATATGTAAATATTATCTACATATGCATACTATTCATCCTTGTCGAATCATCAGTGTAGAGATAACTATTCACGCCAGTCGCACTGGAACATTGGTTACAATGACGCTACAGATGAGATGAGGAATAAACCCTATATATATGTCAAGGGAGGCAGACAGCTATGGTTGACCGTCATAACAGTGTTCAATAGTAAGGAACATGCATTATTGGTTTTAATGGCTTCTTTTATTTACTTATTAAAGTGGCCACTAAAGGATAAAAATAATTATTTTAATAATAAATATTTAAATATTATCTGCATATGTATACGTTTCATCCTTGTGGAATCATCAGTGTAGAGATAACCAGTCACGCCAGTCGCACAATTAGAACCCTGGAACAAGAGTCACCTCTAACTCCAAGTCTGAGCGCGCTAACCAATGAGGCTACCCTAAATGGCTACAGACGAGATGAGAAATTAACCCTACATATGTCAAGGGAGGTGGACAGCTATAGTCGGCCGCTATAACATCTATGAACAAAAGTACACATCAAATATATACATATATATAATTTTTAAGTGTTATTTTATTTTCATATAGGTTGTACAGACAATAGATTCTAACAGGTATTATCACTCAGTGTCAGAATAGACCCGGGAGTAATGACAAAGGGCTGGCTCCACACGCCCCAAAGCTCCCTACTTGGAACCTCACAACCTGATACAGTTTTGTTGCATACTCATGATATTCTGTAACAGTGTCTACTATTAATAGTGCCTTGTAAGACATTCACAGCAAAAACTTGTCTTTCTACCACAACAAAACGTGTCTTTCCTTTTTCCCTTTATATGCCTAACTTCAGACAAAATTTTCATTGACAGAACTTCTTCGCAAGGGCTTCTCGTCTGAAGAAGACATTACCGCAATGCTGCTTCTCTGCTTATTGCAACTTCGTAGTCAACAAATTCTTGTCATGGACCGTTCCATAAGCAATCAAACACAGTTCATACCATTGATTAATGATCAATGTTAGTACTCTCATAGTGTTCCTCATCTTTCGGCTGGCAATCATTTCCATCTCATTACCCTTTATTCTCTAGTGGCTCCTGGCCTTTGATAAATGGTGACCCAAATATAAAAATAAAATAATTAATAATAATTAGTATACTAATAACTCAGAGAAACTCTACTGAACATCATGGTGTTCTAAGACGTGTACACGTCTTATTCATTCATGTACAAGTCTTATTCATTCATGTACAAGTCTTATACATTATAAAAGTAATTAATTCATGAAGAATCGATGAACATTTCATTAAAATCAGATAATTCCTCAAACATTTTTTCTTCTCGGATTGTAATAAGATTTAAACCATTATTAAATTACACACATTTTCTGGACATTTGAGAAGATTCTGATAAGTTCCTTTTCAAACCACATCTTAACTCTACAAAATTAACATTTTCCTAAGCATATAACTTTAGCAGTAATTGAGTATAGTTCTCAACATAGCAGTATGATTCTGATTGTATCTGGAGTATTTTAGAGTCTGATTTTGCATTTACTAACTTACCTCCCGGGATAGCATGACACCCATGCCCTATAATAAATAGAAATGCATATTTATTTGTGTGTATGTATATATATATATATATATATATATATATATATAAAGAAAGATTGTCGAAGAGTGATAAACATGCACGGATGTCCAAATTTATTTCAAACTTCAAATGTTCAATGCAAGGTATATTCTGTAATAAAATTATGTTTATACGTTTATAGCTGTTTCCTTAAGCCACGGCTTTTCAAAGATCGAAATCTTATTATCAGAGGAATTTTACAGATAGATAAATTGGCAATAGAAAAGCGAAAGTTCAACATTTGAAAAAATATTTAGAAAAAGATGGGTGAAAAAAAAGTTCGAGTAAAACGGTATTGGGTTTGTCCATTGAAACCTTCTTCCATTGGACACCTTACCGTTAGACAATTACCACCTGGACAAACCCAATACCTTTTTTACTCGAACTTTTTTTTCACCCATCTTTTTCTTAATATTTTTTCAAATGTTGAACTTTGGCTTTTCTATTGCCAACTTATCTATATGTAAAATTCCTCTGATGATAAGATTTCGATCTTTGAAAAGCCTTGGCTTAAGGAAAGAGCTATAAACGTATAAACATAATTTTATTACAGAATATACCTTGCATTGAACATTTGAAGTAAATTTGGACATCCGTGCATGTTTATCACTCTTCGACAATCTTTCTTTATAATTGCTCTATCTCGTATTTTGAGCTTTTACCATTTCACTATAGGTTCTTTCTACTAAAAGTTTACTTTTAGTTTCTTACTTTTTTTATATATATATATATATATATAATCTAAATAATATTTATAAATACGGCACAATCACGTTGACACACCGGTTCCCGTTAGATCACCAGAGTTAAGTTGGCCAGTACTAAATGGGTGACCATTTGGGAATACCAGGTGCTTTATGTGCTCTCTGCTTATCTCGGCATTGTTTCCAGTCGTCCTGTATTACTACTTGCCATTGGAATCAAGCAATGCCGACTCAGGAGAGCGGTTGTTGGAGATTGCGCAACCCTTGCAATTATAAATTCACTGGCGGGGCACTCATACGTCGAAAATCGACGGGAGAGAGTCCATCATTTATAAATGAATAATAATTATTTATTACCTACAGACATCGATGTTTCATGCTTATGCAATCTTCAGTGCAAGAAGTTAATTTCCGACAGTCGGCGGGCGCAAACTCCGATCACAAATCACCACTGATTCACAGTCAAGAGCGTTATCCCGTTGGCCACCACAAATTAGCTTATAATTAAGGAGGAATTTAACTTTGTAAATACCAAGTCGGCGGGTATTTTACAACGAGCAGCGAAAGTGATCTACAACAACAAACTGTGTTGGATCCCGCAATGAAGCTAGTAGTACTGCTTGTTATTAAACTCAGGGTGATTGGAAAGTAACACTCTATACTTGTAAGTTGTAAGTTATTACTAAAATATAATTCTTACAATCTGAGCAAAAGTTATAAATTAAGCGTTACTTTTTTTCTTTAGTCCCCACATTTCACGAGCGATGCTTGTGACAATGAGAGAAAAATGCTGTGTTCAATACTCTCATAGTATTCATCACCATTCATATGTCAATCTATGCATCTTGTTGACTCTAATCTTCGAGTGGGTTTTTAGCCTTGATAAGTGTTGACTCATTAGTGAAGGAAGGAAAAAAGAAAAAAGAGTTCCTTGTGAAATCAGTTGATGCGGTTCCCGGGCAGCTTTAGAAGCTGATGGCGATTGCTGGCACCCATATCGAATTTTGAATAAAACCCTATGCTATACATTTTTTTATAATATTCATTTCTTCTAAAAATTATATTTCAGTAATAAATTAAGAGCACTTAATAAGGATTTACTTTCTATTAATCATATATATATATATATATATATATATCCGTTCCGTAACACACAGGTTAGTAGGTACAAAACTGCCTAACAAATAAGGGAAGTCAAAATCGCCCTCTATTTCCACAAGACGTTTTCTTTCTTTTTTTCTTTCTGCTTTTTATACTTTTTCCCCCCTTTTTCTATTTATATCATCTTTAATATCTTCAGCAAACGTCTTTGATTTTTTTTAACATCTGGCGTCATTTGTTTTAATGTCTAGCCACCAATTCCTGGCTCTAATATATATACATATATATATAGTAACAAATATACTCATGGCAAGTAAGCTACACAGAAACGGTTATCTTTCATTCCCCTGGGAAATCATCAGGCTTTTGCTCAACTAAGCTCTACTCATGTATTGAGCACTGTTGAAGTAAATACTGAAAAAAATATATATAACATATTATACCCGTGTACAGGCTCTGCCAAGAATTACAGGGGAAAAATTATGCACTAATATTCTGATAAAATATATATTTTTAAAACTTACTAGTTTTACGAGTTTTCTTTCTTATTTTTTTCTTTTAACTTACCCGATTGAGCCGTTATTTTATATGAATATTAGTGTAAACACTGACGAAGCATAACCTTTTTTCCGTCAATTTTTACGAAGGGGGTACACTAATTTATATACTACTAAAAGTCTGTGAATCGTGTAATCGTGTTTGCTTGCTTCTAATCGTGCTCACGTCACCTGTACATAGATGTTTTAGATGGTGGGAGGAAGGGCGAATAATGTAAATAAAGGGTTGATGATAAGAGAAGTAGTGAGAGGAATGGAACGCTATAAATAATTAAACGATAGAGAGAGAAAAGAGATAGGAAAGAGTAGAAGGGGTGAAAGAGATAGAGAGATGTCTGAAGTGAGAGAAGGTCTATTATGACATCACAATGTAGTCTTATTTTGTTACATCCTTTATCTTTGTAATCTTTGCAAAAATATGATTATCAACCAATGTCAAATTTAAGAGATTCATTATTTAATTATATATCTAACAAATACTGACCTGATAGATCACGAGTGCTTCAGTATTAAATAAAAGTTTGTTTATTTTTTATTTATTTCTTTTTATGGGAATCGCTCCAAACAAGGCATGAAACCACTTGATGTATGGAGCTAAAAAGAAAATACTATTTCAAGGTCAATACCAGCCAACAATAAGTGTTAGACAGATAGATTCAGACACAGAACACAGCACTTCATAGACTGTGAGGACTAAAGGACAAAATAAAGGAAGCGAGAGTTACGAGGCTGCTGAAAGTAAACCCATGGTCCAATGTCTACTCTCCTTAAGTAATGGAAGAGGGAGGGAGGTATAAAAACAAAATAAAAAGTTTTTATGTCGTACTATTTATATTTGATATATACAAGTAAAGATGTTAAAAAATAAAAATAACTTCACAATTGGGCCCTAGAAAAAAGAACTATGTGATAAAGAATTTAAAGTTTTAATTTCTTGCCCCCGGCTAATGCTGGGCTTCTGATAGTTCATAGATCAAATATAGGTACTTATTTAATCAGTTTTAATCAGCTCATTTCTGTCGAAAAGTCTATGTTTATAAACAAACCCTTTTAGGGGATTTGGAGGGGTTGCTTTTTGTAATTGTTTCACAAATAAGTTAAGCTGAGACGTGAAAGAATTAATGTATTTACCTACTTTATCAAGGTAGATAAATCCTGTATGGATTAAGGGTTTTTATTGGGCAGGATTCCCTCAATGCTTAATTTATTTATTCATTTATTTGTTTATGTTGTTTTTTTGTTGTGGTCCTATAAAGGGTTTGGAAGGAAAACACGAACTAGGAGTTTAGAGAAACAAGTGTATTGAAGAAAAGTATAATACAACAGAGAACAAGAGTGGTTGTATGTCTGTCTTGACTGTTAGTATAGACTGGTGTGGTTCCAGCTATCTAATTCATTCCCACTGCAGGAACATGTGACACAAGGTCACAAGGTGCACTCTGGCCTAGCAAAAATAGCCTGGGCAGCCCTGTCGGCATTCCCTGTTCAGAGCGCCTCAGGAAGTAAGCAATAAACTTACTCCACCATAAAGAGGGGAGGAAAGGCCTAAGAGGATGCACATCCTAGGACAACCCAGGACCAATATTTCAGCCCGACAGATTAAAGGCCACCGTAAGTGCCCAGTTCCTGCTGGACAGATTGTCAAGAACGAATCCCTGACTGGTATTACCCCATTCCAAAGTCCTCAATCAACCGAAGTTGCTGAAAGTCTAAACGGGCTGGGGTGGATCTAACACTGAGAAACATGTGTCCCCAGTATTTATGGTGAGTGGAAGAGTTCAATTAGTTCGTATAGGTAAGGTATCATAATACCCCGTCCCAAGCCTTATCTCCTCAGGAGTCACAATATCATTTCATATGTCAATCTATGCATCTTGTTAACTCTAATCTTCTAATATTATATATAAATAAATATTTTTTAAATATTAAAGTGTTTTATATCAAAAGACGATGTCGTTTAGGGTTTTCTACACTCATCAGTGCAGGAGTGGCGGTTGCTATATATATATATATATTTTTTTAACATAGTTCACTCCAAACAAGGCAGGCCGCCACTGTAGACTTAAGGGGCTACTGAAAAAAAGGGTGACGGTTTGGGGAGGGGTCAACCTAAATTGGGAGCTGCGTAGCTAGATGTCTGTTTACATTAGTTTTAAATTTCTGCATGTCAGTACCGTCAGGGAAACAGGGAGCAGGGAGAGAGTTCCAGAGTCCAGCAGCTCGACGAAAGAAGCCTTTGGAGTAGAAAGCTCTTCGGCATCTGGAGACCTCCACAGTAAATGGATGGGATTTGGCAGCTTGTCGGGTAGTCTAATGAATTTACGTTGTGGGGGTACCAGAGCAGCAAGCTCATCAGAGCACAACATATATATATATATATATATATATATAGTAATCCACAAAAATCTGTTTCATCGTATCATGAGACAGATGGATGATAGAGATGTTTTATGCATCAATAAATATGAGTGCCTTCTTACATAAGCAAACACTTGCACAGATATATATATATATATATATATATATATATATATATATATATATATATTCATAAATCATGCTTTTGAAAGTATCAGGTAGTATGTGCCATTAAAATGTCACTCCCATTGTCACCGTCAACTAGGGCATATCTTTCATCTATCTCTTCAGATAAGTATGAAATGGAGGAGGTGGACTATTTATGTGTTAAAGCCATCACCTTCAAAATAGGAAAACTGTAACATATCCTTGTTTCCTTATGAATATTTATTTTTCAGTTTAAATAATTTTAAAAGTTGAATTTGCCTACGAACTACTTTTGACAGGTGGACGATGCATATCCCCACACACACCTCTTAAAATGCTCAATGAAAATTTAAAAGGCGGTGCGGGAAACATCAAAACCAGAGGAATCAGATTACGGTAAACTTACATAGAAAACAACCCACCCTGCTTAAAAAAGATAAGGGCAAAAAAATCTGCTATAATCTTAAAATATAGTGCTAAATAAAGAGGATTCCAAATTTAAAAAAAAATTCTGTTTACATTCGCTAAGTATTCTAATCTTGAGAATTAAAAAAATATATAATTCTTAATTTTATAAATGTAAACGTATTCGTCATCCAATGCATTCAATTCATAAAGAGATTTAGAGTAAGCCTTATACTTTTGCTAGTATGGATTCCATTATGCATACTATTAAATTATGGACGTTTATAGACACTTTGAATTATAAATAAACAAACTAGCTGTAGCGACCCGGCGTTAGCCGGGATGCATTAGTAAATATTTTTATATTCTATAACCACGCCTTTTTGTTATGTTCATTTTCTAAGCTGAAAGTGAACCTAGTTTTTATTTAATAAGAACCAAGCAATATAAAAGAATGAAATAAAAAAAGCAAGTAAGGAATGATAACTCTTACTAAAAGAATCAGAGTTATTTCCCTTAGCTGATTTTTATTCTAAGGTGATTTGAGAATTTCTACACATTAGAAAACTGCCGGAACTGTTTACATATTTTTTTAAATAAATTGCAGCATAGCATGTTACTCTATAGCAAATAACATGGTACAACAACGGAGAATTGGCTAATCAGAATAAAAGTTTGATTCATCAGCTTACATGTTATTATGGTTTAACGTTTAAAATCTGACCAGCATTATTTTATCAAGGAGATATTTCGGTATTGTCTGTAAAATATGTAATGGCAGTCGACTAGGTTAGGCTTCTTTGAATATTGACTGTTTCAAGAAAAGCCAAAATTTTACTCAAGGAGAGAACATCTGATTTTAGGATGAGTAATAATAACGCTACATATGAGGGATGTGTAGAGGTGTTCGAAGATGATCAAGCTGGTGACGCTACAGAAGGTAATATCAGAAGGACCAATATACATTAGAAGAACTGATGACAGGATAGCTCATCTTAGAAATTAGTTGGAGATGAGTTGTTCAGTGCACCCCACTATCCGTTTCCATGAATAGCGTATCTGCAAATAAAACTAGAATAAAAATTGTACTTATCTGAAATGAAAACGTTGCACAATTGATAACCAATGTAAAAGACAAAAATTAATAAAGTTCCAGAGGTAAGCAGCCGAATGTCTGGAGAGCTGAAATCAATAACTAGACGAACATCAGAAAATTCCCCTTTATATGTGACCGGGTATCTATATAAATAAAATGCTACGTTTGTACGTATGCTTGTGTGTTTGTATGTACACTCATAAATTTCTAAGTTACAGAGTTGAGATTTGGTTTATAGATACTCCTCAATAAAATGCAGAAAGTGATGTAGATGGGGACTTTGGCAGTAATCTGGATGCAGTCCAAGAAGAGTATGTAGTGTACTCTGACCAGTTCTAACAAAAGCAGCAGGACCAACTTCAGGAAATTCGAACTCATACAACAAGTAAGCTGTTTAGTGGTTGATTGGTTATGGTGTTGTTGGGTTTTTATGGCATATCAACTCTCATTGGATCATTTTATACCAACAACTTACACGTTTTGTTGATTTATTTGAATTTGAAGAGATTTTCGTTACATGCTGTTTCTAGTCTTCTTGAATTGACACCAATTTAGTAATGGCCAGGTTCAATGGCACTTAACTTCAGTGATCCGAAGGAAACTGTATTTTCAGCATGATTATAACTGTATATTTAGTGGTTGGTGTTCGTGACTTTAATTTCTTCATTTTGCTGGGTTTTTCAAACGTTCTTCTAGTTCTGCTATTGATAGGATCAACTTCATATAGCATTGTTGTCCATAGAAATAGCAAAGTGTTGGTGGTGGAAGTGACCACCAACTTCTGAACATTTATGTGTCATGTTCATAGCCATCAATGTCACTTCTAGCCATCTTTTGAACTTTTATTTTATGTCATCCCTCCATCCTATGGTAGCTTTTCTAGTATAAGATAAAAATGTATAACATCATTCCATATTTCAATTGGTTTATTGATGTCTCATTTGTTTAGTTTTTTTATGACAAATGTGAAATCAAACTGTACTTTTTCCATTAATCTCAATCTGTAACATAGCCCTCTAACTTTCTTAAGGGGAATTACAGCTCTAATATATTGTCTGCAAAACAGCAGACACATTCCCACCATGTAGACAAATATAGCTGGCATGTGTTGGCTAGTGTCGCCTATTATTGTCGAATAGCAGTGATACAATACTTTGAAGAGAAATAATGTTAATGGGGACAATGATCCGAAGATGAATAATGTTGATGAGGATAATACTAGAAATAAGTGGAAAAATCAATACACACAACAGAATTTAGCCGGTCAAAAAATATGGCATGCTGATTCATACGAAAAGAAGAACATATTTAATACCCAGGCAACATTGAGCAAATCTGCTAGTATAAATATTTTTTTTTTAAGAGTTGAATTATTTTCAAATCGCATTCCAAATAAAGGCATCCATGTCATTTACAGCTGTTTCCAGACGATGTTTACTATCACTTATATAATACAACACACAATTTGTTTAAACAGTGTCTTACTTCAGAACGGGATTTCTTGAACATTTTCACTAGTACACAGACAAAAAAACAATAACTATCTCCGAAAAAGGGTTATATTCGATCAAAGTAAAAAAGGAAAAATGTACATCCAATGTTCGAGGTATTTAACATTGGATCTGTACTTGTGTTTTGTTTTGACGGACGTTATCCTTTTTATCAGTCATTGTTATTATTTTGTCTTTGTACACTTGAAGATTCTCACGAAATGTCTTTGTGAAGTAAGACACTGTTTAAACAAATTTGTGTTATATAGTATAACTGAAAAGAAACATCGTTTGGAAACAGCTGTAAACGACCTCGATACCATAGTGTGTACACTTTATTTGGAATATGATTTCACAATTCTTCCTCTACAAAGATGTTTTGATAACATTTTATGTCAGCATGACTCTCAAATGAGCTAACAGGTTGTCACTGTTATCGAACATCCATTGGCTGCCTTTGCGATCGAGCCAACTTCATTAGTGTTATCAGTATTCATTCAGATGTCCACCCTTCCTCCTCGCACGATTGTCAAGTTCGCAAGAAAGCACAAAAAAGAAATAGAAAACAAAATAACATCAAGCTGTATCTGCAGTAATTACTGTTCAGAATTACTTTTGAAAATCATTTTAAACTCCATCCCATCATAAGCCTATTAGGGATTTTAGCAGAAAAAGGTTTCAGCTATTAAATCGTGGGGAGATTTGAGGACACAAAGGGAGGGACGTTGAAAGAAAGGGGTGTTGGAAAATAGTGGAGGATGGAAGCCGGGTTTTTTTGATTAGGTGAGTGGACATTTGGTTAGGGATTGGGGGTTCCAAATAGATTTTAGGGGGTTCCTATAAGTCTATTGTCAGTCGGTAAGGGGATTGTTTCATAATATGCCATCAATTTTCGTTTTGTGAGGCTTCCTTTTTTATTCTTTCTTTTTGTGGGTGTATTAGGGGGTATTTTTCTTTTCTTTATTCGTCTTTTTGCTTTTTATTCTTTTCTTCATTTTTGTTTTTGTCTCGTTTCTTTTTGTATTTTATTTATGGTTTATTCCTTTTTTCATCGTTTCCACCTTTTCTATGGTGTCATATTTTTCTCTTTCTTTTGTTTCTTTTCCTCTTTTTTCTTCCTTCCTTTCCTTCTTTTTTCCGTTGTTTCTTTTTCACTATCTTCCCTTCATTTTCTTTCTTTACAAACTCATTTGAGCCTTGTCTTTCTGCTTTTCCTTTCTTCCAAACTAATTTACCATTCTTTTCTTTCTTCCTTTCTTATTTCAATTATTTCTTTCCTTCTTAATATCACTCTTTTCTTGCATTTTTTAAAATTTTTTATTCATTTCTCATTTGTCTTCATTCTTCTATTTATTTATTTCTTTCTTATTCCTCTGTTGCTTTCTCTCTTAGTTTACCTTTTGTTTTCTCCCATTTATTGTATTCTTTCCTTTTAGTCCTTACCTACACATTTTTCTTCGAATCTTCTTTTTGTTTTCTCTCCTTCTCACTCGTCTTCTCTCATTCACTCTCTCTTTTTTTTTTCTTTCTCGTTTGTTTTTTGTAATGCTTTCACTCTATTTCTATTGTTTCTTTCTTCCCATCTTTTCTCACTCTTTTGTTCTCCCTGTCTTTCTTTCAACCTTTCCATTATTCCTGTTGCGCGACAGTGGAATCAGCTCTACCAAGTTAAAATCCCATCAGATCTATTGCACTAAATTATGCACTAATACCACTGGGAAAGGTATGAATCTGCAATTTCCCCCCAGCTATGTCACTTAATCATATATAATGGATCATATACAATCAGTAGTAGTAGTAGTAGTAGTAGTAGTGGTTGTATTCCCTTTCTCTTCTACTCTTTTTTTCTTAGCTCCAATGCTTATCTCCGGTCTTATAGCTTAAAACAAAATGGATGGCCTGAGCAATCTCCTAACCGGACGCTAGTCTGTCGCCGGTTATACTTCCCAGCAAGGCTTGTACCCATTTATACTCCTGGGTGGAGTGTTTGCACCTGGTATTCCTAAATGATCAGCAATCTAAGTATGACCAGACTCAATGTAAGTTAACATATTACTGATAATATGATTGGGAATTAGATGGAGGAGCTGGTGTTTGTGTGATTTCAAGAGTTAGGAGTTGATGAAGTAAGTTCAGGGAAATTCTGCCATTAAAAACAAGCAGAGCGTTACCAAAGTCGACAAAGAGTCTATCAGGCATGCGTATGCAGTGGGATGATGTATAGAAATGAAACCTAACCATTAAGGGTTGAGGATATGCATTGCCTGAAGAGAAACAATATGAGAATGATACAATGAATGTGTAATATGACAAAGACAGGCTTAGATATGATGACCACAAAATAAGATTAAATCAGTATAGGGAGATGTGTGCAGAACAGGAGACTTCGATGGTCTGACCACATTGAAAAAATAGATGAGAGTTCTTGGGTTAGTAGATGCAGAACAGTTGAAGTAGCAGGGTCAGTTGGCAGAGGAAGGTCAAGGAAAACATGGGAATATATGATAAGAATAGAATTGAGAGAAAGAGGTATAAATAAAGACCTGACCAGAGATAAGTTAGTTTGGAAGTTAATTTCTAAAAGCCGTTCAACACATGCCAGCATCTAAAATGGATGGTAAACTGAATATGGTGATGGTGATGATGATGATAGTATGTCAAAGTGATTTTAGTAATAACTTAACTTACTTGACTGATTTACAATAGCTAATGTGTTTCATCATAAAATAACCCAAAAGGGGTTGGTATGCCGTAAGACAGAGATATTGCGCCTTCTAACCTCCTTATTATTCACTCCCTATTTCTCTCGCTTTGAATTTCTTATTAATATGTCCACGGATGACTTGGTATAATGAACACCTACACTGACAAATATTTCTTCTAATATCTATAGAATAATATACTCAGGCATATTTCCTGTTCGTACTACGTTATCACACTCTACCTTTTTTTTAAAGATCTGATCGCCGAAGATGCAATGCAAAAAAAGTATTTTTTTTTAATTTCATCTGATGCCGCTATTGTGTCGAACGTGAAATTAGAACTAAAATACAATTTTTGGGCCTAGGATCAAAGTGTAGTATCTGTTTTGTCTAAAGATGGTACAATAATATCATAGGGTCAGAGTTTATGCCGGACGTCCATAGAATGGAAATATGTCACAAACTCCAAAAGGGATTTGGGAGATAGACCATCATAACCAGATATATTCTGAAACTACATTAACCAGAGTACTTAGATAAGTATGTTTCAGTTTGAATAAAGCTGGTGCAGTAATATCGTTGGGTCTGTGTTCGTGCAAGTCGTCCATAGAATGGAAATATTTTTAAGCACGGCCGCACTATACAACAGATGAAGGATGCAACTGTAATTTCCATGGATACTGCTAGTTCCTATGAATGTCTTTAGTTTTGTAAAAGCCGTCAGAGTAAGGAATGGATTCTGCCACAATTAATTCTTTCTGGACTTGTGGTCATTTATGCATCGATGCAGCTATATTGCACTTTGTGTGTGTAACAATAATTTTAAGAACGGTATTTTTTATAAGGATTTTTTTTATATACTAATGGGTTCATCACTTACCAAAGTGAAAAGCCACTCGAGGAAAAGGGTTAACTAGATTGTCAGTTTGATGATGAACCAGTACTAAGAAAGGATTGAAAACGATACTTCATTAAGTTAGAGGACGACTCGATAGATATATGTTAATACTGGCCGTGAAAACGACTATGTGTTAAGTTCTCACTTACCGAAGCCTGTATAAACCAGGTTCTGGATTGTCTGTTGACAAAATCACTCGGAAACTGATGTTAATTTATGAGGTTTATTAATCAACACAAGAACAGTAACAGAAAAAAAACCCAGAAAGACGGATTACTTGAATGGGCACACAAGACCTAGACGGATAGATAGCTTGTCTCATTATAACTAGCTACATTGTGTGCATCCCATCAGAGACAGCATCCTTTATACGTCTTCTCTGCTTCAAGTGTCCAAGAAATCACGTGAGTTTGCTGACTTTCGTTTTACTGAGGTTACCTCTGACCTTCAAGTGTCACTCAAGCTTTTCAATTCAAATTACAGTTTTTATTATTTAATATATGTTTTAGTCTGTATGGAAGTAGACTTGCAGTAGTGTGTTCCACAGGTGGTAAGTTCTTGGAAATAAATTCTGTTCCTGGAAATTCCATAGTAAGACGGTGGAAAATTCCATTGAAAGCTAAAAGTTTTAGAATTAGGACTACGTAACCGGATATGACGTCAGGAGAGGAAGTAAGTGTCAGAACAGCTAGAGCGTTCCTGTCTCTGGGAATTAGTCATTGTAGTCATCAGACACGATTTCAGAGTTCTCCATCAGACTACAGAGATTGAAAGAGGAAGATGCAGTTCATCGTGGTGCACTTGTTGCAAATTACTGTAAGAAGTAAATCCAATCTAGCAATTAATGCAGTTATTTGGTGCTCTTCTTTATTGCTTTTATTATTTCAGCCTCTATTAGATAAAAGAAGAAAGAAACAACATCTTTACGACTATTACATTACCGCTGCTGAGGATATCACTATCTAATGAGCCAACTATTATATGTCAAAGTTTCATAGTCCCCACCTTTCCACTCGGTAAATAATATTAAATTATCTATTTATTAGTTAGCTTAAAGCGTAATTCAACTACATTTATTTAAGAATTTAAGTAACATTAGATGTATACTTTGTCGGGTATGTTTTAGTTTTTATGTTATACCGGAAAGTATATTATAGATTCCTTACGGGATGTTATGGTGAATTCACTAGGTTATTACCATACGTATATAGGGTTAACCATTTTAAGTGCTTATAACTATACCTATTTCATCCCTTTGATTCAGTAGTTTATCCGGGAACGTAATAATAGTCAGTTTTTCATTAGGACAAAGAAAACGGGTAGGGTTGTGTAGCAGTGGGGTTGAAGTTTTCTTCAAGACGCTCCATCTCAGTACAGGTACTATATTATTTTCGTTAAAAGACAATATAGGTTTGGATCGTGATGTGACCCCGCCCTTACCTTGGTTTGTAAATGATCTTTTTTTTTCTTTTACAGTCCTGCAGTGACGTGTTAATGTCGAAACGCTGATTGATCTGGGTAGACTGTTTCTAAGGTTTATATATTTTTATTTATAAAAGCTCTACTTTGTATTGAGCACTTTTGAAAAAATATTAGTTCATGTTATCAATATATTTGAACTTGGCTGTTTTTCTTGACGAAGAAGATGATGGGCAATCTTGGGGATCGAAAAATACCCAACATTATGCTATATTGACACTGTTGCAATTTCTATCGAGCTATACATATGATAGTAAATTGTACACACAGAATCTTTATATAAAATGTTCCATATGCTATAATTTAAACTTATTATTTATCTACCATCTCACAAGACCAGCAATATATCGGGTGAATACCACTGCTAGTGTAGAGGAAATATATATATATATATATATAGTAAGTTATGAAACTATATTTATGGCAATTAAGCTACAAATAGACTTCCGCGTTCCATTCCCATATGAAATCGTCAAGCTAAAATGAATGAGATTCGTGTTGCCGGGGGTGTTTATATATCCACGTGGTGTTTAGTCTAGCTAGCTAACCAATCAGATTTATTGTTATTCCTTCCCCGGGTTAATGTTTTCATTAGCCAATGGCAGCGCTTCTCTCAAAGAAAGGTTCGGCTGTCTTTTACTTCCTCTTCTTTTGTTCTATTTTTTTATAGGGGTTAGCTAAAAACACCCGGTAACACTAATTCCACGCATTTTAGCCTGACGATCTCCTACGAGAATGAAACGTGGAAGTTTCTTTGTAGCTTAATTTCATACATATATTTTCACAACTTACTCCATAGCTCTACTCACGTATTGAGCACTGTTAAAGTAAATACTGAAAATTGATACATAATATATTATATTTGCTTATAACATTTTATCAGGATACATGAATTTTTAATATATATATATATATATATATATATATTAGTATTTCCTGTATCTACATAAAATTTTATAAGGAGATATTATTTTTTATGTATCAATTTTCAGTATTTACTTCAACAGTGCTCCATACATAAGTAGAGCTAGGTAGTAAGCTATGAAAATATATTTCATATATGTAATTGCCATAAATATATTTTCATAGCTTACTATATATATATATATATATATATATATATATTAGTATAACAATATACTTATGGAAAATTAAATACAAACGTTTGTTTCATGCCTGATGATTCCCGAGGGAATGAAACAAACCTTCTGTTTATCTTACTTGCCATGAGTATATTTTTATGCCACTACTATTAAGCTCTACTCAGGTACTGAGCACTCTCGAAGTAAATAACTAAACAAAAAATGTTTCGTTTATTTATTATCGATTAGGGACCAAATATCACGATTATAGCAAAAACAATTTTGGTTATCTAATTTTTATTTTAAATATATATTTATTTAAAAAACACCAGAAACAAATGTGTATTATAAGTAAACATTATTTTAAAATATAAAATCACGAGAAAATCTTAATTTCAAAAGGATAAACGTAATAAAAAATATCAGATATTAATAATAAAATAATGCTTGAAAATGAATCAAGGAGTAATTCTTTCACTATAAGGACTCATTTTACAATCAATTGACATACGTAACAGAACCCCCATCTGTAAAAGTTAGTAATGCCATCTTTTAAATATTTTTCGATGATCATGGTCTAGTAGATAACATGCCTAATCGATAACAAGTTAAAGAAATATTTTAAAAAGATAAACATTTTTTAAGGGTAGAGATCACTCGAAGTCCCGCCTCCCCCTATTTTTATTTGCTTTATTTATTTTTTTAAGGTACAATATTTTTTCTTTCTTGTGTATGTTTTTGTTTTAATGTTCTTATAAGTAACACACACATTCATACTTATCTATACTAATAAAAGAAATGTGTCTGTCCGTCTGCTTGCATGTTCATTACCTACTTTTTCGGATATTTAGTGGAAATGATCATCTACCTATCACAGACTGTCCGAAGAGGGTTCAAGACCAAGGGTTCCATACCTCCTGAATATCCCCCCCCCCATCTCTCTCCTAGAAAACATTTACACTGACATGACAGAACTAACTAGACACCTCACAAAAAATAATTCATGTATTTTTAAAGTTTTCTTATGTGTTTATCCCCTGAAGCGGGTTCCACACTGGATTTCTCCCTTTACCATACACGGTCAAAGACTTGGTCATTATAAAGTCTGGCCATCTTGAGATCTTATAGTAAGATATCCATCCATCTTTGTTTCGCCCACCCTCTCGGCCTTTTCTCTGGGGCCTCTATGCTGAATCTCATTTTCGCATATCGTAACATCATTTGTGTGCATTACATGTCCATACCAGTCCATATAATTTTCCCACATTTCGTCTCAGATCGGCATAACTTCGGACATGCTCGAGTTTTCTTTATGATTCCTTCGTTAACAACCAGCACTCGGAGCCATACAAAGTAGCACTAGAAGCTTGAAATATCAATATATCATACTAATTACCATTTTGTGAGTTTCAGATATCAATATATCTATCATATATATTCATTTAAGTATGACACGGGCCAAAGAAACATTAGTATTGTCAGAGTTTCAGAAGAGCCATATTATAGGTCAATCTGAAGGTAACTTAATCATTGTCAAATCGCTGCAAACCTCGGGATTAAATTTCCACAGTTAACTCATTAGAGAGGAAAAATAATCAATACCATCTCGCCTAGGTCGATCAAGACCCTCTGGCAGCAGTTTTCGTTATTAATTGTAATAAGGATTTCTATTTATTTCTGCCATATCTGCATATATGTACATATTTAAAGAACATTCTCAACCCATTATGCCTATCCTCATTACATTTCGAACAGGCATTTTATTATTTGGATGGATAACATGTGCTACACATATGTATTTATTTTTTCTTCTTAGAAATGGGTCCGTAGGCAGGGCTGGATTTAGATGAAGAGAGGCCCTAGGCTATTCCACTTATGATGCTCTTACCAATCCACCATCTTCACTTGCCTGGATGAAGATAGAATTGGTTTATCAAGAAATTCAGTGAAATCGAGGATATTAATGGCCGTTTAAAATTCAGCACTTCACAATTCTCTCACGTTTGCTATCAACACTTTCGAACATTTTCCTCAGAAAGAATCTAAAAATAAAAAGTAAAAGCAATCTCCAACATTTATAAAAGAGACAAATTAAAGCTGCAACAAATCAGTTTTATTCCTAATCATACTGATGAAAATAGCAACGTCTTCTGCAACTCTGCAGATACTTGCACAGCTGTGTTTTCAATATCTGTTTTCACTGAAAGAAAAGATTAACGTTGAAATCAATGCTTGTGTCGGATTATCAGTAGTTGTCCCTATTTTAGACTAAAAAGGGGCTCTTATGTCCGTTTCTTATAGTATTAAGCCGAAGGGATAGCCTGAACCATCCTCGTGACAGGAAACTAGTCTATCGCCGGTTATAATTCCGGTTAAGTCTCATAACCATTTATACACCTCGGTTATTAGCTAAAGACAGTATCATTTTAGATTGCAAGGAAAATAACGAAAGGATTGTTTAGAGATGACAGTGCTTTATAACAGCTTGTGAAACAAAGGCCTATGTTAGTGTCAACAATATTATACACTAAGAACCCAGGCTTAAGCTTGTAAATATGACAATAGGAAGTAATGAACACAAAACTGAAAAAGGTTTTACCTCTAAGTATAATGAAATTTTAAATATGGTCAAATCATATACGAGGGGCGTTCGATAAGTAATGCCTCTGACCCATTTCCCATAGCAGTAGTTTAATGAAACTTGCCACAGCTATTAGTCTTTCTCTACATAGAAACCACCCAGAGTTATGCATTTCTCCCATCGTTTGGTGCCGTTCTGGGCACCGTTTTTGTAGAACATACCAATTTGGTTCTCCACCCACGTTGTAACTTCAGAAATCAAGGCTGCATCATCTGGGAAACGCTTTCCTTTAAAAAACAATTTCATGACTAGGAAAAGATGAAAGTCAGAGGGTGCAAGGTCAGGATAGTAAGGGGATAGGGGGAGGATTTCATAGCCACACGCCCTTTTTTCTGATCTGGCGACATGTGAGTTGTGAACCGGCACGTTGTCCTGCGGAAGGAGGATACCTTTGCTGATCTTGCCCTGCCTCTTGATTTTGATAGCTTCTCTAAATTTCATCAAAAGTGAAGCGTAATAGGCTCCTCTAATTGTAGTATTCTTTGCCAAGAAATCTGTCATCACTACTCCTTCCTGGTCCCAGAAGACTGAGCATGATCTTGCCAGCAGAGGGCTGCACCCTTGCCTTCTTTGGAGATGGTGAGTCCAAGTGCTTCCACTGCATTGACTAGGCTTTGGTCTCTGGATTATAGTGATGGACCCAAGTTTCATCCTGTGTAATCAGTCTTTTGAAAAACTTTGACTCATCTTCTTGGCACATCTCTAAATTCATCCTCGAGCACTCAACACGTCCTTACTTCTGGAAAAGTGTGAGCAACCTGGGAATCAATCTGGCAGACACCTTATGCATATGCAAATGGTCATGAATGATAGTTTCCACAGACCCTGTACTAATTTTGACCTCTTGGGCTATTTGGTGAATAGTAATGCGTCGATCTTCACTAATGGCAGCCTCAATTTGACGGACAGATGCCTCATCAATGACAGAAGAGGGATGACCAGGTCTGGGAGCTGTTTCCACAGATTTCCGGCTATGTTTGAATTCATGATGCCAGCGTTTTACAAGGTCATATGATGGGGCATCATCACCATAAGTTTCTTTCATTTCATGAAAAGTCTCCTTTGGTGTGCGTCCTTTCAAATACAAAAACCGGACCACTGCGCGACACTCAACTGGCTCCATTTCACACCTGACTGAGTTCAAACACCTGTAAATCAGAAACCGCAATTAGTTCAGAGCCGTTTTTTGCAACATAACCCATACAGATATAAATCACTACACATGCAATATCTCATCTAGATCGGACAACTGGAAGTGGGTCAGGGGCATTACTTATTGAACGCCCCTCGTAAACTTGTGCAACGGAAAATTCGAGCACATCTTAATCAGTTTAAGATCCATTAACTTCACAAAATCATCACCATCACTTTCATTATAATATTCGGTTTAACATCTGTTTTACATGCTTGCATGTTAAATCGCTTTCAAAAATTTACTTCTAAACGAACATATCTCTGGCCAGATCTTTATTTATCCTTCTTCGTCACAAATCCATCCTTATTAGTTTCTCCCAACTTTCTTATGCCAATGGACTCTGCTATCTCAACCGCTCTGTATCTACTAACTCAAGATTTTCATTTATTCTTTCAATGTGATCAACCCAACAAAGTCTCCTGTTCTATGCACATCTCCCTATACTGTCCATATTTAATCTTCTGATGACATCAGAATTAAACAAGTCTTTAAGTTTCAAATTACACATCCATTGTATCATTCTCATATCATTTCTCTCCATGCAACTCTTCTCCTCAACGCTCAGTGGTCAGATTAGACTTCAATACATCATCACACTTCGTACACTTGCCTGATAGACTCTTCCCTTGGTCGACAGTGTTAATGTTCTGCTGGTTAGTAATGACAGAAATTCCATAAATGAAAAATGTTGTAAGCCCATAATTAAGCTTTATTTTACAGATTTAATTTATGGAATATGGTTTTAATTGCTGAGTGTTCATCAACTTATTCAAATGACCAAGGGTGACATAGTATTATGAAACTGTCCTCGGTAGATATTTCTTGCTCCTATTAAGTTACATAGCAAACGAAACTTTGTAATGTTATCCAAAGGTATTTAATAATCACTTGAACGGCCAACATACAAATATAAAAAGGTTTGTTATTCTAAGTGAACAATGCTACAGGTAGTTACAAGTTGGCCTGTCATGTATATGGGAAACGGCCTGGCTGTAGTCCATCCATGTAGTACCATTACACTCTTTGAGGTGAGCATTGTCGTCATTGATATGCTACTTAGGATAGTTTGTTGTATAAGGAAAGGGGTATAAGTACTTTCTTTACAACAGAAACTGTGATTAATTATAAAAGATCATGTGATGTTAGAGCGAGAAAGAGGGGAATTTAGAATAGTCAGTTAGATTAAGTCAAATATTCATTTTAGTATTACTAAAAATGTGATTACCTTGTCTAAAAGCTATCACATTCTATGGAATCAACTAAGATCAATGAAGCCTATGAAATAAAGTTCTATCTTTATAAAGTTAAGTTTGTTAATAGTTTTGTATGTACAGCATTAACTCTGAAACTAATCACCTGATCATTATGAATTTGTGAACCCAGCTGCTAGGCGTAAGAGGTCCAAATTTGAGCTATATTTAATTTGATTTAGTTTTATACAAAGAGGGTAAAAAGATGAACAAGTTATTTGGTAACACTCCTATACCTCCGATTTCTGTGAATTTTAATTACAATTAATAAAGATTCCCAAAATGGCAGTTTCTTTGGAGTAGTTAAGGGTTTTTTAATGGACATAATATGGGCACAACCTATTATTTGAAAATTCAAATATTTCAGATTTGCAGTGAATTTGATCCATAATCATAAGAAACTGATTAAACAAGATTCCCTGAATTTCACTTTCTTTTTAAGACACTTTAAGCCTTAAATTTTAGACATTTTGTAGAATTAAAATGTCATTGATTTTGATCAAAGTCAGAATAATGATTCTAGACATAAGGTTTAGTATCATTATATCTTGATTTTAACCTTCGTAAGAGGATAGAAAAGTGGTGCATTCTGTTTCGGGAATCCATTTTACCTGTCCTGGGACGAGTATTCCTCTAGTTCTTGATAATGGTTATTATATTTTAGAATTGAATAACTCAAAAGGATTGGTGTGCCATAAATCAAACTAATCAATGAATCTTGTACAATTGATATTGTGTTTGGAATCAAATAAGTAGGGGAAAAAGGGCTGATGTGCTGCAAAACTAACAAATTAACCAAATCTTTGTAAAAATAAGGAATATTACACATGACGTATACATATTGTATATTGGCAATTTTGATATCACTCTGCTCTGGTGGGAACACTAAGACGTAGGATTTGGCAAGTTGGATAATCCACCCAGGGGCAATTGTCACAATAAAAAAAACGAAATTTTATGACTAATTATGCGAACATTAATCCTTTTCTTTGCTACTGTCCTTGAACCTTTTTTTGTTAAAGCAGGGATTTATAAAAAAAAAAATCTTTTAATTGCACGTTTTATTTTGATTTGTTTATCATGCCTTTTTGGTTCCATATTTAGACATCTTATTAATTATTATTAAGTTTCCAATCCCGCTTCATACTTCTCTAAAGTAGTTAACCCTAACGTTCTAACTTTTATAACTTGGATATTTCATTGCTTATGTTAATTTAGTCACTTTTACTTATTATAATCATTTTTTCCTAAAAATGATTTCTGATAAAATAAAAGAAAAAATGCTTTATATCGAAATTTGTTTATAAATATAAAACTTAAAAGGCATTTTGTATACCTTTTAAGTTTAATATTTGTAATCCAATTCCGATATAAAACCTTTTTCATTTTATCGGAAATAATTTTTAGGAACAGATCATTATTTTGTGATTCGAAGGACACATTGTGAATGGCATTTTATTTATTTATTCAGTTGAATTTTAAAGTTGACATCAGATATATTATTAAAAAAACGTTTTTATTTTTGTTGCTTTTTTTTTATCTTTGGAAACGATAAGCATTATTAGGATCGGGGGGGGGGGGGTAAATAACAGCAGGAACACTTTTAATGAGAAAAAAATGTTTTAAAAATGCTAAGTTAACTCTTTCCAGAACAACAAAAATTGAAAAAAACAGTAATTAAAAAATTAAAAACAAATCAATTAAAAAAGGAATTAAAAGAAAGAATAAATTTTTAAAAATGTTTACAAAATTTAAAACAAAAACAAATTTATATCAAATAAAAGCTAATAAAAGATTACATTATTTTTTTTTATTGATTCTCCCTGGAGTAAAATAAAATAAAGGGGAGAAAATTATTATAATAATGAGTGGAGGGAGTTTATTATTATTATTATTATTATTATTATTTGTGATATCCCCTTAAGAAATTACCCTTTGTAACTATCTTCTCAAATTAACCCTTAAAAAATCGTTGCACAGAAGATTTACAATAACAATATACAGTAGAAGAAAAAGTAGCAATAATAATATTAATTAGTATCGATAGCAATAAGAATAATATTAACTAGCGGAACCCGTGTAAATTACACGAAATGATGTTTTCAGTACTAATTATCTTGTTCCTAACCTATACATGTTTGAATAGAATATGATAAGATTTGACTTATATATTACTTTAAAAAAATGAACAATACATGAAGCAATTTACAAAACTTCTTTATATACAATATTTCTAGTGAAAGTAATTCCTTTTCTCTGGCCATGAGTAGAATTATTCTGAGGACAAATTTTCACTCTTACACTGTTCATAGACCTTGCTCTTGAGAAAGCTACATAAAGTTGTCCATGAGTAAAGCAAGGTTGTGGTAGGTAGATCCCAACCTTATCGAAAGTTTGTCCTTGAGCTTTATTAATGGTCATTGAATATGATAGGCGGATGGGAAATTGAGTCCTGTGCAAAACAAATGGAATATTTGCGTCACTGGGATTAAGTTTAATTCTTGGAATTAAAACTCGCTCCTGAGCATGAGATCCACTTATGATTGAAGCTAGAATACTGTGGTTATGAAGCTCCAATACTTCTAAACGCGTTCCATTGCATAGTCCTTGCGTTATTGACAGGTTTCGAAGCAGCATAATAATAGATCCAACTTTAAGATTGAGACGATGAGGAGGCATTCCTGAAGGCGTAAGTGAATTTATGAATTCCATTGGATAATTATTGGCTTCCATTTCATTGTCTGATGATACTGAATCTATACTTAGATATGTTTTGCTCTCAGTTGGTAGTATACTTAGAATATCTTCATTAATATCCAAGCAATCTGCATTTTCTGGTGACAAAATAACTCTACTTTTCATTTCGTCTTGGGTGCAATTATCGAATATGTCTGATACTAAAGAGTCATTGCATACACATTGTTCTGGGATATCGATAGTATCATCAGAAACGTTATCAAGTGAACTCTCCACGCGACCATTTCCGATTTGTAAGAGCCATTGTGAGAAAACTTGTTCGTTGTCATTAGTCCTCATATTCTGAGAGAGTTTAAGTTGATGAAAACTGTGCCACATTGGAGACTTCTTTAGACATACATCCAATACTGCAGCAGGTGGAGCTCTAGGAACCACAGGTAGAACTTGCCTGCAGTCTCCTCCTAATATGAAGACTTTACCACCAAATATGCTATTATTATTCATAATATCTTGTAAACAATTATCAATGGCATTTAATGCATATCGAGGGATCATCGACGCCTCATCAATAATGAAGAGCTTCACCTGCCTGAGAATATTTGCTTGGTCAGAATTAGGCGGAATATTGCAGGTAATTGTCTTAGTGAAAGGAACAGGAAGTTTGAAGATAGTGTGAAGTGTTTTTCCATTTTTCAATAGTGTCGCTGCAATACCTGTCCAAGCAGAAGTACTAACAGCCACATTTTGAGCCACCAGGTAATCATGAATCATGTTGAATAGAAAAGTTTTGCCAGAACCGCCAGGTGCATCCAAGTAAAACAGTCGATGGTTAGTCTCCAATCCTCTATCTAGTTCACTAACAGCGTTAATGACACTATTAAATACACCTCTTTGCTCAGTATTTAGTATTTCAGGATTAACTTCTTGAATTTCTTCCATATGTTGAATGGCAGGAGGCTCACTGATTGGTTCTGGTAGGCCAAGCATCGCACAATTCATGCCGGTTTCAGTCAAAATCATGTTTATGTGATGCAGAGCGATATTCTCTGCAACATTATCATCATATTGGCGTAAAATGTCCTCTATCATAAGGTGTTTGTTATCATTCCATAATTGTAAGGCATTTTGTGGTGTATTGTATAAACAAATCATTGCAAACATGTTAAGAAGCTGTCGTGGCATTTGATATATAGCTGCCTCACTTAAAGCCATTTCTAGTTCGTTGTCATCTTCAAGCAGTTGCAATCGAATACAGGCATCCTTAAAGGTCGGCAATTGTTCACCTCCTACAGTTTTCAGGTTATTAAAAGAAGTTGCACCTGGTATATGAAGAAGAAGCATCCTTAAATGAAATTTCTCAGCATTTCTAGGACTGGCAGAGTACATTCTCGTTACAATCTGGCGGTGACGTTGTCTTCTGGTCCAAGTGTTGCTTTGCTTATTAAATACATAATATTCAGGAATATCAATATAAAGGTGGGCTCTTGCATCCACGTCACTTTGGTTAAGTATTAACCATGCAGTTACCTGCGTGTCTCGTCCTTCTGCGCGGGCAGCAGCTTGTCCTTGTTCACCCGGCCTATAATAAACTTGTTGCTGGTCAGGTAAATGGAGGGCGAGTCGGTAAACTATGTGTGACTGTCCATGCATTTTGTATTCTGACAAACGCCAAAATGCTTCAGGCGGAGATACGTATCTACACGAAATATATTGCTTAATTGCGCAATCATGTCCTTTATAGACATATTTGAAAAGATATTTCACACTTTTTACTGAGATACACACCTCTACATTAATGTGAGCACCATATTTTCTGAGTAAATACTTATTATATGGTACTACAAACCTGCAGTCAACCTCATGGACACCCACTCTAACAGAATCTCCATTATTTCTGCGTCTGTAAAGAGGATATCCAGAAACATTTGTAATAGTCTCCTCCTGATATGGCATTGGAAATTTCTTCTGACACTCTCCCCCTACCATACAGATTGAATTTGGATTAAATGTACCACAGGGTCCATGAATCATGAGTGTTTTCACTAATTCTCTCAATTCTGGGTCATGTTCTGATGGTAATTCAGCTGAAACAATATTATCAATTTGTTCCCTAGTTCTGATTTTATATTCTTCTTGCAGCATGATTAGCATGTGACAATGCGGGAGACCTCTTTTCTGAAATTCAATTACATGTATCGCAGCAATAGGTACCCCAAGTACATGTCTGTCCTTTATGTCAATCATTAAATCATTAAGATGTTGTTTGAAAACTCGTGCCAATAAATCTGGTCTGTTCTGTGCTGTTTCATGAGGCTGTAAGTTTTCAGTTACTTCTCGACATTTTGGATTGCAAGTATATGTTATAAATAAATCAGGCCTTCCATACTTGCAAACTATTGCCATTGCATCTTGGTAGCATTGTTGCATATTTCGTGGGCTCCCTGTGAAGGATGATGGCAAAATGACAGGTACTCCAGGATCTTCATTTTCATTATTTCTTGCAAGGTGATCCATCAAACCTGAATACATTGCAACTCTTAGTTGTGCTTGATTTTCTCAATGAATTTCAAACGACAACCTTCTACTTTAACGTAAGCATCGACTATATATTGTTGAAATAGTTTTCCACCACTGTGTATTGGACTGAAGTCACGTCTTATAGATAGACGATATGCATAACATTCCTGCATAGTCACCTTGTTACGAACTCTAGTTTGCCTATTTGCTACATGAGGAATGTTTATATGCCATCCGAATTCACCATGAGGAAAGAGAAAAACGCCAAAATGAAAAACAAAAAATAGTTTTAAGTTTTAAGCAACACAAAAAGTAGTTTTTAACCAGGTGATAAAAAATAATAAATGCAAAATATAAATAATAAAATTGTATTTATTGCCAATTGTTGGTAAATGTTTGATAAAAATAAATTAAAAAAATTTTTTTTGAATTTATTTACACTGTATTGTGTTCGTTTTTTTGTTATTTGCAATGTTTCTTGAAAATAAAACTGAAAAAGTTGACGAAGTTATCGTCTGCCACACTGACCCTAACTCTAACGACGGCGTCAAAGTTAGCGCGGGTCCTAATGTAACAAAGCACCCTCTATTTGTTAGTAAGTTGCTTTATTATGACCCCCCTCCTTCTGGATAAGAGTGAAATAATTTGTTAAAATAGTCACCCGTGTACGATGGACATTGCGCATATCTACTAGAAAAGGTTGATATGCCATCCGTTCAAAAAAAAAAAAATAATAATACTGGCCCTCTCTACAACCAAAATAAAGGAAGTAAATTGTTTTCACTTTTTAAGAAATACTAATGATACACTAATTTTTAAGCAGTTAACGTAATTTAATAGACAATGCCCTTAAAAACGCCAAAATAAAAAACAAAAAATAGTTTTAAGTTTTAAAGCATCAGAAAAAAGTACTTTTTAACCAAGTGATAAAAAAAATAAATGCAAAAAATAAATAATATAATTGTATTCATTGCCACTTGTTATAAATTGTTTGCTAAAAATAAATAAATATTTTTTTTACTTTTACTTACACTGTGTCGTGTTCGTTTTTTTTGTTAGTTGCAATGTTTCTTGAAAATAAAATTGAAATGTAGAAAAAAAACTTTAGAGGTTGGTTGGGATCGAACTATAAACCAGTCGGGCCGAAGTAAAAAATACTACTTCGCTACCCGTTACGCTAAAGGGAACTACTTGTAAATGTAGTTGAAATTAGGCGTATTTAAATGTTTGTCCAAATCTCGGTGCGGTACGCATGCGCAGAGGTTTTGCCGGAAGCGTGACACACGAACACACACGCTATCGTATTAATATATAGATTAGTACCGATAGAATTAGCAGTAATAATTATTAACAATAATTGTAGTAATAATAATTAGTATCGAGAGTAATAGCAATTATAATGGTAATTAAATAATTGGTATCTATAATAATAGTAGTAGTACAAGTAATAATAATGATAATTAAAACACCTGGACATTCTTACGGAAAGGACACTTGAATAGAGAAATGGAATCGCTGCTGACAGTTATGCAGAACGAATTATATTAAAGCCAACATAAATAAACCCCAGGAATAAAGTAAATGTAGACTCTGTGGACAAAGAGACGAAACAGTAAATGACATAAGTAAACACAGCAAACTAGCCCCCAAAAGTGTACAAAAAACACACACGGCTGCATGAGAAAGGCACTCGACTGGAAACTATGCAAATGTCTGTACTTTAAACATGCAGACAAATGGTGTAGACACAAACCGAAGAAAGTATTGCAAAATGAAAAGCATAACATTATTTCAACATTTCGGCCGTTTTGACCTTCAGTTTTCTTTATTATGAGAATACATAAAATCCAAGATAGACAAGCTTCATAAAACATTAAATGTAGTCTCTGTGAACAAAAAGACGAAACAGTAGACTGCAGCATAAGTGAATGCAGAAAGCTAGCCTAAAAGCAATATAGAAACACATAACTGGGTGTAGAAGGTAGTGCACTGGGAACTGTGCAAACAACTGATATTTGAACATGTGGACAAATGGTAAAAACACTTATTGGAAAATAAAAGACATAAAATCCTCAGACCTGGAAAGACAAACGAACAAACTCATCCAAGTAAAATAACAGACATGATAATAGTCAACAAGATGGAAAGTAATCTGCCTAATAGTAGATGTGAATGTTCCTGCAGATCATAGGGTGCAGCAGAGGGAGACATAAAAATAAGAAAATGCATGGAGCTTGCCTGTGAGCTGAAGGGAATATGGAAAATGAAAACTATTGTAATACTAAATACTGACACTATACAAACCACAACACTAATGAAAACACCCGAAATATTAAGAACAATCCTCGAGTGCAGAAACTAACCCACATAGCTAGGTGACACCGACCAAACATAGGTAGGTTGACACAGGATAACACTTCTTAAACACAATTATGAATATAGATAGCACATACAAACACGAACCGAATGAAACTGAAACTGCCAAGGTAGATATATAAGACAGATCCCATAATCTGACACTACCTTTCCTGCCCCACATAAAAAAGGGGGTGGCACCAATATTAATTGGTACTACAGAACTTTCATGAAAAATCTGAGAGAATGGAAAGTCTGATAAGAGAAAGCACCATTTAGACGTCAAGTTTGAGGGTATGGAATGCTGAGGAAGCTTAGTGCAATACACTCTTTTTATAACTAAAATAATAACGTTGGGAAGACACGCTGTCACTCAGGTTCTGCTAAATACTACTGACCATTTTCACTGATGTGAATGTAATAATAATAAGCGCACAGGAGAGTATCTGCCACTCAAATTCCATAGAAAGTCATCGGCCGTTACCAGTGAGAATTCTTTGAGAGAATGGTGATCGAAGGGAGTGGAAAGCACTGGAAACCTAAGATTTGTTTACGCCGACTCCAGGGAACACCATCTGTGTTTGCCGGTGACCAATCACTAGTAATGATTGTTTGAGAACTCCTAGTGAGTAAAATAACGAGCAGGACCCAGTACAAATTCCACGGTTTCTTTGTTCATTGAAATTAAATTTTTTGAAAGGTTCAAATATGAAATGTAAGAATTTTAGATGATTGTTTCATTTCATACTAAAAGTACAAGTAAAATATTAATTTTTAGACATTTTTCTTCTACAAATAAACTTGGAAAATTCAGTTGTCTTCTGCTTCTGGATATACAAAGAAAACAGTAATTATACTACTACTTCATCATCAGGTTTGAATGAGTTATCTCCCTTTGATTTTACTAAGATGGATAGTAAATAGAATTATTATATTAAATAACAAAAGAAGGAAACATAATGACCTAATTTAAATAATCAATTCTTTTTCATCTTTTATTTCATTATCAGAAACCATTTATTCTTTGAAGCCATAAATATTAATAGATCATTGAGACAAATAAACATTCTTGTCTTTGTTTGAAGCCATAGGTGGGGGTCATGAGTAATATAATGGATATCAACACACTATGAAATCAGCTAAGAGTTACAATCCAGTATGATTAACTGCTGTAACGATTCATGCAGAGAGGTAGTACTTTTCTGAGATGGCATTCCGTGGAATCCCTGATAGGTCTTCGTGCTTCCAGCATTCTTTGATGCATCTGAAAGCACTTTTGTGTAGCTACAGTCTTTAGTTAACCTCTCTATAGTGAATGATCGTCCGTGGCAAAGAGTCATACTCTCACGAGGTAACCCAGTTAATGTGCATAAGCATAAAACACGGTAGATCTAGACTTTAACCTGAATAAAAAAAATCCTCAATCATTTATGGGTAGAAGTTAGTTTCTGTAGCAATCATCGACAAATGGATGTTTCGGCAGAGAGATCGTGGGAGCTTTGAGGCAGATCATTCTTCATGACAACCAGAAGATGTATTGCTGCAGTTGGCAGAGAACCATGATACATCTATAGTAGTGGCACACATAGATGGCATTTGCCATCAAAAGTACTGGCTTTTAACTAATTATATTTCACCTATTTCAAAATGAATTGGTTCAAAATCGAATAAGACGTCATAAATAGAATTCTGATGTGATCGACTTAAAAGTGGCATTTGATTAATTTCAAAAATATTTAGCTGGCAATTATGTTTATGGTAAGGAAAGAGCAGACGGTAGATTCGCTCATGCATGGTGTATTGTTGCCACATCTGGGCTGGTGCTCTAACGTATAGTCTTTCTTTCTCGGACAGGGTACAAAAAGGTTTCTAACCTAATAGGTCCTGCACTGTCTACCAAATTCCAGCCGCTGTTCCATCACTGACATATGACATCCCTGTGCATGTTTTATAAGTACTTCCATGGAATGTGCTTCGATGAACCTACTGTACTTTTACCCCCATAAAGTAAATACTCCCAGTCAACCCGACTCGCCTCTAAATCCCACTTCTTCACTGTAGAGGTCCCCAGATTCCAGAAAATATTCTACTCTAATAGCTTCTTTCCTCGTACCGCTTGCCTTTGGAATTCCATTCCTGTTGCTCCAACTATACCAACATAAAGAAATGTAAATGTAATATGAACAAATATCTGCTGCACAACTCACCTACTTAGGATTCACTCTATAAATCTGGTCTATAATAACGGTAGTCCCTTACGTCTCAGTGGCATTTGGGTTGAACAGAAGTTGAAAAAAAATTAAAAACAAATAAGTAACCGTGCTGTCCAGCCAGTATTTATATAATCAACCAAAGGGTAATATGTTGTATACTTACTTAGCATCATCACATTTTTACAGGATGAAAATGTTCTTTATCCTTTTCAGGAGACTGGTGTATTCATTGAAGTAGACACTTATTTAAATGATTCCGAATTAAATAACCCCAAAAAGGGTCGATATGCTGTAAAAAAAGACAGACCTAACCAAACAAAATTGAAGCTGCAAACTAATAGACTATTGAGACCAATAAATAATATAAATCCATGACAAAGTATAAAATAAAAACATAAAATTTAAATAATCTCGTTTTTTTTTTCATTTTTTTTTCTTACTTTTTAAACTATTTTTCATTTCTTTCTGCTTTATAAATATACTGAAGCGAAAGCGCGATACCATGGGGATAGTACGATGAAAAGAAACTTCCGCTGATCTGATGAAAGACGCTGTTGTCATTATGCAATCAACAGTGCCATGTGGTTATTCCGTCATTTTTAAAAGATAAGCCTGTGTCATGCCTATCGGCTTAACGACACAATTTCATATCTGTCACCATCGCTGTCATAACCTTGGCGTCACTGCCAGACCCGTTATGAACTACATCATCTTCATCAGCGATGCTCTTATCACTTGCAACCGTGATATAAGGTTTCTGATTCATAACTTTATTTAATTTCCACTTATGCAATATAGTTGACAATAAGGCTATCAAAATTAGTGTCATGTCCGATTGTAACAATGACACAAAGACGTGCATAGTGTTCAAGACAGGAAGTAAAGATTGAAGACCCCCTTTCCACCCCTTCACATAAATTATGATTTGCTAGAACAGAGAATTAAACATAAAACTAAATTTGGCAGATCATGCTTTTGTTTTCTCTTTGACAATGCTATTGAGATTAGTGTTTATTGAAATCTAGTCAGATTACTAACCCCAGAAAGGGTTTTTAAATTAAAACAAAAGAAGCAAGAAACAAAACTATAGATTTTCAAAATTTGAGTAAATTCCAATAATTATGCTACCCTTTTATGGGGTCTGGATTTTATGGGCTAATTCCACATAAAGTTTACTTCAATCATGTAAGCTATATTTTCACATAGTTTCACAATAGCATGAAGTGAAAAAAAACATGCCACCCACCCATAGAATCGTTAATAAATTTACAATCATTTCTGCAATACAACCATATTTCATACAAATAAATTTTTTGCCTTGTTTGATGTGAATATTTCTTATATTTTGTCTTCGTTTATTCTTATTTTTCATTTTCTTTTCTCAAGTATATGTACACCCGCAGCCCTAAAAAATTGAGCTTAGCTAATTTGGAAGACATATTTTTAAGAACAAAATGGTCAATAAAACTGAGCTTTGCTAATTTTGAATACTTATTTTGAATAAAATTTGCGAAAATACACATTAGCAAATCGGCACTTAACTCATACCTGATAGCTCCTCCATGAGCTTTCTGTAACAAGGCTATAAGTTTCAGCATGCTGCTTGTTAGTTTCTTACATTACTGTGAAGTAATATTTTCACAATCTTTTTTTACTGACTCCCATGTGTTTTATTTTTGTTTACTAATATACAATCAGAAAATGTTTTTTTAACTGGTCTCTACCAGTTCTTGATCAGGCCTTTGTACGGGCTAGGACATTGGCTGAAAACAGTGCGAGTGCAGTGACATTTTTCTGGAACCAGAAAAGAAACAACTTTTGAACTGTCAGAATTAATCCGTTTTTAAAAATACCGATGTATTTGTTGGCGTTGATGTTCTTATAACACAGAATTAACTCTCCAATAATAAGTGACGAAAATGTACTTCAAGCCATACTTCCTACATTTCTATTTTAATTCAAATATTACAATGCTTTCAAACAGGAACTCTTTATAATTTCTTATCGCAAAACGAGTGTCTGGACATAATTTCCGACTGATTTCGACATTAGCAACAATAAACGGATGTTTATTACCTTCTACTCGTGATAAATAGGTTACTAAAATAATAGGAAGAAATGTCTTATTAAACCCCTAACGAGGATGTTTTTTACGTCGAAAATTTGGGACCTTTTAAAAATAAATACATGTATTTATTTAAAAGAATGCATTGCTTGGTTTCTAACCGATGTTTTTAATTCAAATATTACAATGCTTTCGAACAAGAACTCTCTATAATTATATATTATATTGATTTTAATACAAAAAAGACCATCAGAAAAATTGGAAAAATAAAAAAAGGTATAATCAAAGAGACGAATCGTGTTATTTTTAACAATGTTTGCATATATATATATATATATATATATATATATATACGCCTAGCAATCTATGAAATATCACTTTTCGTTCATTTAAAAATGTAAGTCTTCTATTCTCATTATGAACTTTTAATATATATATATATATATATATATATATATATATATATATGTACCGAAGTACACATCTATACTGATTCTCTCAAATATTCTCTGCATATAAACTTAATCGAAAAAAGAAGTTTAAATTATAATAAAAACAATCACTGTTTGATTAAATTAAAAGCAATTATAAATCACTTATCAATAAAGAAAGTAAAATTATCAATAGTTAAAATTTTTGTTAAATTTAAAATTTAAGAAACCACCACCAACAACAACGACGCCATATCTAACAGAGCTTGAGTAGGGGATTGCTCCTACCAGATGGGGATACGTCTTTGACAATCAGTCCAATAGTCGCTTTGTTTCTATAAGGCTGAGGTATGGTTCTGTTCAGTCCAGTACTAGGAGGTCCCAGTCTTTCGCTTCTCTCTGAGAAGGGGTTAGTTTATTGCTAATCACCCAAGGGACTCCTACTAAACATGACGGAGCTGCTCAGGCATGTTTTCTAAGCCAGAGTGCACTTCACCTAGTGCGCTGGTTTAAAAAAAACACCTGACCTTGTGTCTAACCTCTCGTCGAGAAGATAAATAAACATACTGAGACACAGCATATATCGACAACAGATGGAGGTTGTATTATTTATTAGAGATGTATTATATTTACTTGCTTTTTTATTTACTATATGAAAATTTTTCTAAGTTCAGAACCTCAGCCTTGTGAGGAATTATCGAAAAGTGCCTAAAAAAAACTTTCCTTTCGACTTGCATTTAATTGTTTATATTTACTTGTGAATGGATTGTTCTGAAATGTGACAGGTTGACTGAAAAGACATTGTTCTTTAATATAATGTCGTCATTTGCACGAAAAATAATTTTCTCATGTAACAAATTATTTGAGTTATCGTTAAAAGCAGACATTTTGGAAATTTTATTTTCAAGATAACGGATGTGGAAAAAAGTTGTCTAACCATTATAAAAACGATGAGATACTGGAATAAGTATCAGTACCCAGATGTAAGTCTCACGAGGACTAAAAACTTTTAAACGTTTTTAAAACAGATTTAAACAAACGGTTATCAATTAAAGCGTTCGTGGGCAATTTGTGGGATTACAAACATCCCTTCTTGTCAATGCAATTTTGAGCAGTATGAAACGTTAAGAGTTAAACTTTATTCATCATGAATTGAACCATAGAACAAATTTACTTATGAAAAATTCTGTTTAGTTTTCTAAAGAATAAAAAGGAAAACAATCTTTATTTCTTGTGTATAGCTTAAAAGAGGGAATTATTCCCTCTACCTTTTATTGGTCAGAAGCCAAGTTCAAGTGTTTAGATCGAAAATCGGTTAAAGTAACAAAGAAGCACATGTTAGCCTAATGTTTTTTTGCAATAAACAAGTATCAGGCCACAGTGATTTATTTATAATTGGTATGGTTTCAGGCCTTCATTGGATGATAACAGCATGAAAATTAAATACAGACACAGACAATTTTCTGTCATATATATATATATATATATGATTTTCAACTGAGTGAACAGCATGAAATTGATTTGACATTCATTATATATTCCAGTTTGATTATTAGTATTGGCTAAGTTTGGTTAGGGGTTACCTTTTCTTTCATGTCTGCCATTTCTTAGACTTGATGGCAGCAAGAACAGATTAGAATGAAACCTTTCTCTTGTTAAGACGGCATGATAATGGCCATCTGGTTTTGGAACATGTTCAGAGTATTTTAATTGAATTAGACATTAGTTTATACGCGGACGAGTTCGACGTGCCAATATCTTTGTGTGAACTCATTATCTTCCTCTTGTTAAACCTTGACAGTTAGTTTTGAGATTGTGGAGGCAACGTTGGTTGTACAAAATTCAACATAGAATGTAACAACAATCACAAAAGAATAACAAAGAAACGTAAACTAATCAAATAAAAAGAAAATGTTGTCTATCTCTGCTTTTACCTGCGCCACGGATGTTATGTCTTCAGTTGAGGTGTTTGTGTACAGCTTCTACATCGTTTGACCTCTCCTCATCAAACTTTCTCAAAATGTTTGTGTACAGCATAGCTTCTACATCGTTTGACCTCTCCTCATCAAACTTTCTCAAAATGTTTGTGTACAGCATAGCTTCTACATCGTTTGACCTCTCGTCATCAAACTTTCTCAAAATGTTTGTGTACAGCATAGCTTCTACATCGTTTGACCTCTCGTCATCAAACTTTCTCAAAATGTTTGTGTACAGCATAGCTTCTACATCGTTTGACCTCTCCTCATCAAACTTTCTCAAAATGTTTGTGTACAGCATAGCTTCTACATCGTTTGACCTCTCCTCATCAAACTTTCTCAAAATGTTTGTGTACAGCATAGCTTCTACATCGTTTGACCTCTCGTCATCAAACTTTCTCAAAATGTTTGTGTACAGCATAGCTTCTACATCGTTTGACCTCTCCTCATCAAACTTTCTCAAAATGTTTGTGTACAGCATAGCTTCTACATCGTTTGACCTCTCCTCATCAAACTTTCTCAAAATGTTTGTGTACAGCATAGCTTCTACATCGTTTGACCTCTCCTCATCAAACTTTCTCAAAATGATGGTGATTCAATTTTTGATATATATTCACCCATATTGTAGGCAATGAAGTCTCACGTCTTATATGAGCTTTTACCTTGACCATGGAAAGTTCGGTCATGGTAAAAATTTTGACGGAATTTCAACTTCAGATTTTTACAACTTTTACGTATATCTGATGCTCTTTGATAACAATAACCACCATGCAACATTTCAGCCTAATTAGATAACTAGTTTTTGAGTGAACAACTTTTTGATGGTATAACTTAGGGAATAGTTCATACAATATGGTGAAGTCAGGCCCAAATAAGACATTGACACATCCTTACATTGTCAGACGGAGATATGTAGTCTCATGACTGGCCTATGTTGTTATTCTCTCTGTAATTAGTTTGGTTTCATTTGTCAGATCAACCATTCCGCTTTATTTAATGGCAAAACACATTATTTATTGTAAACATTCATTGCATACGATCAATTTAATGCAAGTTGCTATTTTTACTTTTAGATGGTAAGAAATTGCAGGAGTCATGTCTTTCTATACAATATACGAACTAGACGAAGTCGATTCCATAGATCTTAAAAATATCTATTTTGCCAATCATAAACCCTGGAGTAGGCGAGAAAGCATGAAATAAGCACTGATATTTAGATATGCCTCCACACGAGGGAGAAGTTAGACACACAATCGGTTTTTAATGTATGGATATATAACAAAATTACATCAAAAATGATCTTTATGCAATTATCAGATTTAAGAAAGTTTAATTACATAAAAATAAAACATATATATATATATATTCCATGAAAAATTGCTAGTATACTGAAATCATATGCCCTTAATAGGGTCAAGATGAAAATTCATATACACTAAATGTACAAAAGCAAAGAAAATTCCCAAATTTTTACACTTTTATTGCCATTAAGGGTATGACTACATAGCAACCAAACCATTTAATTATCACATCACTACAGTATAAATCTCTATGCATGAGTGGATGAAGTGTGTGAGCTGCGCTGAAGAAAAATTCCTTCTAGTAAAATACATAGCCCTGTTGTGCTCGCATACCATTAATGACAATAAAAGTGTAAAAATTTGGGAATTTCCTTGCTTTTGTACATTTATTGTATATGAATTTTCATCTTAACCCTATTAAGGGCATATGATTTCAGTATACTGGCATGTTTCATGGAATGTCACTACTTTTGTAAAGGCTATGTCTCAATACAATGCCTTCTCATAACTGATATAGTTGGTAGTTTGACTAATCAAGGTATATGGTAAACTGAAATTAAAATGCCATCAACTAGACCCTAGAACCTCTATCTCTGCCAAAAATCAGGTAAATCCATCAAATAGTTGATGAGATACAGGGTGGCACATATATACGTACGTACACACAGATAACATGATTTCATGATTGAACTTTCTGGATCTCTGGGTTGCCTTGACTAATGATGCTGAAATTCTACACACTTATAGAACCTATCATATAAAAATTTTGTGCTAAGTTTTAACTAATTTGGTTTATTAGTTTTTGAGTTATGATTGATCAAAGAAATGAAATTTCCAGCATAGGCCATTCGTGAGTCTATTACGGGATAGAGCGCTCTCGCGCCTCCCTTGATATATATAAGATCAAGAAAATTAAAATTAAGCGTTCGTCTCTTTTCTGTTTCTCTATCTCACCCAGGGCTTCTCAAATACAACATAAAACTAACAATGAAAAACGATACAGAAAAGTATAAATATACCTTTAATAAGTGCCATATTAAATACTTCATTAATTACTTCCCCTTAGTTACATGATAAACAACTAATGATCCCCGTTCAATATTTCGCGATTTAAGTTATGGTCTCCTGTTTTTGTTTCGCTGTTATATACTTGAATCCCCTTTTTGTATTTGTAAATTTTCCAGCAGTCAGTCGGCTTATGTGAGTGCTATGTAGTTAGTATCCCTGGGAAATTAAAACTGCATTTCTTTTCTTTGTTTAAAATGACTCAAAGCTTCTTTAGACTATATATAGTAGTCTTAGTACTAAGCTCTATTCAAGTATTGAGCACTGATGACGTAAATACTGAAAATATATATACACAATATATTATATTACATCATAATATTATACATGTATATCCATAAAATAGTAATAAATTATATATATATATATATATATATATATATATATATATATATATATATCAGCTGTACCTACCCAATGATGACCGTGATGGAGTGGAGTCTTATTCGGTTGCAGTGTTATAATTTATGCAGAAAAAGAAATAAAATTTTAGTTGTAGGTAAGACAAACCTTATTATACCATCAAATTTAAAATATGAGTTATTCCCGTTGCTGATTTGTAACTTTTGAAATAAGTTGTAGTGAAGTATGTTATTATATTGCCAATTACATGGAACAACAATAATAAATAAAATTGGTTAGTCAGAAGCAAAGTTTGATTTGTCAGCTTAAAGACTATTTGGGTCTGACTTTGAAAATCCAACAAGATAACTTTATATGCTAGATATACTAGCGTTGCTCAAGAGAGATTAATGCAATATTTGTTTGCTCACTTATGCCTGCCCATCTCTTACGTATGTACTGCTTCGGAAAGATAATTGAATGGGAATTCTATTTAAAATGAAAGAATTCGTTTGATAACACACTATCGTCTATCATGATGCTGCTACTAATGGCTATCACTTGATCGGTTATGATACTATTACTACTACTACTACAACTACTACTATTACTATTACCAATTCTCCACTCTATAATAAAAACCAATGTGTATTTATTTGTATATAAATAAATGTAAATCCGTCCCATCATACGAAAGTCTGCAAGTGAAATGCCTACTTTTTTCTTGACCCCTAAACGAAACGATTTCAAGTGGTGAGGGGAAGCAAGAAAGCTAATAGCAATCAGACAACCGCCGCCGCCTGAAATTAGTTCAGAAAGAAATCCTCCACTCTAAATAAAAAGTCAATGGTTGGTGATTTTTTTTTCTTTGGATCATCAAAAATGATAATTTCTGTATGGAAAATAAAATAACTAATGTAATTCTATGATTTTATATGAATATTAGTGTTTTTTTCCATCATTTTTGTACGCTAGTAAAAAAATAATAAACAATATGGTTGGAAGTTTTGACTTTGTTTATATGAAATATGCTTGATGTCCACAAAGTTTTCTGTTTATGTTAGTCAACGCCAGTAACATGTTTATTTTGCAAGTACATTACAGAGGGGACATTTCTTCTGGTTACACCTGTTCTACGAAATGTAGAAGTGTCTTTGTCAAGACAATGAAGCGCTGTTTAGCATGTATATATGAGAGAAAATGGATAGAGGGAAGATCAAAACTCTAAAAATGTATGCCAACGTTTCGCCCAACTGCTGCGAGGGCTTTTTCAGGAGTGACAAGTAAAAAAAATGTCAAAAGACGAGCCGTCCTTTAATTTGATTATATATATATATATATATATATATATATATAGTACTTAAAAAGATGGTGTGTTTTTAAGGACCATTAAGCTCAACCTGAGAATAGATCGAGCACTGTCTATAAATGCAAATCAAAAACTGAACTGGCCAAAAAGCTAAATTCTTGCATACGTAACTTATATATATAAGTATATATATATATAGATGTTTGAAATACAGAAAGGAAAAAAATTAAACAGTTAGAAATTTTAAAAATAAAACGGGAGATTTTTAAATTTCTTCCTGTGTTTAATCGTTTTTCCTTTCTGTCTTTCATACATTCTGTCTCCACGATTTTTCATTTTATGATATATCGTATGTTTTATTCTCATATATGTGTGTGTGTGTGTGTGTGTCTATTCTGAGCCATATTCTTAACTGTATGCCAGAAATAAAGCTTCTGTAGCTACAAACTCGTTTGAACGAGATGATTATCCCTAACACACATATCAAACTCTTTGGGATTATGTAATGCTTAAGCAGAAGTATTATTGTAACCTACTCATTTTATACGATTACTTTAACAAAAGTTGCTATTTTGCTCATGGCTGGAAGGAAACTGCAGGTACATCCCTTTTCCAACAGTATTAGTGCATAAATAACCATATTTGATCGACTGGATTTGAACTTAGCCGATTCTATAGTCTATGAGGTTATCCATTAGGCCAATCATACACTTCTTTGAATATAATTTTCTTTTTTCTCCGTCTATAGATTCTCCATTTATTTTTCCAGTAATTCTGACACTTACTCAGAATTAATCCTCCATTTTGCCTCGATAACCCAGCATTGAAACCAAACGGTATTTATTCTACATTCAGCTATACCATTTTTTATTTCATAGATCCCCCCTCCCCTTTTCATCGCTTGTGGTACTCGAATATTATATATTTTACTATGATTAATACAACATTGTCCGAGGTCTTTTAGCCATTATTAAATATAGAAAAGTTATTTTAGATAATTTATTAACGAAATTAGATTTTTTTTAAATGTTTTCTAAAGTATTTGCAAAAAAAAAAATTATAAAATAAATAAAAATTCTAGATGAGGGATAAAAAACCCGAATTGGTTGACATGATTTTCGCAAAGCCCAATAAAAACCCTTACCCTGACTTCACCCGGTTCCTGTATCAAAATATGCAAATCCAACAAATTTTATGCATATAAAATAGTTCTTTTCATAGAATAGAGTCAGGTTATTAACTAAGTCATTCAGGCGAAAATGAAATGCGAAAAAAAGGAGAAAAAATAGAAAATGTTAAATAGTTTGTTATCTCCCTTGAGCCATATTGGAAAAGAAGGGAAAATGTCACTCAACTTAGAATAAATTGTATTTGTTTTTTTTTATAAAAGAATCAAAATGAAATAAATAAAAGATAAAAAAAGAAAAACGAAGCTTAAAAAAGGTTAGAATTTTTCAAAAGGATTTTTATTAAATAAAATCTTTTAATGCTTTGAAAATAATGTTATGTTTTTGTGTATTTTTAATGTAAAAAAGATACCTTAGCTTTACTGAATGTGTTTTCAGAGTAGCAGGATGAATAACTGAAAATGTTTCAGATTTATTTTTTTGATTGCAACAATAATATTATAACAGATTTAATGTCTGTGTAATATATTAAATGGCCTTGTGTCATACTGAGCTGTACCGGTTGTCAAATGTTTTAGAACAGAACACTGATGCACCACTTTTATATCCCCTTACAAAGATTAAGTGCATTAAGGAGCAAACAGTGGATTTCTCGGATGAGTAATATGTTAGGAGACATATATTAAAGCAATTCGGATGATTAACACATTAGCAGACATCTGTAGGTTCAGCATATTCAGGAATTGTCTCCTTTGAAGTATTTTCAAGTTATCTCCTTAAATTATATATAGCAATATATATATGGAAGTAAAAAAAGACTACAGCTAAGAAATTGAAAGGACAAATATCATGAATAAATATAATGTATAAATGCAAAATAGTGGAGCATACTTTTCTTTCTCACAATTATCTTTCCATTTCTTTTTCATAATCGTTTTCTTCTTTTCTCAACTATTACCTGGTTTGTTAGTTCACCAAAATCAATAGACTGTTATCTTCTTTATGAATAGGATCTACATTGGATAAACGAGACACCTTAATATTAATTTATTTATCCAAATCAAACAATCACCGGCCAGGTTGTGTGTTGCTTTATACAGTCCTGCCACCTATCACAGCCTATTGCCTTTTTCCAGGTGGTCATAGGAAAAGGACTCATACATGATCACATATAGGATAACTTTGTGTCACAGTAACTAACCGACTACTGGGAACTCAATTTCTATAACATATCATATGATCTGTTTAGCCAATCATATCTTGTTATTTCATATACACGAATTATTCTCTAATAGTTGAAATAAGGAAAAGCCTTATCAATACAGTTAGGCCCTCCTCCACTCGGTACAAACCAATAACGAACTCCTAGCTTCTTTAGACGTAGAAAACCTGTTTACAAATGTCCCAATACATGAAACCATCAACATAATTATTAACAGCATTTATAATAATCCAACTCTCCCTGCACTTAAAATAAACCCTAACATATTACGCAAACTATTAATTTCTTGTACCACAGAAGTACCCTTCTATGGCCCTAATGGTAACTTATACCCAGGTAGATGGCGTATCAATGGGATTAGCTCTTGCCCCATTGTTTGCCGAATACTATATGTCTAACCTGGAAATTAAAACCTTTAACATTATCCCTAAACCCTCCATATATGTCCGATACGTAGACGACATTCTCCTACTTACAGAAAACTTTTCTAATTTAACTTTAATCAAAAACACACTAAAAAAATAATTCATCATAAAATTTCACACAAGAAATTAATATTAATAATAAAATTCTCTTCCTAGATATAGAAATAGAAACCTCTACAGATAAATTCATTACTTATCCGTATAAAAAACCTACGAGCAAAGGTTCAAACCTACTCAATTTCAATAGTGAATGCCCTGATTGATACAAAATAGCTGTAATAAAAAATCTTATTCATCGAGCCAAAAGAAATTCCTCTACAAATAAAATATTTTATAAAACACTTGCTGATATTAAACAGACATTAATTAACAATAACTTTCCTAACTATATAGTTGATCAACAAATAAAACG
>OY744522.1:80237618-80242618 GCA_963556195.1 Sepiola atlantica
CCATTTTTCATTTTTCTGAAAATTATCGTACCTATTTTATTTATTTTAATTTCATTAGGCAAATTAAAATTAATGTTAAAGTGTAGTATATGTTGTGGGTAAATGATGAGTTCGAAGTGGTAGACAATGTGATAAGAAAAGTGTGTATAGGGGATAAAAATGAGTTTTTTGTTAATAATATTTAATGAGGAACCCTTTTGACTTGAAATCTATTTAGTACAACGCATGTAATCTGAAGAAAAACGCATTTGACATGTGTAAATATACTTCAAGAAGCGTCATTTTTATAAAATGGAGTCTTATAGGATGACGCCATCTTTCTTTTTATATTGCTCAATGCGAAAAACGTATTAAGCCGTCTTTTTACATATTACTACGTAATACGAAATTGCTTTTAACTCCAAAACGTTCTTAATTTTTGAAGAAACTGTTTAACCCTTCGAACTCATCATTAGCCCTGTTGTGATACTAAACTTAATCTTTCCACAACATTGCCCCAGTCTATAATTAAATATTTTAGATTTTTAGGTGGCGGATCACATTAATTGTAAAATGAGCACCCACTTCCTGCCCAGTTTTCATTACTGTTATTTATGATTTTCATTTTTTTACTGTGAGAAAACTCCCGTACCCCAAAAAACGGTCACTGGATTAAAATTGCGTCAGTCTAGAACTATTTCTTTTTCACGGACTAAAAATAGGATAGATAGGGAAAACAATAAAAAGGAAATAAAACGAAATTATTTTCGTTTTTCGTTACTGTTGTTTGAGATTCACTGTCGCTTCCATTTTTTTCACAGGTCCATTTAGCAAAAAAAAATATTTGGCAACATTCATAGCGAAAAGTAAACAACTACTACTAATACTCTCTATTTTATTCGAAAATTATCAAAAAAATTAACAACAATGAAATACAACAGATATTACAATACCCCCTATGCTACAATTGACACTTTTTTCCTTCTCCCCCCTCTCTCTCTCTCTCTCATACTCGAGGATAACAGTTAATGAGATTCTCAGTTGGCGATAGACAATACATAGAGGATAACATAACGAAAAAAATATTTATTAGAGTATCACCTCTGAAAAAAAAATCAGAAAAGGAATCCACTGGCAGTAATTTACGTGATTCAATTAGGGTAAACTACGCCAGGTGTGTGAATCCTTTCAAAATCTTCAAAGTCTGAAAATATATCCCCAAAAAAGAAATTAAAACAATATATATATTTGAAATTTTAAAGTGGGGATCACTTTCCGATATTAATTTTTGGTAAAATGAGTACCCAATGAGTGCCCAGTTAGCAGTAAATAGAGACGTATATAACTGAATGGTTTCTCAATTTTGAGACGAGAAAATTGGGGTAGTAGCATTTTATTTTCATCCAAATTACTTTTTTTCTGTTTTTAATATAAATGTGGGGGGTGGGGGTATGGTACTTTTTAAAAAATTGAATTTTTTAGATATGGGGGGGGGGGTCTTTTTTTCTTCTTTTTTTTTAAATTCTAAAATTTGCAACCACTTGACAAATAAAAGTTGACCCTGATGGAAAATAACTGTGTTAGGCTAAGTAAAAGTGACGATAACGAAAGTTACTGAACTTCACCGAACGATCTACACAATATGAACAGAACTGTTTTATTTTTTATTTTTACACTAACCCAACCCGAACTTAAATTAACCATAACCCAACCCGAAACTAACCATAATCCAACCCGAAACTAACCATAACCCAACCCGAAACTAAGTTTTAGTTTTAGTTTGCAAAGGTTCAATTCGTATTGTGTAGAAGTATCGGAACTTGATTCGGCTTCTCCAGAAAGTCAAAACTGCTTACGTCACGACTGCAAATTTCTGGATCCCTATTCCTAAAAAGTATTAAAAAAAATCTTGCATGATGATTAACTGTAGTGTTGCTCCGAGGTGAAATAATAGCACTTGGTTATAGGGACGTGTTATTTTGATCAATACTGTTGGAGAGCCGTGAATTTAATCAGTGTTCTGTTTTTAAATCTCTGAAACAGTTACATGATCAATAGCTGATTATTCTCTTTTCTATTTCACGTTTCAAGGTTAGGTCTCCCGCTGATGTTTCGGAATCGCCTTTGGTATTTTGTGATTTTTCAAGCGCTGAAATCAGCTTATACAAGTTCTAAATCTGCAATATGCGGATTTTAGTTAGTATCCCAAGGATTCAAACCCTTTGGCGGTCGTATATTAGTGTTATTTATTACTGATGCAGATTTGGTATTTGTCTGTCTGAAGTCGAAACTGTACTATTACTATCTTTTAATACTCAATTCAGTTTAATATATTATGCTCGATTCAGGGGGGGGGGGGTAGTATCAGTTCTGTTGTCATTATACCATCCTCTCAGGTATTACCTCCTCCTTTTTTTGGTAGGTAGTGGGGTAGTATAATATCTTTTGTGTTCATTTCACTATCTTCTCAGACATTACCTTCTCCTTTTTAGGGGTGAAGTAATGTAGTATATGTTCTGTTGTTATGAGACCGTTCTCCCAGAATTACCTTTTCCTTTGAGGATGGGGGCAGTGTAGTAAATGTTCGTTCATCCTATATACTAGCAAAATTATGCCACCAGGAGGCATACTTTTGCTATTATCATTCATGTTGAATATATATATCAGTGGCGATTTGTGATCAGAGTTCGCGCCCGCCGACCGTTGGAAATTAACTTCCTGCACTGAAGATTGCGTAAGCATGAAACATCGATGTCTGTAGGTAATAAATGATTAATATTTATTTATAAATATTATTGTATAGCCCCCTTTACTAAGGCCGGCCACTCTGAGAGAGTTTAATAACAAGCAGTACTACTAGCTTCATTGCAAGGTCCAACATGGTTTGTTGTTGTTCATCACTCTTTGCTGCTCGTTGTAAATACCCGCCGACTTGGCATTTACAAAGTTAAATTCCTCCTAAGTTCCAAGTTAATTTGTGGTGGCCAATGGGTAAGGCTCTTGACTGCAAATCAGTGGCGATTTGTGATTGGAGTTCGTGCCCGCCGACCGTCGGAAATTAACTTCCTGCACTGAAGATTGCATAAGCATGAAACATCAATGTCTGTAGGTAATAAATGATTAATATTATATATATATATATATATATATATATATATATACACATATATTTATATATATATAAATTCAACATGAATAATAATAGCAAAATTATGCCACCAGGATGCATATTTTTGCTATTATTATTTATGTTGAATATATATATATATATATATAGTTTTTTTTTCTCCATGTATTACTAAAACATTTTTGATAGACAGATAGATAGACATATAGATATATGTGTGTGCATTACAAGTAAAAGCAATCTCGAATGAAAGAGGATATGAAGAAGAAGCATGCCGGAAATAAAGCCAAACATATTAAAGAAAAATCTGGACGAGCATCTGCAAATGGATAGTAAATTAAGAGATTTATGAAGAATAATATCTCAAAGAGAAATCAGGACGAAAGAAAAGAAAATAAAGAAATGTATAACTGGTAATGCAAACTGTATCGATGGTCAGTGAGGCAGCTGCATTAAATGCGCAGACGCCGACCATATCTCTTTGAGTGATGGCATCAGCACTTGAAAGCAATAGCCACCGAAGGTTTCACAACCTCTGTGATAGCCATCATGCAGTAAATATAAAGGGATGTTTTCACTTTCGGTGCGTTGCGTCTTCTCTCTCCGGCGCCTAATTCTTCCGAAATAACCTTTGATAATTTCAAATATGATTTCCTGGGTTATCTTTCCTTTGGAAAAGGTCCTTGCGGATATTCTTTTTTTCCCTTAGGGTCGTCCATATTTTTATATTGGAATGCTTCGTCGCATTTTATTTAGTTGCACTTCTTCAATGCCAACGCGAACTCAGTTAACCAATTGACTCTTCATGAATTCGTACATAAACAGAACACTTGCAGGAGCCGTTGTTGTTGTTGTTGTACAGACACTTGGATGCGATTATAAGGATTATATTATATATCACTAATGGAGTTTTGGTATCTGTATGTCAGAAACCGAAATTACTTCTATCAATGTACTATAGTAAAACAAAGCATAGTGATCGACCCTAGTCTAGAGTGACCCAAAGGCTCCCATTTAATTAACTACTAAACTGAGATGTAGGGGAGGGCGGCACTCCTTTCCCAGAATCATTCCAATTACCCTTGATAATCACCTTATAATGCTGAGTGTTCAACACTTTTTTGAATATTTGGTATTACTCGACTGAGGATTGAACCCTGATCTTCCTACCTAGTAGTGAACACTAACCATGATGGCAAATAGGCCGTTCAAAAACTGTACTATTGTACTATCTTTCATTTCAAGAGGGGTTATGTAGTATCTTTTCTATAATCATGAGATCATCCTCCCAGGCATTACATTCTCCTATTAAGGGAGTGGTAGTGTTCGTTCATCATGACAACATACTTTCCTTCCAGGAAGTACTTCTCTATTTTCTCAGGGAGGGGGGAAATTTAGTGTCTGTCCTGTCATGAGATGATCCCCGCAGGCATTACCTCCTTTTTGTGGAGGTGGGTAGTGCAGTATCTCTGTTGTTATGGGACAATCTTCCCAGGCATTACCTCCTCCTTTGGGGAGGGGTAGTCAATAAAAAAAATTCTCACAATCGGCTGTTCATTAACTAACTCAACACTTACATTAAACATGTACTAGCAAAAATGGTTAAATAAAGACAATAACAGTGGGTTTTAATTAATTATTTTCTTTATGCGTGTGTTTTGCCATATACGTTTTTATCAGTCGAATATGAACATTTTAATGGAAAAGGAAAAGAAATATGGTGGATGTAATATATCATGAATTGTTAAATTTAAAACATCTAAGGAACGTTTCCCTTTGATTTAAGTGACAAAAAGAAAAAATAGAATATAGAAATTAAATATGTATAAATTAAATGAATATTAAATGCATTTTCATTTTTCAGCCTGACTGTGGCTAGTTATACACTGATGAA
>OY744522.1:80250118-80345118 GCA_963556195.1 Sepiola atlantica
AGTTAGATCATTTTAAAGTTATTTATTTAATTTTCACTAGAAAGGTTAACACCACTAAAGTCAATCGCATAAAATTAGAAGGGACGTATAGTAAAAAAAAGTATAAGATTTAAAAAAATTAAATATGGGTAAATTTGCAGATTAACACCTTCCATTAATACCCCACCACCCTGAAAAAAATGACATTCTGCTTTTTTAGGGGAGTACGTGTTAACAGAAAGATAGAAAAACAAATATTTAGAATTTAGAGTGACGGATCAGTTTTATATATATTTAACCTAAAATGTTTCCTCATTTCCGGGCCATTGTATTTTTTTTAGGGAATTTAGCAATTTTTTTTACCACTAACCCTAAGTCTGAGTAGCAGGGTCATAAAACCACACATAATCTCCTAAAAAAGTAGCGCCCCCTCCAAAAATATGCAGCAGATGTAACTCCCATAACAAAAAGAATTTACTTAACTGCCCTAAAACTGACCATAAAAATTTGAATTTAAATACGAAAATTTTCCATAATTTAAATTATAAAATAATTGTTTTTTTTCTTTTTTTCTTTCCATCAAGTTGAAAAAGGTAGAAATATGTTAATCTACAATCATACCAAAATATTAATCTCTTTTTTTTTTCATAATCTGGACAGATAAAAATGTTACTAAACTGTTTTTATTTGTCAATGAGAATACTGAAAAGGTCTTTGTAAACATTAAAAAAATAAGTTAGTTGTTAAAATTCATAAATTAGGCATTAACTTAATTGATAAAAATGTTATTTATTTTTCACAGAAAATGTAAAAGCTGCACAAAGAGGGCGAGAGAAAGGAGCAGAGAGAGCGAGCGAGCAAGCGAGACAACCACACTCTCCCTCCCACTTCTCAGGTATGCCTCGCTTGTAGCAAGCCACGACTTTCGGTAAGGTCGTCGGCTAGCGCATGGAGTTAAAATTCAAGGATTTTTAGTTATTTTCCGATTTATTTATTAAATAACTTTAATTTATTACTGTTAATATGGACGACACTATTGCATATAGATAGAAAACATAAACCAATGCCATTCTAAATAAATAATACTAAACATTAATTATAAATGGTTTTAAAAATAGTTATGCTAATTAGGCAGTCAAAAGATTATCTCTTCATCGTTAATCTCCACTATATATACATAATATCAAGATCTCATGTTGTATCATTGATTGATACACGCCATAAACTGGTATCGTCTTGGCCTTCGGGGCTTGATTTACGCCGGTCTATGGGTTTGTCCTGTGCAGTTCTAGGAGGTCCACCCTCCCAGGCTTTGCCTCCCCTCTTTAGGGAGGAGTAAGTTTATTGCTTACTGCCTGAGGCGCCCCTACCGGGGAATGCCGACGGGGCTGCCCAGGCAATTTTTAATGGCCAGAGTGCTCACCTTCTCGGGCGCTGGCTTTTCAAGTCCCACTTTCCCGACCCGAGCTTGGGTCACATCTTACCTTGTGGGAGTAAGTAAAACTGGCCTTGTGCCTAACCTCCTGGGGAGGTAAATAAAATGTTGTATCATTGATACACGCCATAAACTGGTATCGTCTTGGCCTTCGGGGCTTGATTTACGCCGGTCTATGGGTCTGTCCTGTGCAGTTCTAGGAGGTCTACTCTCCCAGGCTTTGCCTCCCCTCTTTGGGGAGGAGTAAGTTTGTTGCTTACTGCCTGAGGCGCCCCTACCGGGGAATGCGGACAGGACTGCCCAGACAATTTTTAATGGCCAGAGTGCTCACCTTCTCGGGCGCTGGCTTTTCAAACCCCACTTTCCGACCCGAGCTTGGGTCACATCTTACTTGTGGGAGTAAGATAAACCTGGCCTTGTGCCTAACCTCCTGGGGAGGTAAATAAAATGTTGTATCATTGATTGATACACCCCATAAACTGGTATCGTCTTGGCCTTTGGGGCTTGATTTACGGCAGTCTATGGGTCTGTCCTGTGCAGTTCTAGGAGGTCTACCCTCCCAGGCTTTGCCCCCCCCCTCTTTGGGGAGGAGTAATTTTATTGCTTACTGCCTGAGGCGCCCCTACCGGGGAATGCCGGCGGGGCTTTCCACCCCCTTTGCATAAAACTAAATTAAACTAAAAGAAAACCACATTTAGACTCCTTATGCATATCAGCTGTGTTTTAAAATTAATAATGATCGGTTAATTAGTTTAGTAGTGAATCCTGTACATACAAATATAAGAACATATAAATATACCTAACTTTATAAAGATATATATATATATATATGTATATATATATATATATATATATCCGGGCGTTTACAAGCTCATGAGTCAGCCATCGGCAGCCATTTATTGGAGTGCCATTTATGTACTGAGGGATATACGGATGAGGCATTTACTGTCTTGCACAGGGCTCGGTCGAAGAATCACCTTAAGATTCTCGAAGCGGTCACCATCAACCTACGGAAACCGTCTATGTGCAAGCAGAAAGACTATACCCATAGTTTGGAACTGGTGGGTACATAATTTTTTTTTCTTCCACTCATTCGATAATCCATGATTTTAATTCGCTTTTCAAACATTTTAGTCGACGTGAGATCTTGAAAGTGTGTCGACTCGAAAGACGTCTCGATTTCACCACCATTTTTTTTTCTCCTTCATTCTAATTTTTTTATATTTTAACCGCTTCACTAAAGTAAGGAAGGAATAATTTATTTCTCGCTTTAGTATTATAGGCCTCTCCGTCCTTGGTAATTATAGCTACCTTGCCATTATTATTAAAATCAATTTTAAAATTTTGTACCTATAAAAACCTATTCATATATATATATATATATATATATATATAATGGAATTGTTAATAAAATTCATAATACTTTCTGCAATCCAACCACATTTGGTACAAATAAATTACAGTCTATATCTGCCTCGTCTTCTACTTTTTAGTCATGAATATCCAGTAGTCTTTGTTTTATTTCTGTTCAATGATATGCGGAAACACTTTGTTGATAGTTTCATCAGTAAGTGATATGATCCCAAATGGGCTTCACACTCACTGGACATTAACACCCTAAGATCTCACCGATAATCTCTATCAAAAAAATCCCTAGACTATTCCCGAACTGAAGAGGACTATCTCAAATAAGAGTAGTGTCAAGATAGAAGTGTATTAGAATTATTGACAATTTTTCACTTCGTATTCAAATGCGCTTATCATTGACTGTTGGACATTCATAACTGAAATCTGGTGGACAAGTCAGACATTGACTGAACTTTATTTGTACCAGATATGGTTGGATTGCAGATTATGAATTTTATCGATTCCAGGGGTGGTATTTTTTGCGAATATCCTATATAAGGCGTTCTGCATATATATATATATGTTGAACATTTTATATATGTATTAGGATTAAATTCGACAATATGTACTAAAACAATAAAATTGGAAAGCCAACAAACCACAAAATATGAACGATAAACCATCACCAAAAAAACTATCATTTGACTAACATTTCGTTTTTTTTATTGACTGAAAATCTTTTAGATTGCAACAGAGATAGATCTGATAAAAAATGGTTTTCTTTCATCTAAAAGTTAGTAAATTAAGGCATTCATTGATAGGTATGTTAGGGGATAAGGAAATACCTAAGTTATGAGTCATAGTAACACACACCCTTATTGTCACTTATTCCGTGACCGTCCACTAAACTCCGTCTTCATCTTTACATTCCATAATGGGGCCCATCTCCAAAATTCTCTAGATGAATAAACTACTCTCTACCAAACCCCCTTTTTCACTCTTTCTCTGCACTCTCATGTCTATCACTTCTTCTATTCCCTCCTACTCATAATAGAACTTATCAAATATACCATTTCTGTTTTAGTTTGAGAAAGCGAAATATTAATTCACTGGTGTGATTTTATCTTTTCTATTTTGTGATTTGTCCATTATTTCATTTTATTTTTTCTATGCATATTCATATATGCATAGATGTATGTACTAGTGAATATATGTGCGTGTACAGGTATGTTTAGGTGTCAAGGTGTATGTATATCTGAATTATATATTTATATGAGGGTAAAATGCACGATCTATCATAAATATGAAATGCCGTGAAAAACAAGATGTGTGAAAAAAGAAAAACGGGGAAAACAAATTTTAAATACAGGAAAAAAATCATCAAAGAAAACGAGAGATTTCTGAAGACGTTCGTTGATCTGAACGAAACCGGTAAAATCTCTCATTTTCTTTGATGATTTTTTCCTGTATTTAAAATTTGTTTTATCCGTTTGTCTTTTTTTTCACACACACACACACTAATATATATATATATATATATATACCTGGAATTACCTGAGTTGTGGTGAGGGGATAATACCACATGCAATAACAGTATTGTAAGGATGATAATTAACTTAAGGTACATTTGATTTCAATGGGTGGGTACTTTCCCCTTTGCCTCCTTCAAAACAAAAATTGAACATAGCTCATTACACTCATTTAAGTCTACTATCTATTTGGAAGGGCGTTTTTGCCTCTCGTTTCTATTTGGTAGGGTCTACTGGCTTCAATTGCCTATATTGAATGGTTTTGTTGTTTCTACTCTATTTTTGAGGGACTAACTTATACTCCCTATTTGGGACAGCTTTTTGGCTTTTACTCTATTTGAAATACAATTTTGGATTTTACTCCATATTTGGAAAGTCGTTTTGGCTACTATTTTCTGTTTTGATGTGCGTTTTCACTTCATCTCCCTTTTTAGAAGGATTTTTTTCTTCTACTTTCTATTTATAACATGTTTAAGCTTTTACTTCCTATTTGGGTGAGCATCTTACCTTTAGCACTCTATTTTGAAGGATGTGTTGGTTTTCACTCCTTATTTTAATAGGTTTTTCTTCTCACCGCTTATTTGGAATAGTGTGTTGTCTTCTACTCTCTATTTGGAATGTTTTTGTGGTTCTACTCCCTATTTGGGAGGGAGTTTTGGTTTTATTCACTATTTTAAATGATATTTTTGCTTTTACTTCTATGTTTAATGGCCAATTTGCTTTTTCTTCCAATATTTTCTTCTCTTCAATATTTAGATGAGAGTTTTAACTAACTCCTTATATGGCAGGTCGTTTTGTTTCTACACCCTATGTGGAAGAGCATTCTGGCTTATACTCACCATTTCGTATGGCGTTTAAGCTTTAACTCCATACTTTTAAGATGTTTTGGCTTTGCTTCTTATTAGGGTGGCAATTTTGGCTATAAATCCACATTCTGAAGGTTATTTTAACTTCTACTCCCTTTTTGTGCCCTACTCCCTATTCAGAAAGGCTTTTTTTCTTTTATTATCTCTTTTGAATCAATTTGTGTTTCTTTCTATATAATATTCTATTTTATGGTTTCTATTGTTGCATTTCAACCTTGCGGCATACATGCAAAAGAACAAGTTCACATAATCGTTACAGCAACATTAATGTTTACAAATTGTATTCATACCTTGGTAGCTGCATGTTCTCCCTGTACGTGTTTCTGTGTCTGTCTTTCTATCCACACTGAGAGAACGTCACCTGATAAATAAACATCTTTCATATCTTCAAAAATAATTAACTCCGACAAGATTGATGAAAGACAGTGGACATTTATTCAACTTTAACTTTGTTCCAAATCACTGATCATATGGGGAGAGAGAAAGATCAAAATCACTAATTAATTATATTTTATCAGCCCATATCATTTTACATGCTGATGTGCCATGTGTTCCTAAACGGACTCTGCTGTTTTTTATCACACGCTCTCTTCGAACCATGTAACGTTATATCCATTTCTATTATATTCCCACAGCCTATCAATTTTAACTTCGAGATCACCAAGATCACCAACTTGACTCCAACAACAGTTTCCATTTACTGTTATTCTCAACTAATTATCTTATATACTATTGAATTTACTCGCCCAATATCTAATGCTATGCCTTATTTGGAAGACAGTTTGGCTTCTACTTACTTAGAATGGCGTTTTGTCTTCTATTCCCTATTAGGAATTGTGTTTAATCTTCTACTCGCAAATTTCGAAAGAGCGTTCTGTGTGCTACTGCCAATTTGGAAATGCGTTTAGGCCTCTACTTTCTTTATAGAAGGACATTTGGACTTCTACTCCCTATTTAGTCCCTCTAGATGACAAACCAGGGTTTTCTGCAGTCATCAGCATTTGGTTCATGTAAATAATCATTGATTCTAACATTTGATAGAATTTTAAGCAAATAGTAATGAAATAAATTTTCGGTATTTGCAAAGAATTGCCATTTTGGGGTATATAGCCTACTTGTTGGAAATATTTTTTAAATAAAGAAAGTAAAGTGTAAGAATACTGGAGCACCCCCCTCTCTTCTATGGTAGTGTATCATTTTCTTAATACATCTATATCTATTTATTTGGATTTTCTTTTATGATTATCTAAGCAAAAATAAATGAGAAGTTATTAGTTAACATGAAGCAGATGTAGATTCACCTATTTCTGTTACTCCGAAGAATGTAAAACAGGTTGAGCAGAAAGATCAACTAAGAAATCTAACTTAATGAACATCTGTTAAAGAAGAGATTTAATATATGTGTGTGTGTGTGTGTGTGCAGAGAGAAGGAAGGGGGAAAAAATTGAACGTGAGATATATGTATAATTATTTTTTGTTTTTACACATTCAGACACACACCGCAACCAACACACACTAAGACATATCAACACGAAACCCTGAACTCGAGTTTCTCCCTCTTTTCGCATATAAGTGACTCGAATTTTGAATCCTTGGTATTCATGTATCCTACTGAAGAACCCAAAATAGAGAGAACCTCGAGTCGAGGATTCCCTTGTTGATACGAGGGGAGTTCAATAAGTAATGCCCCTCACCCACTTCTAGTTGTCTAATCTAGATGAAATATTGCATGTATAATGATTTATATATGTATGGGTTATGTTGCAAAAAACAGCTTTCAAATAATTGTGGTTTCTGATTTACAGGTGTTTGAACTGAGTCAGGTGTGAAATGCGGTCAGTTGAGTGTCATGCAGTGATCCGGTTTTTGTATTTGAAAGAACGCACACCAAAGGAGACTTGATGAAATGAAAGAAACTAATGGTGATGATGCCCCATCATATGACCTTGTAAAATTCTGGCATCATGAATTCAAACATGGCCGGAAGTCTGTGGAAATAGCTATCAGACCTGGTCGTCCATCTTCTGCTATTGATGAGGCATCTGTCCGTCAAGTTGAGGCTGCCATTTTAAAAGATCTACCATTACTATTCGTCAAATAGCCCAAGAGGTCAAGATTAGTACAGGGTCTGTGGAAACTATCATTCATGACCATTTGTATATGCATAAGGTGTCTGCCAGATGGATTCCCAGGTTGCTCACACCTTTCCAGATGCAATAACGTGTCGAGTGCTTGAGGATGAATCTGGAGATGTGCCAAGATGAGTCAAAGTTTTTCAAAAGACTGATTACACAGGATGAAACTTGGGTCCATCACTATAATCCAGAGATCAAAGCCCAGTAAATGCAGTGGAGGCACTTGGATTCACCACCTCCAAAGATGGCAAGGGTTCAGCCCTCCGCTGGCAGGTCATGCTCACAGTCTTCTGGGACCAGGACGGAGTAGTGATGACAGATTTCCTGGCAAAGGGGACCACAATTACAGGAGGCTATTATGCTCCAGTTTTAATTAAATTAAGAGAAGCTATCAAAATCAAGAGGCGGGGCAAGATCAGCAAAGGTATCCTTCTCTTGCAGGACTACGCTCCGGTCCACAACTCTCATGTTGCCAGATCTGAAGCACGGGCGTGTGGCTATGAAATCCTCCCCCATACTCTCTTGACCGTGCACCCTCTGACTTTCATCCCTTCCCAGCCATGAAGTTGTTTTTGAAAGGAAAGCGTTTCCCAGATGATGCAGCCTTGATTTATGAAGTCACAACGTGGTTGGAAGATCATCCTGGGATGTTCTACAAAAACGGTGTCCAGAGCTGCATCAAACGATGGGATAAATGCATAACTCTGGGTGGTTCCTATGTAGAGAAAGACTAATAACTGTGCCAAGTTTCATTAATCTACTGCTATGGGAAAGTGGTCAGGGGCATTACTTATTGAACACTCCTCGTAGCTGTCCTAGTTGGTGTGTGTTTTCGTGTGTGGCTGATTGGAGAAATCAATAATGTTTTTATGTACTAACGAGTCAGCGCTTATCAAGGCCGATAGGCCACTTGAGGATAAGGGTTAATGAGATTGTCAGGAGGACAGTGCAACAACATGAGGATTGGTAACAATGGTTGAGACTATTCAGAATTAGATTATTTAAGAGTGCGGCTCAACAAGAATTTGTTGACATTAGACTCAAAAATGACTATGCTATAGTCAGCTGGGAAGTAGCCTTGTGATATTGTGTTCCACGAACGGATAGTTCTTGGAAATAAACTTTGCTCATGGAGGTTTCGTTTAGTCTTAGGTACACATAGAGAGGAATGAATATTATTTACAGTTGTTGTAGCTAGACGTATTTTTGTTGTAAATGTTTTAAAGAGTGGAATTATAGATTGGAACCATGAAAATAACGATAGAGTAGAGACAAACTACCAATCTCTCTTCTGTGAGAAAGAGGCTGTAGGGAAGAGAAAAGAACATTCCACTAAAAATCGAAGTCGGTTTTGTATTCTGCCAAGGCAGGAAGGGATGCTCTGAGCGGCACCTCCTTTGATGTGGCAACAGTACTTCATCTTCGGATGTATTTGACTCTTATACAGGTAGAGAATTGCATTAGGAGTGAGATATTTTGGGGGGCGGTAGAATGATACAACCATTTTCCAGCAACCTTAGCAATATATTTGATATAAGTTATCCATTTGAGGTCTGGAGTCAATCATAGAAGTTTATCAAATCAGGGGGATTCTTCAAGGAGAGAGTTAGTTATTTTAATTGGGGCAAAATGAGGATCCCAGCGTTTGTGGTGAAATAAGATAAGCTTGGTTTTAGATGTATTAAAAGTAAAGCAGCCACTTATTTACCCATTACACTATGTGCTCCAGGTCAGAAGAGAGAGAAATAGAGGGATCTTAATCATTAATGCTCTTCGAAGTGTTGCCATAGATGGTTGTGTCATATATATAAATGTCAACGAATGAACTTAGTATGTGATTTGGGAGATCATTGATAAAGATCAGAAGAGTATTGGGCCCAGAATAGATCCTTGAGGCATGCCGACATTGATACGATGTGCTTCAGACTTATGCCCATCAATGACAACTTTTATAAACCTATCAGAGAGAATGGAGCTTATCGTTGAAAGGACATTTCAGATATTCCATAGCTAGCTCGATTGTGAAGCAAACCTTCGTGCCAAACTCTATCAAAGGTCTTTGATATGTCAAGACCTATTGCTCGAGACAAAGCCTCTGTCAATAGATTGGGAAGCATTTTTCCTCTAAGAAACTATTGAACAGCTTTGTAAGAATTGGAGCTAATTCTGGCTACAGATTCTTAAGCACTATGATTGGAATGTTGTCAGCACCCTTGCTGGCATCTAGGTTCTTGATAAATTTAGCAATATCCCGGACAGATATATTTATGTCGTTCAGTGTTTATTGTCATAGGGGGAAATTCCAGCAGTAGGAGACCCTGATTGCAAAGAGTAGAATTTGACGCGAAGTTCTTTGCTAAACGTTTGGCTTCATCAGTTGCTTAAAAAATCACCTCTGGTCCATTGATGATAGTTGAAATAGAGGTCATATATCTGTTCAGGACCCTGTTTGTTATTCACCAAAACTTGGGAACCAAGCCTCTGCTCAGCCACTCTAGATGTAACAGATTGGACAGAGGACTCTTTCGCGTCTTTTATAACTCTTCTGCAGTGGTTGTAAGTAGTCCTAATGGCGGATTTGATTTCAGAGCATCTATTTCTATGAAACCAATTGCAATAATGATTTCTGTGAGCAATGACGGCGGCACATTTAGGGTTGTACCAAGGCTGGCTGTTTGGTTTCTGTTGGAGGGTATGAAGCTCTCGATACAAACGATTAACCAATAAATTATATCGGATGTGATAGAGGACACATTTTTTTCAAAAGTGCAGAGACATTTCTGATATGAAAGATCTGAGACTGTCCCAGTCACCCATCGAGTATCGATACAATCTGCGATGGAAAGGGATATCAGAGGTGTTATTGCATTTTGGTTTGCTCTTAATTGAGACAACTGAGTGATCAGAAGATACCAGCTCAGACAGAACAATGGATGAGCATTGTTCAGGACAAGTTGTCAGGAAAAGATCAAGAAGACTTGTCAAAATGACTGTTAGCATCGGGTACATAACTAGGTTTCTCAACAATCTGTGTTAGATCATAAGCAAGGAAAAAATCGTGACAAAGCATCCCTTCATCATCGGTTTTGTTTAAGTAGACTAGCTATTTAACATTGTGAAAATTAACGTGAGCAGAAACATGAATGCTGGCAGAAGAGTAAACAGACAAGATATGGTCAATTTTCTCAGAGATACTAACTCTGTCATTGTGCAGACTATAGAGGGCAAAGATGAAAGCGGTGCTGTGAGTAAGTGCGACACGGAAACACATATAGAGTAATTTATGGTCTTCTTTGGAGATGCCCCTACCACATGGAAAGCCACGTATATATATATATATATATATATATATATATATATACATATATATATAAGTATAAAATATACTTATAGGAAGCAAGCTACAGAAACGTTTCTTGTTTCACTCCAAGGGCTAACTGAAGATTAACATTCCACAATCCCGTTTATAAAAAAGTAATGTTTCTGTTAATCTACTAATAAAACTATTAATTTTATTGTATGTAGAAATAAATATTCACACGCCCCCTCTCTACTCATTCCCATTACAAATATTTACTCTAATGAGAATAGGTTCTAAAGGTTTTCCTGTGCGATCTTAGTAAACTTATCTACATGATCTATTAGTTAAATATTATGATGTATTTTAAGAGCCTCGTCTTATTTTTGTCAACCTATATTCACTAAAATATGGGATTTGAATCCTATACTTAGATTTTACTAAGAGTTTAGGTGAAATTTTAATGTGGAATACCTTTTAACATTTTATAGTAGCTATTCCAAAGAAAAATTTATTCTATAGCTAGAGATCATGGCTTTTACGGTTTCGTGATTTTTTTTACATCTTTAAACTTGAAAATTACTAGTTCCTGAGTCATGCATAATCTACATGGATCGGTTAAAAAAATGTTTTAATTCACTTGACTACCGGAAAATGTCTTACTTTTAATTTTGGTATATATATATACATACATATATATATATATATATATATATATATATATATATATATGTGTGCGTGTGTGTCATGAACAGACACCTTTTTTCATAGTAGTACTGACTAGTCATGAAACTATTAGCTAAAGAAATATATCGTTTAAATTAATTTATATTCATTTGCTTACATTTTTCACAATACTGATAGCCTAGAGGATTCGATTATCTTTATAGGAAAATCTACCAAAATGATAAATGGAAACTATTATTTGCTCCACAAGAGTGTGCCACCAATATAGGAGCGTGTATAAATATATTAACAAATGTAGTCATCCACAGACAGTTGTTTCATCGTTTCACGACTCGTCGGTGTGTCAAGATATAGCAAGTGCATCAACCACGGACACTCGTCAGTACTAATCTAACCACTGGTATCCAACACTCTACCCTCTGAGCTTAGAAACTGCTATTATTAGGGGAAGATATATATCGCTTAAATTTCTTTTTATTCATTTGTTTAGTTTTTTACGATACTGATAACCTAGAGAATTCAATTCTTGTTACGGGAAAATCTTCCATTCTACTAAATAAAAAAAAATATGTCTTCCACAAAATATATATATATACAAGATAAATAGAACTCTCAAAGGGAGGTGAAACCGGACTGAGACAGCAAATCTTTAAAAAATAAAAATATTGGATATACCTATATCAATTATAATAAAACAATTTTAAAAATGAAATTAATTTCATGTTTTTATTATATATATATATATATATATATATATATATATATATATATATATATATACTAGCGAGACCAGGGCCTCGGCATTGTCCAGGAAAATTGAGAAACTCAAGGTTATTATTAATTTTAAATCTTTCAGACGTCTTCTGAAATGTTAAAATTTAAATTGCATAAATACATTCGAATTTGTCCTTTTAACTCTTAAATTCATAATTAATAAGAGGCTAAGTGCTGGCTTATTTATTAAATAAATTTTTGTAGTGTAAATGTAGATTTGTCTCATAAATTTGTAAATATAGAGATTAGTAGCATTGATATCCCCACCAATGTTCGATTCTGTTGTGTTTACAACTGCATCATTTATTATTATAAAAATAACGACAAGTAGGGTCCGCTATGCTGTGGATATTATATGAATGCCCTTGCAATGAAGATTATTTTATATTTTGTAAATAGGAAAGAACATTTTGTTATTTGCTGTTTTATTAGCTGCTCAATCGCTATTCGACACGCTAACTATGTAGTGCACGGTGTAAGACTGAAAATTACCCTAATTAGATTTATGCTGTATTTATGTTATAGTGTTCTGGCCCGAAAGAAGCGGACATATTACTGGGGGAAAGAGTGGTCTCTATTACTCCCATGCGGGAATTAGTAACCTAACAGCTGACAAGGTAAAATATAAAAATCGCTGAATGCGAACGGAACAAAGCTATAATTTCTGAAAACATGCATCAAGAATTGAACTGAAGTGCAAATAAAGTAGAATTGTATATGTGACTTTTGTTTATGGAGATATATTGGTCAAGGAAATAGTGAAAAATTTGACTTTAATTTATTATCAAGATAACTGTAGTGTGTCACCTGGTTACATGGGTTCATTTACACACGCTAGGATTTGTCTTTAATATGTAAGCTGTTTTCATCAATGCTGTGATTTGTCTTGTGTAAATCCAGTTTCTTCTAATCTTTCTTCCATATTTTTTGGAAGTGCTCCTTGTGTTCCTGCAATTACTGGGGATACACTAGGTTTCATGTTTCATAGTCCATTTAGCTCTCTGGCAAATTCCACATATTTACTTAGTTTTTCTGTCTCCTTAAGCTTTATCCTGTCATCAGTTGGGATAATGGAAATTTGTTAGCATTTCAAAGACTCAAAGATTCATTGTTCAATATTGTCGTATCTTTGTCTCATACCATTTATTGTGCAGTCGTTTGCATAGTTCCCAGTGGACTACCTTACCAACAGAGTCATATCTATTTAATATTTCTTTTGTTCTAGCTTGCTTCACGCACTTATGATGTGTCTTACTGTTTCACCTGTTTGTTATTTTTCTGAGTCTTGTATCTATCATATCTTCGTTTCTAATCGTGTTGCTTTGTCTAGCTGTCATTAGTGATTCCGTTTCTCTTTTAAAGTATCCTTTTCTAGTCGTGCTTACGTTCTACAATGACCAATTTATTTGGTTCATCTTATAAATGACTATCAATAATAGTTGCTTCGCATTCCATTTTTGTTTTCTCATTGTAGTGTTTACTTTGGTGGTGGTAATCAGCCTCTCTGTAATTTCTCGAAGGTATTTTTCTAGTCCTTTAATTTTGTTGTCCACACAAGTTTCAATGCTTAGGGGTACTTACTTTTTCTTTTTATATGGAGTCGGACATCATCCTTCAGGTTTAGATTCTTGTGCAGAGTCATACATTTTCTGATTCTTTGATACAGGTTCCAGAGTGCTTCCTATATCCAGTTTATGAAGGGTTCTGTGTATCCCACCAGTTTATTCATTCCTTTCATATAATTAATATCAAGAATGCTTCTTGTTCTTCTGAAATATTTTATTTTCAATATTTCTTACTCACTAGTTCTCACAGCTTCCAAAAACAAGTGATTCTCCCTCAATTCTGAGTGACAACAAGTTTTTCTGGATCTCAAGTACTTGTTATTTTGTTGGGTACCTGTTGCAAATCATCAGCCTTTTACCATAGCGTTCTCGCTGATCGCTTTCTATTAAATTTGAGTGACAATTAACCTCCTCAGGATTCGATTGCTTTCAGTCACTCAGACACCAGGGAAGACCTTTTTTATCAGCGAAAGATCACTGGTAACGACTTATGTGAGATCTTTAATTATAAACACATCTAGTCTCAAAAACTGCTGAATAACATTGCACCAAATTTCATATAAAGAGCTCTTGGAAAGTTTAAGAATATTACTTATGCTGTTTAAATAAAGTTACAACGACCCTACACAGGAGATTTACAGGCCTTTGGACTAGGATCAAAGTGTAGTATTTGTCCTCAGTAAGAGGATGAGTATTTTATATCGACTGGGGCAATTTTTATTTTTGTCCTATCCATAATGTCCCTTTTGGGGGAGAGCTGAACTTCCTCCACATTTGTCTTACTTTTTCCTCGTGGGAAAGCAAGTAAATAGGTACTAAACGTCAGCCGTTTTTTTACTAGGACATAATGAAATAAATAAAAATCTATATTGGCGATGGCGAGATGAATGATTAAGAATTCGAAGAAATAATTTTTTCGTTTTCGTTCTCTTCTGAAGGTTAAAACAACGAAAAAGAAAAAGCTACAAACTTTACAGGTGAGAATACAACAACCACATTTAACAAAAAACCGGAGATGACTTAAACATAAGAAATGTTAAATGAAGCCAAATAGAAAAAGAAATATGGCATGGAAACACAAGAAAAGAAAAAGTGTTGCTAAGAATAAGAAAAAAAGAGGGAACAATAAAACAATGCTGTCAGATTTATAAATGGTAAAAAAAAACGATACAAAAAACTTCTACAAAATCAAAAACAGAAAAGGAATTAAAAAAGAAGCTTTGTTCAAATCCCGAACGTGACTCGCTTGAAAAATACAAAATGGAGTCCGTTTGAGATTTGGAGACTTTGCGTGCGATTATTGCATTCTTGCTCCGTAATATTCGTTTTCCTTAGCATGAATACAAATTGAGGGTTGTTTGCTTTATAAAAAGCTCAGTTTGTTTAAGATTTATGGAGTGAGTTTTTTTTTTAAAGTTTTTTTTCCCGCTTCTGAAGAATACATCATTCAACAAAGAATTTGTGTACACGGGTACTTTGGAACCATTACAGTTTGTCATGACCAACATACCTGCGCATATATATATATATATTTAAAGGCGTACATATATGCCTCGTCTGTTTTACAGAATATCAACCCGTTTGATGCTATTTAATGCCAAAACACAATACCTAATTGGAACCATTTATAAAATTGTATAACTGAGGACGCGATGGCTGCCTATCTGTCTGAGACATGTAGAGAAACAGGCGGCCATCTTTCCACTTAAGTGAATGCAAACGTAAAACCTTTTTTATTAGATGAGTCAACACTTATCAAGGCTAAAAGCAACGCAAGGATAAGAGTTAATGAGATGAAATGATTGTCAGCTGCTATCTGAAGAACTTTATAAAACGATTGAAAATGCTTGTTGGAATGGACCAAGTTCGAATACTGTTGATATTGAATTTGAAGACGAGCATGTAATCTGTAGGGAATAATTATAATCAGTAATGTGTAACGAAGATTTGTTCGTGCAAATTCCGTCTGATGCTGGTCACACGTTGTGGAACAAAGACGAGTTCTTGCTGTGGATGTCTTACAAGGAGGAACCAGAAATTGGAGCTAGCCGAGCACCTTCCATGGAAATAACGATAAAGTTGAGAAACATTAGCAACCTATCTTGTCTGAGAAAGGAACAAAATATATCATCCCTACTAGATTTCAGAGTTGGCAAAACACAATACTAAATATTAAATTGTGTATAATCAGCCGTTGGAAAGTTAAAAATACTAATGATATCTAAATAAAGTAACAGCAACCCTACGCAGGAGATTTCCAGGCCCTCTGGCTATGATTAATGTGTAGTATTTGTTCTGTTCTCAGTAAGAGGAGGAGAAATCCTTATGAGCTGGGGCCATTTATATTTTTTGTCACATCCACAGTGCCCATTTGGGGTGAAAGCTGAATTTCCCTCTTATTAAAAAAATAGATATTTTGTCTACCTTTGCCCTCGTGTAGAGGCAAATAAATAGCGAATGAAAGTCGACTTTTTTCACTCGTAAATAATGAAATAGAATTTGTATAAAGAGCCCTTAGAAAGTTAAAAATTCTACATATGATGTTTAAATAAAGTTACAACGACCCTACGCAGGAGATTTTCAGGCCTTCAGGCTAAGCTCAAAGTGTAGAATCTGTCCTCAGTAAGAAAAGGCGAAAAAATGTATCTCTATATTAATAAAATTGTATGACTGGAGACGTAATGGATGTCTATCTGTCCAGACGACCATCTTCCCATTTGAGTAAATGCAAATGTAAAGTTTACAACTATTTTATATCCTCACTTTTAAGTTTTTAGCCACCAAATGTTCGGGTATATATTTCTTGAGCATGAGGCCGCCATTTTGTGTGTTGTGCTAGCGTGGATAACACATATGAGTATTGGAAGAAAGGGAAAAATAATCAAGTGAAGAAACAATTGGATTAGCACATTTATTCTCACATTAACATTAAAGGGGTATACATAACATGAAAGGTAATACTTAATATAATATACTAAGAGGTAAAAATCACAGATATAATTACCCCATAAAAATTAAAGTGCTCGACCGTAATCAAGGGCGATCTGAGGGCTTCTTTTTCATTAACTATTACACTGAGATGCAAGAGAGAGTACCACTTTTTTCAACTATTACTCCACTTTCTCATCACTTTTTTTAATGCTGAGTGTTTAACCAAAGGGGAATCAAATATTATTTTTTGAGTCTTTGGTATGATTGACCGAAAATTGAACTCTAGTCTACCAACCCATTAATGAACACTAACCATTATGCCAAATGAGGCGGTCAATTAGAATATAATTAAACACAATAGATACGATAAGATTTTAACTTTACATAGTATATGATGACATCCATTATGCCAATAATGCTCTCCCATACCTGTCAGCAAATAACAATAACGAGATGTGTGTGTCTATGCATCTTTCTGTCTGTATGAGCGATCACTACCGAACAGAAAGAAATGTCTCAATTGTAAAAAAGTAGGCCACAAAAGCACACACTTCAAACTAAATTCAGTAAGAAAAATAACTCTCTTAAGCTTACTAAGTCTGACGACATTCAAATAACAGGAAACATGTGCAAGTCAAAATCCGAAATAAAAAGATAAAACTACGATTGGACTCCAGTTCGAGTCAATCAATTATTAATCAAACACTTAGTATAAATTAGGTAAGCATACAATATGTAAGGCAAACAAATTTCTAAGAAGTGTGACAGGTAAAATAAATTTTGAAAGTGAAATAATATCAAATGTTATGTTGACCGGGAAAACTTTAAAAGGAAAAGGTTTTTGGTATGAGAAACACAAACAATCTAACGTGAACTGATTGAATTGAATAATTCAAGCACTATGATATGTCGATAAACTGTAAATAAATGAGCTAAAAGCAAAATTCCATGCAGTTCTTTTTCTGGAGCTCTGCGAACATGTAACAAAATAAAATGGTTGCTAAATTTGAACTACAAGAAAATGTTACTCCAGTCTTTAAAAAAATCTTCAAAAAAAAAAAGAAAAAAAAAGAAAGAAACGTACCTTTTGCTTCATTGAGACAAATCAACGATGGGTTCGATAGACTTGAGAGTCTATGGGTACTCTCGAAAGTTGAATATAGCAAATGGACCTCTCAAATAGTACATTTAGAAGAAAACAAAAGAAATTCATGTCAGTGCAGACATCTCCACTGGACTTAATGATGCGTTAAAAAGTAATCATTGTACTCTTCCTAACCCTAACCGTAACTCTAACTCTTCCGAGCGCAGGAGATTTTTTTCCAAAACACAGTAGTAGAATGATCTACGCATACATGCAAATATCGGTGGATGAAAGTTGTTCAGAACTTTTGACAATTAATAGCCATACGGGTATGTATCAGTACGAGAGATTGCCTTTCAGGGTGAGAGTCGCTCCACGAATCTTCCAGCAATCCATGGACACCACGTTAAGTATACTTGATTTTGCTGTGGCATACCATGACGACATTTTAACAAAAACGTTAGAACAGTGAAAAACACAATAAAGCAGGTACATGAACTCTTTAAGAGAATCAACGATTACAGGATTAAATTAAAAAACGGAAAGTATGATTTCTTCATGTTGGCAGGAGACCACATGCAAAATGTGCAGGTGCAATAAAAAAAAAAGCCGGTTTCTGAAAATGTAAATTCTATTCAAAGTTTCTCGATTCGGTCAACTATTATAATGCACAACCTGCAAGACCCACTAAATGAACTACTGGAAAAGGGGGAAAATGTTCTTGGAGAGCGGAGTGCAAGAAAGCATTTGAGAAAATTAAGGAAGTTCTCACATCAAATTTATTCCCAAAACAAGAAATTATTGTAGCTTGTGATGCTAGATCTTATGATATTGGAACCGTCATCCTACATAAGCTTAATGACGGATCTATCAAACCAATTGCTCACACATCTAAAACGCTACTCTCAACGAAAACAAAATACTCTCAGACTGAGAAAGAATGACTTGAGATTATATTTGTAGTTACAAAATTCAATAGATTTATTCATGGAAGACATTCCACACTGCATAGAGACCACAAGCCATTGCTCACTCTGCTAGCTTATATGGTAAATAGGCTGGAAAGATGAGGAACCATTCGTCTCAACTACAACTTTAAAATAGACCTCCTGTCAGCTATCAGAAAAATTGAGTAATACAGAGAGATTATCGAGGTTGATTCCAAAATATAAAGAATCATTAGAAGACACGGTTAGTTGAGATTAAAAATACCCTTTGCAATACTTCACAGGAACTTCTAGTTACCCTTAACGAAATCAGGAGTTAGGTGTCAGACAACAAATTACTAAAAGATAGGATAGACAAAATAAAACAGAAAAATCAACAAAAAGAAAGATGTACTCGATCTTTAACAATATATTTATGTACGGCGAACGTGTTGTTATACCCATATCTCTCTGGAAGAGAATCCTCAAAGAATTCCAAGGATGAAGAGCCTGATGAGGAGTTATGTCCACAGGACAATGATGGACAAGGACAGAGAATTGAGTAAAATCCTGTAAAAGCTGTGCTATGGCATCAAAGGCACCACTGATAAAATTTAGTCTTTGCCAAGAAAAACGACCGACCATTGGCCAGCTTGATGGCTATTATTATGTCATGATGTTAGGTAGTTTTTCGAAGTAGCCAGAGATTTTGCAATGCAAAATACCGACCACGGAGACAGTGGTTTAGTTAATTTTCTACATGAATTAATTGCTCTGTTCGATGTGGCTGACTGTATTGTGTATGACAATGGAACACAATTTAAGTCCAAAGAATTTAAAGATTTTTGCCAGAAATGTGTGGTCGAACATGTCACAATTGTCCCAAGTAACGGTCAGGTCGAGCGTTTTGTAGACACATTGGAGAGAGTACTAAAGAAAGCGAAAGAAACGCCTACAGACACAGCTACACAAGAACATTTTGTGAATCTACATGGCCATGCCAAACTAATAACACAATAATAATGAATAAGCATTACGAAGTTGGTGAGAAAGTCATATACCGCATGTATCAGAAGGAAACATACTGTGGAATGTGTATAATTTAAAAATAAAGATGACGGATATGGTTTCCCTAGTCAAAGGACAAACATTTCTTTATAAAAGACATTTAAACCAGTGAAAAAACGACGCTCGAACATTAAAGGGAACAACAATCCCAAGGAAGAATCCATTGATATCATGTTCGACACATTCGAAGTGCCGACACCCCCAAAATCTCTTAAAGTAAGAGACAGTCAAAAAGAAAACGAAGAGAAACCGAAATAATGTCAATTAACGCCCCCCCCCCTCACAAAAGAAAATTGACTTTTGTGGAGTAAATCTAAAAAAGGGGTGTTGTGGTGTCATCCCTATTTAGATACACAATGGACTCTTCCTATAAGTATGTAATACTTTCACTGAATCCACTCAGTGTGTCGAGTAGCAGAAGCTACTTGGGGACATTGTATTAATATAAAATATGTAGAGGAAAAGCTGTATCAAAATACATTGACAAAAGCATTTCGTACAAATATAAGAAAAATCGAATCTTGTTCCCGAAACACGGTTGACAAACCGAGTTCGTTAGGCTGACTGAGAGACTAGTAAACGCATGCTTGATCCATCTTTACACGAAAGAAAAAAAGTTTTTATAGTAGCAGTCGTCTCTCTGACGTCACGAGGGCTCGGGTTCTCGCCTGTCGCTGCTGCTTCCACAAATAATGGTGCTTCAGGACCGAAAAAAAAATTATCTTTAATTTTGAAGAGTCAAATGACAGGGGGGGGGGGGATAATTTAATGTGTTCCCCCCAAGATTTGTCTTCATAGGGATTTTACCGTTATGCATTTTAATTAACTTTGTAGAGTAAAATATATATATATATACGTAAAAGGATTATTTAGGAATCAAACAATCACAACTCTTTATGGTATTCGGTACCAATAAAAATTAAGATTTATTGAAATAAATTAAGCATCACAGAAAGTGTTTGATGTTGTTGACATAAGTCGCATGTCATGGCCACAGATGCAGGTGTCCGTACCTGAAATTAATCTGTGCGCTTGCAAGAATTCAATTATTTTGGCATTATCTCTGGCTAAATCTAAAATATCTTCCAGGTTCAGAGCGTTAAAATCCATTTTTAGATGAATCCTGAGGGAACACTGTGAATAATCTCCCCCTGTTATAAAAATTAAAAATAGAAATGTTTTTTTCGGCCCCGTAATACAGAAGCACCCAAATAACCTTATTCTATTTTTTTTTAAATATATGTTTGTCTTATATATTTATTATGCGCTTTCGAGGACATATCTTTTGGGGTTAATTATTTATTTGACTTGGTTTTTGATTGATATGACTTGATTTCTTGTTAGCTTCTGTAATACAATGGATGTAAATCATGTATGACAAAAACCAAATCCGTTTTTTGAATCCTCATTAGAAAAATTAATTAAAAACCTCATAAAAACAGTGTATGAAAACTTAACATTTTCTGCAAAGAAGAAAGCTTTCAATTGATGAAAAAACAAAACAAAATCAGTTATAACATAAAGATATTAATCTTGAAAAAAACGTTATCTTCTTTCGTTAAAAATCAAAAATGGCGCCATTTTATTAGCATATTTTGTTCACTTAAATTATAAATATCATTTAGCAAAAGTAGATGAATCTTCAGATATATGTTTCAGAATTTTTGAGATGGGGATTTATAATTTGCATCATCTGGTCTACTGTTCTCATCTTGTATGTTATTCTAATAACGTTTCGGTCGATGTAACTTCCGGCTTTCTTCAGGTGTGTTTTGTCGAATTCAGGAATCTTTATGCCAAACTCAGGAATCTGCATGGAATTTCGAATGGAACCCTTTATTCAATCCACGAAGGTAGCTTGCTCTCATTTCGTCATCCAAGATTCAGGAAAAGGTCTCAAGTAATTCGCAATTATATTTTTAGTATTGACTGTACTAAGGATTGAACCCTCAACCTTCAGAATACTGTCTATTAGAACTGATTATAACTTAGCACTTTTATCCGTTGCACCAAGAACCCTTTGGATTAAATAAAGAGTGTGGTTCGAAATTCTATACAAATTCCTGAGTTCGACAAGATGCACCTGAAGAAAGTTGGAGGTTACATCGGCCGACACATTGTGAGAATAGCATCCAAGATGAGAACAGTAGTCTAAATAATCTTAATAATACACAATATTCAACTACAGATAGCATATTTATAACCAGTAGATTAATTATTAGTCAACGAAAATATAATAAGAAAACATCTGACCTTTTGTTTGGTTGATACTGAAAAATGAATTTTTAACATGATCGATGTATTTCCAATGAAGAAAGTTAAAAACAAAATTCATTTCATTTTTTATAAACTATTTAATCTACAATAAATAATTTGTTCAATGAAAATCCTTTTTTTAGATATTTTTTTCGAATTTTTGATGGTAAATGTTTTATATAAAAATAATAATTCTTATTTCTTAATAGGGAATTAATGGTTGAATTATAATAAAACGAACACAAATAAATATTCAAGCGACTAAATGAAATTTCAATGGAGGCTGTAACAACACTCATAGGAAAATAAACTTAAAACTTGTAAAACCAATGCATTACAACTTATTTTCACATTTTCCGCAGTCGAAAGCTTACAAATCATGAAAAACAAAATTAATAAATTAAAATCAATTATAACGTAGAAAAGAATTCATTTAAACAAATCGTTATTTTTTTGGTAAGAATCATTAAAGGCGCCATTTTTATTAGCATATTTAGTTCAATTAAATTATAAATATAATTTGCAAAAAATAGATGAATCTTAAGATACAGATAAAATATGAATAAATCAGTAGATTAATTATTAATCAATTAAAGTGTGATGAGAACATCTGACCTTTTGTTCGGATGAGACTGAAAAATAAATGTTTAACATGATTGACATATTTCCAACTAAGAAATGAAAACATAATATTAGAACGATATTGTACTTTAACAGAGTGTAATCTACAGAAGTATGTTTTGGGATGAATAATAATGATGAAAACATATTTTTAAATATTCTTTCAAATATTTTATAGAAAATGTTTTATATAAAAATAATTAATACATTCTTATTTTTAATAGGGAATTATTTTTTGAATCATAAAAAACGAAAATAAATGTTGAAGAATTGACTAAATGAAATTTCTATTTCATTGTTTTATAAATCCTTCTTACTTTAGAAAAGTGAAACAAAATTTATATTAAAAATATTTAGCAAAAATAATGTATAAGAAATATAGTATTTTTTTATTTTTTAAAAAGAGCAATATTAATATTTAAAGTATTTCTTTTACTAAATGTATATATTTTATAATAGTAAGTTTTTAATTCTGAAAAATGGAAAACATTTAACTATTAACTAAATTCTTATTTTATAGAAAAGGAAAATATATTAAGCAACGTTGAGCCTGGTCAGTACCAGGGTTTTTATACTAATGAGTCACCACTCAGCAAGGCCAAAAGCCATTCCAGGATAAGGGTCAATGAGATTATCGGTTGGATGAAGAACGATATTGTGAAAGGATTGAAACAGATTGACAGAATGGAAACAGTTTGATTGCAAGTATTTGTTGACATTGGATTTGAAGTAGACCATGTTGTAGGCTGCAGAGAAGCAATCCCATGGTAATATGTTCAGCAGATGGAAAGTTCTTGGAAAGCAATTCTGTTCATGGAAATTCCGTTTGGTTTTAGGTAGACAGAAGAAGATAGTTATTTGCAGTGGTGGTACTGTAAGCAAACAGTCCATCATGGAGTAAAACCGGCGACCGACTAGTGTATAATTCTAGGGATCCTTTAGACCACACGTTCCGTTGATTGATTCGAGTAATTGTCTTATATAACTAAAGTCTAAAAGTTATGTCTGAGGCTGATAAAGTCTAAAAGTTATATCTGAGGCTGATAAAGTCTAAAAGTTATATCTGAGGTCGATAAAGTCTAAAAGTTATGTCTGAGGTCGATAAAGTCTAAAAGTTATGTCTGAGGTCGATAAAGTCTAAAAGTTATGTCTGAGGTCGATAAAGTCTAAAAGTTATGTCTGAGGTCGATACAGTCTAAAAGTTATGTCTGAGGTCGATACAGTCTAAAAGTTATGTCTGAGGTCGATAAAGTCTAAAAGTTATGTCTAAGGTCGATAAAGTCTAAAAGTTATGTCTGAGGTCGATAAAGCCTCAACATTATGTATGATGTCGATAAAGCCTCAACGTTATGTACGATGTCGATAAAGCCTCAACGTTATGTACGATGTCGATAAAGCCTCAACGTTATGTACGATGTCGATAAAGCCTCAACGTTATGTACGATGTCGATAAAGCCTCAACATTATGTACGATGTCGATAAAGCCTCAACATTATGTACGATGTCGATAAAGCCTCACAGTCGTACCTGATGTCGATAAAGCCTCACAGTCATACCTGATGTCGATAAAGCCTCACAGCTATACCTGATGTCGATAAAGCCTCACAGCTATACCTGATGTCGATAAAGCCTCACAGTCGTACCTGATGTCGATAAAGCCTCACAGTCGTACATGATGTCGATAAAGCCTCACAGTCGTACCTGATGTCGATAAAGCCTCACAGTCATACCTGATGTCGATAAAGCCTCACAGTCATACCTGATGTCGATAAAGCCTCACAGCTATACCTGATGTCGATAAAGCCTCACAGTCATACCTGATGTCGATAAAGCCTCACAGTCATACCTGATGTCGATAAAGCCTCACAGTCATACCTGATGTCGATAAAGCCTCACAGCTATACCTGATGTCGATAAAGCCTCACAGTCGTTCCTGATGTCGATAAAGCCTCACAGTCGTACCTGATGTCGATAAAGCCTCACAGTCGTACCTGATGTCGATAAAGCCTCACAGTCGTACCTGATGTCGATAAAGCCTCACAGTCGTACCTGATGTCGATAAAGCCTCAGTCATACCTGATGTCGATAAAGCCTCACAGTCGTTCCTGATGTTGATAAAGCCTCACAGTCATAACTGATGTCGATAAAGCTCACAGTCGTTCCTGATGTCGATAAAGCCTCACAGTCGTACCTGATGTCGATAAAGCCTCACAGTCATACCTGATGTCGATAAAGCCTCACAGCTATACCTGATGTCGATAAAGCCTCACAGTCATACCTGATGTCGATAAAGCCTCACAGTCATACCTGATGTCGATAAAGCCTCACAGCTATACCTGATGTCGATAAAGCCTCACAGTCGTTCCTGATGTCGATAAAGACTCAGTTATGCCTGATGTTCATAAAGCCTTACAGTTATGTCTGATGTCGATAAAGTTTTAAAGTAAAGTCTTTAATTTATATCTGCTTACAATAAAGTTTTAAAATCATGTCTCTAGATTTTTCTTTTTTTAGTTTAATTTTTAAACCTAATATTTCCAGGAATTTATATTCGTTTATGTTTAAAAAAACGCAATTTTTATTTTTACATTATGACATAAACGGAATCTACCTCATAAAATTAAAAACTATTATGAAAAAGTTCTAATAACTTTTACATAAAATACACTACTTCTACGGTAGACAAAGATATTATTAGTTTATGATGAAAAAAGACAACTCACATACAAAAGCAATTAATAATACTGTGTAATTTATAAGGAACGCGCTATTTGAAATTATTGAACTAAACACTTGGCTACCATATTATAACATAGTATTAAACACATGTTGACCATATAAGATAGTATTAAACACATGTTGACCATATAAGATAGCACAAAATATGTGTTTACGATATGACAATATAGAACTAAACACATCTTTATCATATAATAAAATAGAACTAAACACATGTTTATCATATGATAAAATAGAACTAAACACATGTTTATCATATGATTAAATAGAACTAAACACATGTTTATCATATGATAAAATAGAACTAAACACGTGTTGACCACATCCATCAGGTTTAGCTTACAAAACTGATATTTGTACAAAAGCGTTTGAAACGTTTAATCCTCTGCTGCCATCGTCCCAAATCATCTCGTCTTTTGGGCACCCATTTAGAATAATGGCTTTAATTTATGTAAGAACTAACTTTCAGAAAACGATGTGACAATTTATATTAGAAGGACATTTAATTATAAGACACCTCGGCTCCTGTCTGACTGTACCATTATCAAATTAAATAGTGATAAGGATACAAATTAGTCTTTCATCCCATTAATTTCACTCATTAGAGTAGATTGCAGACGACAGATTATTGGACAAATACCACACAGCGCGTTTCTATTTCATTATCAAAGGATTCAATTTTCATATTTGCGTGTATATAGATGCTTACACATATATATATATAGATATATATAGATATATATATATATATAGAGAGAGAGAGAGAGAGAGAGAGAGAGAGAGATATGTGTGTGTGTGTGTTTATATATATATGTATATTTAAGTGTGAGATATATTGAGAGGAGGAAAATCTGCCAAAACGTATAGTCAAAATTATAACTGAACAAAAGGATTGACACTAAGATATCTAAATAGAACAGAATAAAATCAACATGTGTGGACCGATCGATATTTTTCTAAAAGAATTTATTCAGGCTTTATCAGGATAAAGACATGTTAAATATAACCCCCAGTGGAGTTAAAAACAAAACCTTCAAAAGATGGATAAACATTCCTTGGGTCAACAACCAGCTAGAAGATGTATGTGAGGGTATCCGTGTGAATATATATATATATATATATATATACACACACACACACACACAGATAGATAGATAAATGTGTGTGTGTGTGTGTGTGTCTGCTTCAGCCTTCATAAAGGCGGCCATCTAGGAAAAGGAAAACTCTGATATTACACATGCAGCAATTGTTGCTTCCAATAATGTAGAATTGCTCTGCTTTTGGGATCAGGGCAGCATTTACCGATAGCATTTCTTTAGTAAGATACATGTTTATCGTTTCACTGTTTACGGGTGGATATTTCCGTAACATACTGTAAGAAAAAAAAGAAAGTGATACATACCGTTGCTGGTGCCGGCCTTCAAGTGGGGTGGGGAAAAAACCAACATGAGCAGAAATAAAGAGGTGATATTTATATATGTTAAGATGGGGGTGGCAGGTTGTTACAAGCCTATAAATAGAGGTTCTACCTCTCACCGGAGTGATCAGTTGATGAGAACTGTTAGAAATGTTATTGTGTTCCAGAGCTTGGTGGAGAACAGAATTAGTACAGAATTCGACAGACCAGACACTGGATCGTTACTCCTGCAAAGAAATCCGTTCTCTGCCCCATTACATATTGCAAAAGGAATCTGATTTGACTAAGAAAGGTTTGGATTTGCAACCAACGGAATAGAACGTTGCTGTGATACGAACTTGCCTTTCCCTTTAACAACCAAATGGCGGACCAAGTCAGCATGAGGGAGATAGAGAAACGAAGGACTCATCTTCAACGGAAGATAAGATCGACCATAAGGTGTCTAGAAAATGAACAAATGTCGATGAAAGTGTTTTTGACTTTTGGAAAGGATTTCGAAGGATGGCTAGAAGATCTAGAGGCAGTGTCATGGACAATGGAAGAACAACTGGTTGCCGAGGAGGAGTCTGAAGAGTTAGCCGAATTGTTCCAGACATCCTTCGGATTTAAGAGAGATGTGCGTCAGCAAATGAATAATTTGAGGGAAACAAGAGAAGGAAAAACTCCTTCTAAAAATCAACAATCCCCCAATGTAGACCAGCCATTAAACCCTCAAAGTCAGGAGGCAGCTGGTACCCTTGAACCAGGTAGATCCTTCCACTTCAACCCAACAGCCCATTCGTCCTTTGTGGTGGAACCTTTTAAAATAAGGTTGAATGGGCCACATTTCAGTGGAAAGGAATTTGAAACAAATAAGAGAAGTTTCAAAGACTTTCTTACTAAGTTTGAAAACTGTGCAGCATCGATACCATCTGCCACTAGTAAGTTATATTTTTTTAGGTGTTCCCTAGAAGGTAGAGCCCTTCAACTTATCGACCATCTTTCTGTTTCTGAAAGCAGCTACCCAGTGGCTCTAAAATTATTGAAGGACCAGTACCTGGATGAAGAAGAAATAAGGGGAGAAATTATCCAAGGAATGCTGGATTTTCGCCTTAAGAGTCCGAAAGATGTGGAGCAAGTGAAGGACTTTATAATAAAAACCCAGGCAGATGTGTGGGAACTCTGGGCTTCATACAACTGTGACCTGTATGATGATACATCTGCGGGAGCAATCATAATATCACAGGTGTTGTTCGCAAAACTACCATCCGAGATGAAGGGCGAGCTAATCAGAATTTCTGGAAGGACCTACCCGACATTATCAGACATCTTGTCAGAAACTCCAGAAATAGTGAAATGGTTTTTGATAATTAGAAAACCTGAAAGGACCCAAATGGAAAAGCTATGGCGCCCTCTAAGGCTTAGGGTAGAAGAGGAAGATGAACCCTATTCTTTCCTGAAAACCTTTAACACAAACGTGGACTCAAAACCACAGAGTTGTGGATTTTGTAGGCGGAATGGGCATTCTCCTGAATATTGCCCCTATTACACTTCACATGAAGCCAGATTTACAAGGTGCAAAGAACTCTGGTTGTGTTTTAGATGCCTAAAAAGGACCCACATGGGAAATATGTGTCCACTAAAAACGAAGAATAGCTGTAGTGGCTACGATGCTAAAGGCCATATAACAGCAATGTGCCCAACAGTCGGAAGTGGAGTGAGTGTGGACACCTGCCTTCACGTTAATGATTACCAATACAGTTACATGTCTCCCGACATCAGCATGGTGGTAGGAATGAGAGAGAAAAGTATTGAAATAAACTGCCTGCTGGATACGGGAAGCCAAAGAACCTACATGGACACCTCTGTTCTAGCAAGATTGAATTGCCTTTCTTCAGCAAAGGAAAAGGTGTTGGAAGTTAAAACTTTTTTGGGCTCGGCGACAAGGTCTTTTAAAGAAACCTCTCTGGATTTGAGGCTGGTTCCTGAAAGGGTTCACACCCTCCCTATTCTTTCCAGCAAATTGAACCTTTCTTATAGATTGCAGGAGCTTCCTCAGATACTCAAGAATCTAAAGAGACACAAACTGGCAACCCAACACTATCCCCACGACAATTATATCAACATTGAGGGGCTATTGGGAATTGATGCAATTCAATTCCTGGAACCGTTTAAAATAGTACCATGCATGTACGGAGCGGCTTTTGCAACGCCGAAAGGACTAGTCCCCTTTGGTAACAGCCGGCATTTCTTGTATGAAAATCAAATAAAAACAAGAAACAAACAAAGAAGAGGGGTTCAATTCCGGAGAGGGAGCATGCGAAACGGCTACCACATCCAAGGAAGGCAGCAGGCGCGCAAATTACCCACCCCCAACTGCTGCCTCGGCCCCTTTCAGGGTATTGACTTTGAAGTGGATCTTTTCTTACATTTGGATTTATTCCCACATACTTTTTCATTACATTATATGCATAAGTGATGCCTTTCCCAATATTTACTTACCTTCAAACAAATACCAATTGTTTCAATTTATACTTTAAAATTACACCTGACATAGCAGAAACAGATACTATAATTTCACCTATTATTACAGCTCGGTGCTCCCATACATTCTAATACATGCACGGATGTCGCATCAAGGGAGTAACATGGCAGTTCGAGCTTAGCCCACTATATAGAAACTATGCCAAGTTTGTTTGACTACAGATGAAGCTGACTAGACAGATTAGGCACGTCTGTCAGTTTCTTATGATCGTCATATAAATGTTTCTTTCATAACTATCAAATTACTACAACTTCTGTTGACTGACTTTGTAAAACATTCTACCTTTCATACGAATCTTAACTAAATTTTTAGTTTAGTTTTCTCCAATGATTTTTCATTTCATTCTTTTTTTTTTTTAGGGGTATTTTTACTTATTTTTACCTATCAAGTATTATTTCACCCGAGGCACGTAGCCAGACCTCTAACTCGGGTGGGGGGAGTTTTTAGGGGGGACTAATATTGATATCATACACATACGACAGTATGGATATAATATTATTATGGTCACATTTCGGTCACTCGCGGCACCTTCAAAGCGTTGTCACTAATTCAGTTTTTATTAAATTTGATTCGTTTTTTTTGCACTTTCTAGGACCCCATAAAATCTACATTTTGACATAAAAATATTGAATTTTGGTCCAGTAGAAAAAAGGTTACATTAAAATAGGTAAGGACAAAAAAATGTCATTAACGCTTCAGATCATGTTCAAATCAATTTATCTTTTACATTTTAAATGATAACTGTATTTTCTTTAAGCTTGAATGATAGAAATATGCACGAGGAATTAAAAACCGCATCCAAAAATATCAACAAGAAAAAAAGATAGAAGAATTTTTGTACCAAATTCTGGAGTAATTATTTGATTACTATATAAAATCAATAACAAAACTGGGCGCTTACAACCCGTTTTTCCCAACTTTTTGACTGACACAAATTTTCTTTTTTCGGTGTAAAATTACCTATCAGGTTGCTAGAGAATTCCGTCTGGAATTAATTTTCAAATATTTTAGATTTTAGGAGGGGGATCAGTTTCGTGTATAAATTTAACGTAAACCGATCCCCCTCTTTTTGACCATCTCAAATGTTCCAAATTCTTTTTTTGTGTTCACTTGCCTATCATGTCGCTCGAGAATTCCGGGGTTTGGGAATTTTCTTAATATATTTTTGATTTTAGGATGGGATTAGTTTCCTATATAAATTTGCTGTAAACTGATTATCAACTTTTTGACCATGTTGCATGATGTTGTTTGTTCGTAATTGTCCACAACCTGTTTTTCCCAACTTTTTTTCTTTAAGTATTTTAGATTTTATTAGGCGGGGAGTAACTTATCTTGCCTTTGGTAATATTTATTTGTTGCCTATTTGTTTTGTTTTTTTCACCCGTTTTTTGTTCTGTTGGCTACTGTAACGGCCTTGAGCTTAAGGTTCCTCGGTACACTCTCAGCAGTCTTGCCAACTCAGATTTTCAAAAACCACTAGATCGGGGTGGGGGGGGGGAATTTCCAGAAATCCCACTAGATTTTTAACTTTAAGTCATTATTGCCAACTGAGATTTTCAAAACCAGCTAGATCAAAAACAATAAAATCTAAAAAAAAAACAAAAACAAAAAAAACAAAAAAAACACTAGATTTTTAACTTCGTACCTGGCGATTTTGTGGTTTCACAGCGAAAATGGCGGACACCTCTGGTGTCTGCTTTTTTAACCTAAAAAAAGATTAAAAATAGTATCCCCCCTTCCCCATGTTAAGAATAGGTTTCTAAATAATAACGTTATTATTTAGAAACCTATTCTTAACGTGGGGAAGGGGGATACTACCTTTAATATTTTTTAGGTTAAAAAAGTAGACATTAAATATATAGATAAAAAAAGAAAATTACAAAGTTAGACGTGTTCAACAGGATCAATAGACAAAACACCCACTTGTCCAATTTCAACAAGTCAAAAGATTCCAGAATACACTGTGATGTCATAATATACCCTATCTCTCTTCCCCTTTTCTTTTTCTATTTCTCTTTCCCCATCTCTTACTTCTTTCTCTCTCTATCTATTCCATTTCTTTCTCTCCCCTCTCTCTCTCTCTTCTTCTTATGTCTCTCCTATTTTCCTTTATTTAATTACTTACATCATTCTATTCTTCTCTCCACTTCTTTTATCATTCACCCTTCATCCACACAACTCACACTTCCATCCACGATCTAAAAATTCATACACAAACAAACCTTCACGATCCTCAGAATTACAGTATTATTTATTATTATTTTCATTTTTCGTTTTCTTGTCTCATGCTTTTAGTTAGACGTTTCGTGAATGACTGTCAACTTTTTCTATCTGCTGCCATTTTGATTGCCTCGCCCGCCCGCCCGCCCGCCATGATCAGGTCATCATCAACTGATCCCCTCTATGTCTTAAGCAGCCTACCACATGGCTTTGGGTCATTGACGTCAACGTGGGACACACTTTCGAGCATTTTAGATGACTGACGACAGGCGATGTGGCTATACTAGTTGATATGTCATTGTGCGACATACTTTCTTATGGAGGCTTGTAGATTGAGACTATACATTTTCTCCGTCCAATGTGCTGCAGCCAGGATTGTGTTGTTTTCATCTTTCGGCGTTGATCATGTTTCACAGCTATACAAGAGTAGCGGTCGAACATATGTGTTGTATACTGCCACTCTTGCATACGATGTGATCCTTGTGTTTTATTAAATTGTTGACAGCTATCTGAAGACTATGTGGAAGATATACGTCGTCTTATAGTTATCAGTTCGCCCACTAGAATCAATTGTGTTACCTAAGTAGGTGAATTTATTGACTCTTTTAACACTTGCAACAACTTCTCTTTCCATTGGAGTCAGATTTAGACAGGTGCTGCAAATGAAACTAGCTGCATCTGCTACACATAGCACCGGCATGTTGGGGCACCTTGTGTGACACCACTTATTGCATGTTTTGCATTTGATGGAGTTCGATCTAGTTCCAAGCTTATAGATGCTGCATGGATATTTGCCTTGTCGAACATATCTTTTTAGTGTCAGATATATGCCTCGTCTATGTCATATTAACAATGAAGCCGCCCCATTTGGTTTAGCTTGGTTGTTTTGTTTTGTTTTACGGCATATCAAACCTTTTCGGATTATTTAATGCTGAATCCGATCATATTGGTAAAAGTTTTTATGCTTCAAGTTCTTTATATATTCAAATGTTTATTCATGGTGTTTGGTTTGGTTGATTTGTTTTGCGGCATAGAAGCCACCCCTTTCAAGCGCTGATTTCCACCTGTTAAATGCTGCTGTACTCATTTCTGTCGCACTAAGTGCACTGATAACAATATCACCTGCATACAGAATCTCCCGCAAAACTCCAGTTGGTCCAGGACGATTATAAACAAAGTGGGCTAAGTACTGATTCCTGGTGTAATCCCACCGATAATTATACAGACAATTAATCACTATTTAATGAGCATGTTAATTAGCATGACTAATTAAATTAATAAGAAATTTGAACGATGTGGTTGTGTTACTATAATCATTAGTGCTGTTTTACTTGCTGGTTAAAATTATTTAACTAACTAGTAAATAAATATAATGATTAATGATTTGTTTACAAACGTACATGCACAAAATCTCCATTATAATAACATCAATATTTTAAATAAGTATTTTTTCGTGTTTGTCACATACATATCTGTAAGGATATGTGACATACCAAAAAAGATTAATAAGCGCTGTTGTGAGGTCATCAATTAAATGTTATTTTGAAAGTAGATGTGGTTCGATTGAGACTTTTTTCAAAATTTAGAAAATGCACACAGTATTACTAAAAAGAAAAACAATTGAGAATAATGGCTGACATTTGTTTTACTCTTAACATCCTATTTCATCAGAAACCTCATTAATGCAATTTATCACAGAACTGAGGTTCTGGACTTGGAAAATTTTCAACAGGATGTGAAGTGTTAAAAAAAAGGAAATAGTTGTTATTCTCTATGAAGTAAGCTACACAGAAACGTTTGCGTTTCATTCTAACGGGAAATTATCAGGCTTTTTCCCGAGAATGAAACCCAAATGGTTCTGTGTAGCTTACTTGCCATAAGTATATTTTCATACTACAACTAAACTACTCACCGTTAAAAGAAACTAAATTATATATATTATTATTTTATGCTTTGGTTTTTCTTGTTTTTTGTTCGTTCATTTATTTATTTCATTTCTTTTTCCCATTTTGACTATTCTAATCATACTTCCTTCACACGAAAATTATTTGTTTCTGTTCATCTATTATTGTAATAAAAGCTGAGTTAATCATCGTTTGTTTCTCTAAGGCATTTTCCTATACATTTTAATCACACAAAATACATGCTAAAATATTCGTCAATTTGGGGATTGAGTTATGTTTGAAAAAAAAAAACCTTCCATTTTGATTGTTCTAATTAGTCGTAATTTCCAAATAACTCATCAAGTGACTCATCTCTTACTAACTTTCTATCACTTTCATCCTCAATCACACTATGTTGTTTGGCTTCTGCTCTTATTCTATACATCTATACCACTCTTGCTTCTGTCTCTCTTTCTATGTTTATTAACAGAGGAAGTTAATGAAGACAGGAAAGAATTAAACTATTGGAGTAGTCCATTATAAATAAAAGGAGATACAACCACAGTCAGTAATTCTATTTAACTCGTAGTTGGAGAGGACACTGCCGGGCCAAAGAATTGAGCTTAGCTAATTTTGAATATATATTTAGAAAAAAAGTGCAATAAAACTTGAATAAATTGACAAAAACACTCATGAGATAATTGGCATTTAACTAATACCTGATAGCTCATCCATTAGTCTTCTGTAACACGCTTATTCGTTTCGACATGATGTCTCTCAGCTTCTTACATTGTTGCAAAGTTATAGTTTTCCAATAATCTTTTACCGACTCCCAGAGTGACTTTTTGTTTGCCAAATTTCTTTTAACTGTACTCTTAAACTTCTTGATGGAGTTAAAATTAGATTTTGTCAGGGCCAGAACCTTGCCTGAAAAGAGCTATCATTTAACAACTTTCTGGTAAATGTTACAGTGCGAACTGGGGCATTATCGCACAGAAAACAAGACATTTCCCGGAAACAGGTAGGAAACAACTTTTGAACAATCAGGAGTAAACTTTTTTCTAAAATACAGATGTATTCTTTGGTGTTGATGCTCTTATCACACAGAATAAACTCTCCAATACGAAGTTATGAAAATGCACTCCAAACAATAATTTCACTATTGTCATGCTTAATTGTACTTTCAAGACAATCAACCCTGAATCTCTCACCTGATTTTCGATGAAACTGTTAGGGAGCATTATTTTCAAGAGAAAACTCCAGATTCATTCGGCTAAATAACTCTCTGAAACCATTCCAAGTAGAGGGTTCCGTATCCAGTAACAAAGCTCATCCTATTCATAATATTCTCTTGCGATAACAAAGGTTTTTTGTGAATTGTCTTGATGATGTGTCGTTTCCATATCAATCTTTTAACTATTGTTCTTCGAGGAAAAAAACACCCTCTTCGGTTTTGAACTCTTTGGCCAAAGTTGCAAGAGTGCCTTTCCTGTATCAAAAAGCTGTCATTTTCAGCCTTGAATCAGTTCTTCTTGTTGATCCTTTGAGATGGCCTGATCCTATCTACCTTTCCATATTACCTGTTTGTTCATATTTTTTACTAATTCTTTTCACTGTGGAAAAGGAAGTAGCAACTTTTTGCTTGTTCAAGATGGTAAAAATGTGTTCATACTCCAAGCCTCTCTTTCGCATCTCTTCAATTCTGGTTTTTATCAAAATGCTTTTTTTTTTTTATTAGGTGACATTTTATATCAAGATAAATTTAGCAGCTCAGATACTAAAGATATGATATCAATAAAATTACTTGAAAACACAGTATTAACAAAATTATTGAAAAATTAGACAGGCTAAATTTTTTCCCCGGGAGTGTATACATATGAAATAGTTATGCTGGTATATATATATATATAACATGAAAACCAAACTCAAAATAGGAACTCAGCCGAATCAAGACAGAAGGACTTGCATACATAAAGGGATTAATATCATTTCAGATAAAGCTTTATTTATTTATTGTATATCATTGTTATAACACTCGATCTGAAAGGATATTGAGCCCTTTGTGTGTATAAGGTCTTTTGTCGTGATTAGGTTTGCTTTCAATTTTGAGAATTTAGAATTTGTATTCAAATGTATAAAAAGGTTGGCGAGTTTATTAATGTACTTTCGATGATTGGATGAACCTTGAAATGTGTTAAAATAAACCACCTGTATTACTAATTATTATTATTATTATATATACCAGAAGAATACCTATCCAAGGACGGGTAAAATTAATTCCCCAAACAGATAGTTTTCCCCCATTGTTATGTCTCCTTACAAAGATTAAAATGAAGATGTGAAAATACTAAACCTTATGTCTAGAATAGTTATTCCAACTTTGATTAAAATCCATTACATTATTTTGATTGTAGAAAATGTCTAAAATTTTAGACTTAAGCTTACGGAGTCTTAATAAGAAATTGAAATTCAGGGAATCTTGCTTCATTGGTGTTTAACGACTATGGATAAAATTCAATGCAAATCTGAAATATTTGAAAATTCGAGTTTATTCCAATATTACGACCTCTAAAAATCCTTTAAAATATTCAACAGAAACTGAAATTTGGGGAATATTTATTAATTGATGTCTAATACTTATTGTAAAAATTTCACAAAATCGGAGGTATATAATTTTCATGTGGGATTCCACCCCCCTTTTTACCCCTTTTGCATGAAACTAAATTAAACTAAATACACCCAACATTACGACCCTTTATGCCTCGCAGTTGTTTCCAAATTCATAATGTTGTATTACTTAGTTTAGGAGTGAATCCTGCACATATAAATATATGAACATATACGCATACCTAATTTTATATAGGTAGAGATATAACGTGTGTGTGTGTGTGTGTGTGTGTGTGTGTGTTTATGTGCATTTATCTGTTTCTCTTTTCATGTATGAATCAGTTTGGCTTCCCAGACCATTTAGCTTGTCATCAAGACTCTTGTCAGAGATGTGTTTCACTCCATTTAATCCCATGGGGTTTCGCATAAGGAGAGGATAAATTTTCGTGGGATGCTTGCTATAGTTGAAGGACCCTCACATCAGAGTATTAAATGATTTTTTGAAAGCATTTCGTGGATAATTGCACAAGACCTCCCCCTCCACCATCTGCCTAATTAGCCAGAATCAAGTCATTAGTTTTAATTGAGTAACCCCCATAACGACATGGATAAATTTTAACGGGTGTCAATATTTTGAGTTCTGTAGAAAAGGGAAGCTGGTAAAATGATTCTAATGGAACCAGATGGAAAGACGAGATGACGAGGGGTAGTAATGGGGTGAGATATTAGGGAATGGAGGTTGGTTTGGTAGGTAACGCCAGTAGACATGAATTCTTCGGTTAGTGTAGGTGAAGGTTGGTTGTTTGTTTAAATGGTGGTTAAGATTGAAGAAAATATAAGTACTAAATCGGGGAATCTATTATATTAGTACATGTCAAGCATTGTATATATAGTGAAGTCGGTATATTTCTTGAAGGTTGTCATCGATAGCATTTCATCTGAAAAATCGATATTTGATTCTGACTAGTCAATATTTTTGTTCCATCATGTTTGTACAGTAATAAAATGTATTTCTGCCTTAGTTTCTTTCAAAAGATACTTATTGCATCTCGGAAATTGTTAGTATAGAGACACTAATCAATACTGACCTAAACAGTCATTTAATATTTTTTTTTTTTACATTTCTCCATCTTTCTCAGCTTTAAGATTAACAATTACATTTGCTTAGGAGAAATATTAAACTATGTAATCTCTTAATATTACTTGCATTTCATAATAGTAGGTAAAAATAGTTTGCTTTTGAAAATCTATTTAGAATGTTGTCGTAATGAATTGCTACATACAGCCTTTTGAGTCATTCATGGATCGTTGATTCTTCTTATGGTGAGTCTAATTGTACTTTATTTTTAAAACACATAAAATCTGTAAAAATCATTTATAACAAAAACACCTATTACAAACCAAAAGATTTGTCATTCCATTAAATCACGAATATTTAGGTAAGCGTCGTTGAGCCTGGTCAGTAAAAAATGGGTGACCATTTGGGAATACAAGGTGCTGTATGTGCTCTCCGCTTATCTCAGCATTGGTTCCAGTCGTTCTCGACTTATCCTTGCCACTGGATTCAAGCAGTGCCAATTCAGGAAAGGTGTGGTTGGAGATATTGCAACCCTTGCATCATAATTACACGCACAGCTACCCTTACAGGGGGGTATCCATTGTCTCTCAAGACTAAACGGAGACCATGATAACTTTTCAGTAAGCTTTGGTATTTAAACACCTCTTTATCCAGATAAAACGAAAACTTGCATCTTTATACTTCTGATTATAAATTAACATGAACAGTGTTAATTAATCTAAATTATTAATCATAATACAGGACAAAATTGATAGTACATTAAATCACACTAGGCCAATAAACGAATATTTACTTTTCGTATGTTAAGTAGATTATACTGCTTTTTTCTTAAAAAAAACGAGAATATACGAAAATGTCCATCCTTATTCTTCTTAAAAATTCATTTTTAAAGCAGGTATACAAATACATATACGATTTAAAATAGATCTTCATTTGTAAATATTATCAATTGAGTATTGTTATACTTAAACTGATTACTGTTGTCCTGTTCTTAATAAATTACTGTATTTCGATTCCATTTCTTTAAATGGCAACATTTTTCTATACTGTCCGACCAATATTAAAATAGCATCACTTCACGTCGAAGCAAAAGCAGACAGTAACATTATTAGTGCTTACTTTTACAAACAAAAATTCCGGCCGCAGATGTTAGGGCCTCAGACTAAATAACAAAGAGTAGCATTTTCGATATTTGTTCTCGACTTTTTTCTCCTTTTTTTTTAATCGATTACTTGATATTACTACATTGTTTTCACTTAGTGTTCATATTTTTTTCTCCCTTTTTTTAATCGATTACTTGATATTACTACATTGTTTTCACTTAGTGTTCTTTTTTTTTCTCTTTCATTTGGAAATCTATTTCTTTTTATTAATATAATGCTCAGTTAAAACTAAAGATGTATGGCCGGGCCCCGAACGTCGGGGTAAACCAATTATGGTTTAAGGAAAATGTTGTGAGAGGATGTCAATATTGGCGGCATACAATCCCAACGCTCGGAGGAACCATATTTATTTGGGGGACTCACGTGGTCGGGTTCGTTTACATTTGAAGGGCCTTGATTAACTAAAGGTTTCTAATCCTTATATTATTAGAATAAATATTGCTATTCGGGTCACAAATTATTTTAAGGGAAATACAATTAAGAATTTATATTTGGGGTTTACTTAGCAATTTGTGACCTATTTGCGTTACGCACCGAATATAAAATATAAAATTATTAATCGACCACGTGGAGAACCAAAATGTCTAAGAGGTTAAAATCAACACAGGAAATGCAATGAAATGGAAAGAAAGAAACCATTATAACAACATTTATATAACTAATTTTACATTTGAGAGAGATGTGAAGAAAGTGTTAATTTTTCGTTTAGGTAACTCGTGGTTTTGGTAGAGAAAGTTCGCTGAATGAACCAGAGTTGTGTGAGAAATGTCTGTATATATTCCTTAGTGCATCTGTGTGCGTAAGAGATACAGAACTGGTGTTTGGATGAGTTCTTTGTTCGGTGATGAGAAATAAAAGATGTTACATACTTTATGCCTTCCCTTTCCTCATTCAAGCCACGAGAAAGGGGGAGGTGGACAGCGACCTTCATATGTATGTGCTGTTATCTGGAACCGGAGAGAAAAAAGAGAGCGAGAGGGCTTGCTGCTGCTTTTTATAAGGGTTAAAATCTTGCGTTGCTAACTGGCGTGTCGTTTCTTGATTGGCTGAATATTTCAGCCAGTGTCTTTTCACGGGATTTCCTCTTCTATGTCAGAGACGAAGAAAGGGTATCGGTCAACGCCATTTGCTTTCCTGCATTGCCTTTTTGAGATCACTACAATGCAATGCAATAGCGTAAAGTACTGAAACTATTCGTAAACATTTCAGCTACTTTAATACATGTTTATTAGTTGAAAAACTCTTTTAAATAGGGTCTCTGGATCGAGACTAATAAATACATTTTCTTAGGAATTCTACGAAGACTGATGACAGAACAGATATTACATTTTGATCCCATCTTAGACTTGTGAAAAATTTCTAATTGTAATTAACAATCAAATTAGGAAGTTCAATTTATCACATTGATAATTGAATAACAACACGACAGATAATGCCGTAGTTCTTTTTATGTTTGCCAATTTTTGCAAGAGATTTCTCCACCCGGGCAACGCCGCGTATGGACAACAAGTATTTTATAAATATTTATGTATTTTGTCTCTTTATATTTGTATGATACATATTTTTATTTTGTCTGTAAAACATTTTAAATATTATATTTTATCTGTGCCATATTTGTATACGCTAGTATTTTGTCTGTTACATATGGGTATGCATTTATATTTTGTAGCATATTTTTATGTATTTATATTTTGTTGATAACACATTTATATATTTCTGTATTTTGTCTGTAATATATTTGTATGCAACATAAGTTTGTCTCATACATATTTTTATATAACACATTTTATATATTTTTGTCTAACATTTTAATACATTTATATTTCGTTTGCAATATAAGTTTATCTCTTTATAGCTTGTCTGTAATATATTTGTATATCTTTATATTTTGTCTGTAATATATTTGTATATCTTTATATTTTGTCTGAAATATATTTGTATATCTTTATATTTTGTCTGAAATATATTTGTATATCTTTATATTTTGTCTGAAATATATTTGTATATCTTTATATTTTGTCTGAAATATATATTTATATTATTAGGATTATTCGAATTACTATCCTCATCTTGGTTGTTATATTCACAACGTTTTGGCAGATGTATTATACAGACTCATGTGTATCTTTTGGAACTTGGGAATCTTTATGTCGACTTCTGGAACCTATACCAAATTTCGAACTGAATGCTTTATTTAATTCACAGGGGTAGATTGTTCTCATCTCGTCAACCATAACCAGGTAGACGTGTTAATTTTATGTTATTCTTAGATGTTATCGCTTTGGTAAGGATTGAATCTTTAACCTTCAAAAGATTTCACTTAGAACTGATTGGTAACTAACGCCATTAGCTGTTACGTCACATGGCCACGTGCACAATTCTAGTATGAATATTGGGAGACACAAACTTTATCTTGGCTTGAGAGTGCACTATTATTTACTTATATATATATATATATATATTTACCAGGGATTTATCTTAGAACTTTATTGCATTTTCATGGTAAATCCGATCGCGAAAGTGCACTTCTATCCAACATTTCTGTATAGTATAATTCTGTATTTTTTGAGAAATAAAAACAGAGTGCTCAATTACGTCAACGGGTAGGGTAAGAATTTGAGAAAGAAGTGGAAAGATGAATTGAGGAGAGATTCTATTATCGTGGCAGTGGTTCAGGCTACAAAAATGTCACTAAGCAATAGACTTTTGAGAGTTAAACTGTACCATATTGGAAGTGACATAATAGACGTATGTCATTCGAAAATAATAAAAAAAGTGGAAGCAGATAGTAGGAGGAACTATAAATGTGAACCTAAAGTCGGTCCACCTGCAATTACACATTACTGTAAAACTATGGAAGTACCAACTAGTGTGCTAGACGGGAAACACTGCCTGCCTTAGTTGGGATTCAGGCTCAACGCTTCACCCAAAGTCATAACAGAAGTCCTAAAAATGTGCTGATGAAGAGCAGTAAAACCCCTAAAGTTCACAAATCGAAAACAGTAGTGTAATGTGACACTGGCAGTTTCAATATAGATGCAGTCATAGATATCGGTGGTTTGCTGGTGGAAGATGGAGTTTGGCTGAAGAAAAAAAGACGCTTGTAACCATATAAATGTGACTGGGTTAAAATGCATGATTTTGGCATTGAATGTTTTTGGAAGAAGTGAAAGTTAGAATTCAGTTAGGTGGACTTTACAGTCAATGAAAACAGGAGAACACGAACTAAGTATACTGGAGAAATGATAGTAAAATGGAGAGTGGAAATACTGAGCGAGTTGATATTTGAGTTCGAATTATAAATAAACGCAATCTTTGCGTCCTTGGAAAAATAACTCAGATGTACAAACATGAACTAACAAAACATGGTTCACAAATGGTGAAAGGCAAAAAAAAAGAAGCTTACTATGTTGTTTCAGGAATGAAAAACTAAAAGACTTAGATGGTAGGCATCATATGAACGTGTACAGGACTTTATATTTCGTATGAAAAGTCAATCCACTTGTAAAAAAAATTGGAAGCGAAGAGGGTGTTTAAAACCTGCGTCGGATATCAATCGACTGGATATGCATGATCCTGGTGAAGTTAGGACTGCAGACAATTGAATGAGACAAATTATTGAAATTGATCGCAAAGTGTGCAATAGTCAATGATTATCTGTGGACCTGGGCAACTGATAATATAGAGAGAATTACATGCAGAAATAGTGGTTCTGGTTTCAGAAGAACTGAAGAATGTAATATTTCATCCAGATCGAGTAGTGGAGTCAGTGACATGATTTTCCACTCCGAATTCTTCCCAGCAATGTTTAGAAAATGGAACACAAAATGGTACTATAGGGCAGTGTATAGACCAGTGAGAAGCTGTTCAGTTGAAGATACCCAACAAGTGATTCATGGTACAATGGTGTAGAGGGGTGGTTACTAGTAACGGATACATTGCTAAGTAATAATCAGTTCTAAGTGACAGTCTTCTGGAGGTTGAAGGTTCAATCGTCAGTGCGGGTGATACTAAAAATACAATTACGAATTACTTAAAACTTCTACCCAGTCATGGCTGACGGAATGAGTGAAAGTTACGCCCATGCATAAAATTAAGTGTTTTGTTCGAAATTCAGTACAGATCCCCCAGTTCAGCAGAAAGATTCCCGAGTTCAATAAAATGCATCTCGAAAAAGGTCAAAGGTTACATGGGCCAAAGTATAGTGAGAATAACATTCAAGATGAGAACAGTAGTCCGAATAATTAAAATAATACAAATTATCAATCCTCATCTCAAAAATTCCAAAACAGTGGGAAATGGTTTAGTTGAAAATGCCCAACACGTGATCAATGGTACAATGGTGTAGAAATTTGGTTACTAGAGTTAAATTGCTTAACCACCTGACAGTTGAGATGCTTTTGAATATTTCGGATTTGTGGCCCACTCACTCGATTAGGACATGTGCATGGAGACGATACAATTAAAACGGTTTCGATGCAAAAACAATAGACAGAATACCATGAATGGCTCTGGATGTGATGCTATTTCATATGAAATGATTTTTAGGATCTGGGCAGCGTGTAGTTAGAACGAGTGAGAAAGAAAAGAAACATAGGATTTTACTCGTGAGAGAAGAGAAAATAGCAACAAGTGTAGTATTTTATGGAGATAATGAAGTAGATTGTTAAAGGGAGGAATTACGGGAAGGAGGAGAGAGCTTATAAACCCCGGAAAGGCAGAAGAGGAGTTTATTTTGGTGAACATAATAAGCAGAGAGAGAGAGAGACAGACAGACAGTCAGAGAGAGTGTGTGTGTGTGTGTGAGAGAGAGAGTGAGAGTGAGAGAGAAAAGATTAAAACTACCAAGCACCCCCCCAAATTTCGTCGCAATGATACAGCTCTATTGGTTTATATTTTTCATTCGAAGGATGCATTCCTAGGAACGACCCTTTTTACTGTTCAATCTGTATATGGCAACTTGTAGGCTAGCTTCGTGTCTCACCAACCGCTTAACTATCTCAAAATCCGTCTATGCTCATCTATCATTTGATCTGTCCGACCAATGATGGCTTCAAATTACTCACTCTCCTCCCCATATCAATGAAATGAGGAAAGAAGATATGTTACAACATCCTGATCTAAGATTATTCATTTCAAAATGAAGGATTACTAAAATCTAATTGCCTTTTCTTTTTAATTTACCCTTTCTTTGTTTATAATTATAACATGTTTTTAAGTGAATGCTGTGACCGTATATGTAATAAAATATTTGTGTTCTTTTCATACACGACACATAGTATTGTACGGATTTACTGCAGTTGAGACAGGCTTTTGAACTCAACTGTGTGTTGAAACCCTTGAACCATTGTCAGCAAGCTGACATTGATTAAAACCTCAGCTCAGCTGATACGATTTATTTGCTAAACATCTGCAACATTACCAAGAAAAATTGGTCATTTTTCAATGTTAAAGATGTTAGCTATGAATATTATGACAACGATCATATGTAACGAGAAAATAGCAGGTGGTTCATTGTTGGCTTTTATGCTAGTCATATATATATATATATATATATATATATATATATAAAGAAAAATAATTTGGATAGAATCCGATGAAATATTGAGGAAGAGTGGAAAAAGTAAATAATCAGGAAATGAAATAAAATCAAAGAATATATATGAGGGAGTTTAAAGTATGAAATTTCAAACCAAATAGAATGTTTAGTATATGAAATAGTAGATACACATGTGCAGAGATTAGAAAAAATAAGGATAGAAACACATTATTGAAGCAATGATGATCCCTTAAATAATGTTAAGACTAGTGTAAATTCTTGGAAGCAAACTAATATAGTAACTACAAAAAGAAATTGACTTACATGAGTGATTTTCTACTGAACGACTTGGGACTAAAATGTTGTTGTTTTTTTTTCCGTATATAGTTTTAATGGTTGAGAAACTTCCGAGACTATATATATATATATATATATATATATATATATATATATATATATATATAATATTTATAAATAAATATTAATTATTTATTACCTACAGACATCGATGTTTCATGCTAACGCAATCTTCAGTGCAGGAAGTTAATTTCCGACGGTAAGCGGGCGCGAACTCCAATCACAAATTGCCACTGATTCGCAGTCAAGAGCATTTTCCCGTTGGCCACCACAAATTAGCTTAGAATTAAGGAGGAATTTAACTTTGTAAATACCAAGTCGGCGGGTATTTTACAACAAGCAGCGAAAGTGATCTACAACAGCAAATGGTGTTGGATCTAGCAATGAAGCTAGTAGTAAATCGTACAATTCATAATGAAGCACCAGTTTTTGAACCACTTTCGTTTGGCAGAAGCAGCAGCCATCTTACTATAAGTGTTACTGCCATTATTCACCCGCTACCTACACACCTCCTACTACACACTGGGTTTTATCTACTTGTGGCCTACCAAATTCTAAAACTATGAAATCACCTTGCACCAAGCCAGATACTTTGGAGACACACAGTCAGTAAGAAGATTTCTTTTACGTTTTATGCAATCACACACTGACTGACACATGAAAATATATATAAGAACTTTGTCTCTTATAAACCCACACTCAAGAAGATGATTATTCGTACAAAGGCTTTACTGCATGTAATTCTTTGATATAACTTGTTGTCTCGCTTGCTATACACTTTTCTTTTTATGTTTAGTGATCCACTTACTGCATGCTCATTAATTATCCGTAAATATCTGAAAACATGCCTAACCTGCGACACACTTATTTGTGGATCTGTATAACTGAGGAGATTAACAGCTGAATCGAATAAAGTTATTTTTAATCAAATAAAATAGATGTCACCATTTAAAAAAAAGGTTTAATCACTAAAGAAAAATATAATGTACATCCATATATATATTTATATATCATGCTATCTAGTTCAATCAATGCAGATAAAGTAATTCTTTCATGAAGACTTGTGCTATATTTTTTTCAAGAAGACAAATGCATTCTGTGAGGAATTGTTCACACTGTTCAATTTCTTTCGATGAATCATTGGAACCATTGTTGCATTTCAATTCTTCAGATTCCAATTCAGTCATTTCAATGTGCAGAATTGCAATAAAAGACTTCTATTGTCAGCGGGACGATTCCGATTTTAAAATTTGGATTAGTTAAGGATTTTTTCTCTTTCATTTTTTAGAAAAAAAATGTACATACAACCGTTTTCTTAGTTTTTATTTTTTTGCAAAAACTCCATAGAACTCTTGAATGGTTTCTGTGAATACCATGAATGGTAAGACAGCCATTGGAATAATACCAACCCTCTGTTTTGTGAATATGTTCATCAGAGGCAAAGCTTCTGATTCTCACTACACACTGTATGCCTATTTTATTCCCAGTCAATAAGTAAAACTATAAATCTATCATAATAATGTGTGCCGTGTACTCGTGTTATTCATCTCTTACTAACGCTTTTCCAAGTGCAAATTTAAGACTCAGTGCAACGAAAACGATCCACCAAAATATGGCTAATAAAATATACTGCTCGATCTAAATTATCACCAAAACAACTCTCACCTCTTTTTTTAGTACTAAGTTATAAAATCGATGTTTAAAAAGCTCTGAACTTTTAAGAGAAAATAGTTAGTTGTTTATGTTTCGGGAGGATTGATAATTTGGATTATTCAGACTACTATCCTTATTTTGGATGTTATTCTCACGTTTCCACGCGGCGCAAAAGATAAAGTGCTAAGTAATAATCAGTTCTAAGTGACAGTCTTCCGGGGGTAGCAGGTTCAATCCTCAGTACAGGCGATACTAAGCGTATGATAAAAAATACTTTAGACTTCTACCCAGACATGGCTGACGGAAGGAGAACAATATACTCCCATGAATTAAATAAATGGTGCAGTTTGAAATTTTATACATATATCCGAGTTCGACAAGATGCACCCTAAGTCGGAAGTTACAAAATGTTGATTATGCCGTGTGTGTCCTAACAGAAAAAAAAGTAAAAATGAAAGTTTTTTTTTTTTTAACTATGTCCGAAAATGAGTTCTCTTAGTTTTGTTCTTTGAATCTGGGGATTCTTTTGCTTATAAAATCCAGAACTGTATTTGTAAATGCTTCGAGAAAGTAAACAATGAAACGGTCGTAATTCTTCGAGATAAAAACCAGTATATTACTTTTTTATAAGATCTTTTGTTGTCTGTCATAATATATATATATATATATATATATATATGCCTGTATGTATAACAAACATATATGCAGAGGTACATTATAGGAGCAATGAATTAAGCTAACAGTAGAAAGTTCAAGAATAAAAAAAATAAAAAGTAAAACGCCCACATTAGTTATAACACAAGTTATAACATCTAAAAGAAAAAAAAAAGAGAAAATGTTTTCTAGGTTTACTTTTAGGGTAAACGTGTCTGATATAATAAAAAGAGAAAAGGTATTTTCGCTTAGTGTAATACGTTTTAATAGGTATCGTGTTTTAATAGTATTTCGTAGATAGTGGACAGTGTTTAATGGCGGTCCTTCAACAAGTCAGGCCCAGCTTTAAAAGCTGGGTAATAAAATCGAGAGGAGGGTTCTTCCTGGCATAAAACATCAAGCCTCAAAGAATTTTGATTTTAGTCCCATTTTTTTATTTTTTTTACATAGAATTGTTTGGCTCACATTCCAAAAATATTTTCATGGTTCACTATGTGTGAAGTTTGCGACGGAGGCGGGTTACTATTTAGCATTTTTTGGCTCACAATCCAAAAATATTTTTATGGTTCACTATGTGTGAAGTTTGCGACGGAGGCGGGTTACTATTTAGCATTTTTTGGCTCACATTCCAAAAATATTTTCATGGTTCACTATGTGTGAAGTTTGCGACGGAGGCGGGTTACTATTTAGCATTTTTTGGCTCACAATCCAAAAATATTTTTATGGTTCACTATGTGTGAAGTTTGCGACGGAGGCGGGTTACTATTTAGCATTTTTTGGCTCACATTCCAAAAATATTTTCATGGTTCACTATGTGTGAAGTTTGCGACGGAGGCGGGTTACTATTTAGCATTTTTTGGCTCACAATCCAAAAATATTTTTATGGTTCACTATGTGTGAAGTTTGCGACGGAGGCGGGTTCCTATTTAGAATTTTTGGGCTCACATTCCAAAAATATTTTCATGGTTCACTATGTGTGAAGTTTGCGACGGAGGCGGGTTACTATTTAGCATTTTTTGGCTCACAATCCAAAAATATTTTCATGGTTCACTATGTGTGAAGTTTGAGATGGAGGCGGGTTACTATTTAGCATTTTTTGAGCTACAGCAGTTGACCTAGATGTACGTTACACCAAGTTCAGTTTCGAAATAATTTGAGGCAGGGTTTGGGTACTTTTAGTAACTATTGATCGAACTAGCAGTGTATTGTTGTTATTACGTGTCGACTCTCGATTGGACAAAAGCTCAAATCAGCAGGGTTTTTTCCAATCACAGGGGAAGAAATATTCAGTGCCGAAATCTTGCACGTTCTATAAAAACTATAACACAGCGTTTCTCTATTTCCTGTTCTCTACTTTTCAGAGACACCATTCCTTCATACGTCACAATCCAGTCTGCCTCCCTTTGGACCTCGAAAGGCTTTCGGGGATAGCGCACACATGTCGGGCGACATACACGAACTTCTGTACGCCCAGTGAAGCATACACACGCTGCTCACCGAATTCACATACACAGTTCATACATACACTCACTAACAAAACAGGTACGCTAATATATACACACATATCCTCATGCATATCGTATTAACACACATGTAAACGCAGGCAGCGCCAACCAAACCAAACATGCGTACTCAAGTTCTCCTTGTAGATAAAACAACTTTTCTTTAGTCAAGAACATTCCTTGGATACTCAAAACATTCGTATTCTACAAACTCTTTATATTTCGTTGTATACTAACCAGTTGTCTATACTAAATAAAAATATTTTTTATCGATTTCAAATCCAATATACAGCATACTGGATTTATAAGTTAAGACGTCAACATACCTCACCAAACACAGCCAAAAAACGCTCCTCAATAGCCTGTTGAGTTTGTATTGTTGGGTTCCTTCACTTATTAGGTAAAAGTTAACACTAAGTGTCACATAACCGCATAACTATGTGAAGGTTTTAATTTACTCATGTAATTCTTATGTTTTTATAAGAGTTTGTCCATCAGTTTGTCGGTTCGTTTGTTATTATGTCACTATTTACTCGTCTCCCCACAATGGCAGAGTTAGACACATGGTCGGTTTTTAATTTTTAAACTCCCTAAAAAGAGGTACTCTGGATTCACGCAAAAATAAAAATTGATTCAGTCTAGAAGGAGTTCTCCTTTACTGACCGAGGACAGAAAAAGATGAAATGTAGTATCTGAACAGATACTACACTTTGCTTTTAGCCAAAAGGCCAAAGAGTTGGTCTGTCGTTTAATTACATTTTCATCATTAAACATTCAGGTTAAATGGGCACATCTTATTTTAGATGTACACAAGCATCTCTATAAGATGATCGTCTTAAAGACTTAAGTTTTATATCGTCTGTGATTGTTGCATAGCGTGGGGTGTGCTTCGAACAACTGGCCGGCGTTGTGTTGTGGACAGAAAATGGCTTTTTGTCTCTTTCGTTGACATGTAGTAGATGGCTCATTGGATAGTTATGTCTCGTTGTAAAGATGGTTGTAATGGAGATGTAGCAGCTAAAGTGTCTGCGTCTTCCTCTCTCCTTGTAGCTGCTATAATGTATCAAAATAAAAAACACAAACACATCTTTGCTCAGTAACATCATACCTTTTGATGTTTGATTCTTTTACACATTACGTAAGCTTCCACCCACTTGCTATCCTGAAAGGATGAACAAAGACAGAGCTTCGAAAAACAGCCTCCGAACACAGTCAGCTCACAGGCCAAAAGAGACAAATCGTTCTCACTTGTTCGCCACGTCTCATTTCGGACTTCCTGTTCGTGACGTCACATTCTGTGATGTAGTATTAATTCTAAAAGGTTTAAACTTTTAATGGCTTTTCCACTTTGTTACTTAATTTTAACCGTATTTTAACACACCCATATCTACATATCTACATATTGCTGCAGATTTAAGATTTAAAATAGCAGAATCATGTTGACACATCGGTTTTCGTTTGATCACCGAAGTTAAGCGACGTTGAGTCCAGTCAGTGTCAGATGGATGACCATTTTGGAATACTAGGCGCTATATTGTAGAGGACAGTGACACCTTTCCACAAAAATCTGTAGAAACTAACATCGTCATTTCCGCTGACCAGGATATATAGGCGACCGTTTATGAATTCAATATTTTCTAGAAACTTCTTTCTTCAGAGGAAACCGGCTTAACCTGACCAGGTTGAATGCTGCAAATGGACATTTCCGATTTTTAAACTTACTTATACATACCATCATCAGATTCGGTTTAACGTCCATTTTACATGCTGGTATGCTTGGACGGCTTAAAGAAATCGACTTCCAAAGTAACCAATCTCTGGTAAGGTCAATCCTTTACACATCCATCATGTCATTCTCATATTATTTCTCACTATTCAATGCATAAAATCTGCGCATATTCAATGCATGTCCTCAATCTTCACTGGGCAGGTTTCACACTGCGTAGGCATGTCTGATAGACTCTTCCATTGGTCGACAGTGGTAACACTTTGCTGGTTAGTACTGAGAGGAGTTTCCTGAACTTACTTCACCCATTCCTAATTCTTAAAATCACACTAGCACCTGCTCCACCCTGTGCTCCAATGCACCTAAATCTTAATATTGCTACATCATGATTAGTTTGAAAGTAGCGTTGTAATGTGGCTCTTAAGAATATCCGTTCTGGTTTTAAATAGAAAAGTCTTTAAAAAAACAAACAAAAAAAAACGATCCATTCTAAACGATTACTTAATCAATTTTTTTTTCCTCTCGAGTTTTCACTGACTTTTAAATTAATCAGTCGAACATTAGCACCGTAATCAAGACTGCATATCATTCTCTCCTTTTTTTACAACTTTCTTCTTTATTTGCTTTTTAAACAGTGAAAAGACAATCATTTCCGGAAGATAAATAAAACAAACTCCGAAGCAAATTATCTACATGTATGTATTGGTTCTTAGCAAACATACGAAAAGGAAGGAGAAAAAAAAAGTCGCACACGTGATGTATTATTTCAAATAGAAAAGATACTCAATCAGATTTACTAAAAACAACTTCTCACAACACTAAGAGCTTCAATCTGATAAACAATAATAAAACAATATTTGGTATAGTTTAATTTGTACAAAAGCTTAGTAAACACATTTCTTTCTATTTATTTATCCTCATCTTTATTTGTACCTTTTGTTTTATTTGTCAGTATTTTTATGATTTTCTATTAACACTTGATACATTTAGAGTGGGGGAGGTTTTCTATTCACCGACCTTGAATAGAAAGAACTCGTGTTTTCCTTGATTAGAAGTTTTGTTGGAAAAGACGTTATAAAAAGGGGGAGGTATTGTTAAATAAATGCGTGTGACATGTGCAGATTTGAATTCATTTTGTAATTCTTTTTTACTGGCACAAACACAAGCTGTTTTTTTATTATATAAATTGGTTTATTAATGGTAAAAAGCAGTTGTGAAAATGCTTAACATTGGCAAAATGTATAATCAGCACAACTTAATAGTGCGCCTGTCTTGCTAGATCTTGTAAAGTTATTGAGACCTAATGAAAAATCAAGAAGAGTAATTACTTTTATTTATATGATACATACTTTTACAACTTAGTCTATTTCAGAAATGTTACTACTTACAAATTCAAATAATCAATTTAATTTTTATTCTATTTTACATGTATATTTAATTTCCCCTATCTTTAAGCTGCCCAAGTTCGTTGTGACGTGTCCTTGTGGTACTGCTGAAACAATTTTGACAAAAGAAGTCATGCTAAGGAAGCTTACACATGGCCTTGTAAAATTTTCAGTCATTTCTATGAAATATTTTGATGAAGATGAGATATGAAACCTAACGATATGAGTTGATTTAATTGTGTTGTTTAGTCTATCTACTTTGTCTATTTCTCTCAATCTACCCAGTATATAAAATTATCTCGCCGGCTTTTTGGAGTTAGTCATTGGTGTGACCTTAAAGGGCCGAAAATATAAGACAAAAAGGAGGTAGAGTTAACAAAAGTATGTATTTATAGAAAGTACAAAAGTAATGATTTCCAGAGATTGGTCATAGCGACCATGTCGTTTACCACCATTATCACTATTGATAATGTCATTTAATGTCCATGCGATAATGCAACAGAGTATATAACCATAACACCAATTCCACCTCTTTTTACTTTTTAGACTTGTTCTGTATGGAGTCTATATTTTTCTTTAGAGAATTTCACGCAATTAACTCTGATCTTTCATTTTCTTTTGGATCTTCTATTTTCTGAAGAAGTTTGTGGTGTTGATCACCATAACAACAGTCATTGATAGCGATTAATTTGATAAATCAAGATTTGATTCCGACTAATTTTTCTTTTTTGTCACTTGAACTATGATCGTTATCAATAAAACATTATTTCGTTTCGATTTCTTTCAAATAATACTTGTTCTGGCTCGAAACATTGTTAACAGAACCATTTTCACTGCTTCAGCTGACTAATAAGCCATTACGTTTTCCTTTTCTTTGTAAGGTTTCAGCATCCAAAATATCATTTTCGTTTATTGAAGAACGGATTTGGAACGCTTAAGCAAACAGATAATATGGTAATTTGCTATTAAACTATAATATTAGAATAATAATATCAATTTAATCAAGAAATTACAGTTTTTCTGTTGATTTTTTGTTGGGATAATATCGTGGCGTTTGCGGTGGACACACATGAATAGCTAATAAATGTTTTACTTTAGAATTAATTTAAAGGTTTTAACTTTAGAATTGATACTTATAGAAGATACTAAAATTTGATTAATATGGGGTTCAGAGATGGGAGCAGGACTTTCTTAGATTCATCGATTTTCCCGGGCAACGCCGAGACAAAGAGCCACTGCTAGTATGTATATATATATATATATAAATATATATATATATATAAACTCAATGTCTGTGTATAATGTTTGTGGGTTCCCTATAGAGACAGATTAGAGAATCTATGTAAAATCTAAAAGGGGTATTCATATGTAAAATGTACCGGGGAAGTCAATGGAAGTATTCCCGAATATCTAAGTGCACACCTTAGGGGCTATGAAGCCATAACCCCCTTAAAACTTCAAATATATCCTATTTTGATGAAATTTATACTATGTATAAAAGTCTTTGGGGAAAACAATGGAAGTGCTCTCCAATCTCTATGTTACCCTGTATGTGCTGAATCTCTACATGCTCCCACCTCTAAGTGACCCATGGGGACAGACCCCACCTTTTAAACTTCAAATATGTATATTCGATTTTAATGAAATTTAAACCATATGTATAAAACACTAATTCAGAGTTTTCCAATATTTCAGCTTCTTCTGACTATATTAGAGGGGTGAAACGGAGTAGGGAGGTGCAGTAAAAACAAAGAAAGTAATATGGTGTTATAAGCATAGTAAAAAAAAAAGTATATAGTAATGATCAACGTTGTGTTATCCTGCTAGTATATAATATAGTCATCCACAGACACCTGTTTCGTCGTATCACAACTCTTCGGTGTGGTTAGACACAGCTAATGTACCGACACAGAGATTCAAAACCTGAACGCAAGGTCACTTCCAACTGCAATTAGTGTTGTCGTGAATCTTACCAGCTGCCGATAGTATAAGCAATCACAATGCTTTATCTATTTTTCTTTTATTTACATTTTACGTTACTAGTAAACTAAGAGAACTTAATTTCTTTTATAGAAGATTATTGCTTTATGCTGAGTTGAAACCACTATGGGAAGCATATATATATATATATATATATATATATATATATATATATATATATATATATATATGGTTCTTACAACATCTACTTGTCTTTGAAGATTGAAGATAGAAAAAAATATCCAAGTTCTGGAATTACAACCCTTAAAAATAAGAGGTCCGTATCATTCTCGGTTGGATGATGATATTAGTCAAGGGGATGTTTGGTCTTGGGAAGGATGGGACAGAGGAGGTGATGCTGAGCAAAAGGAGCCGGCTAAGGGTTAAGAAAAGAATCACATGATATGGTCTGTGGGTGGGTGTGGAGGGCAAGGAAATGTCCCTGTGAGAACATAAAAACAGACAAGGGTGATAGCGATAAATACAAGATAGGTTATACTGATCCGAGGGAAGTTCTCACTTTACCCGCACTCTGATGACTGCTAGTCCCTCACCCCATACTCATGAGGGTAGGTAGGGAAATTTTATAGGTCGCCCTAGTGACTGGGAAGAAAAAATTGCCTGAGAATTTTGTATGTTTCTTTGGCCTTATTTCCAAACATGCATAACCAATCTTTTTTTTTTTTTACTAATGAATCACCGTTTATCAAGGCTCTAAAGCAACTCGAGGATAAAGGTTAATGAGCTTGTCAGGTGGACAGTGAGACATCGTGATTTCGAGACGATGGTTGAAACTGGTCAGCATTCGATTATTTAAGGATTTGATAACATTGGACTTGGAAACGAGTATGTTGTAGTCAGCTGGGAAGAAGCCACGTGGTATTGTGATCCACAGATGAGTAGTTCTTGGAAAAAAACTCTGCTCATGGAAGTTATGTTTAGCTCCAGGTACAGAAAAATTATTTACAGTAGTTGTAGCTCAACGAGTTTTTTTTTCTGTAAGTGCTTTACAGGGGTAACCCTAGATTGGAGTTTAGTCAAGCACCTACCATGAAAATAACGATAGAGTAGAGAAAGACAAGCAACGTATTTTCTGTGAGAAAGAGGTTGGAGGGAAGAAAAGAGGACATCTCGCACGATATTTCGAAGTCGATTTTGTACTCTGTCAAGACAAGGAAAGAGTGCTCTGCATGGAACCTCCTCAGATGTGGCAACAGTACTCCATCTTAGGACGTATTTGGCTCTTATACAGGTAGATGATTTCGTCAGGAGAGATATGCTTTCTAAAATTGTAGAATTATCATTTTTCCTACAACCTTGGCAACAAATTTGACATAATTGTTAAATTTCATGTCTGAAGTTCAAGTCAGTCCTAGAAGCTTATCAAAGTAGGAGGCTTTCTCAAGAAGAACACCATTGATTTCCAAAGTGAGGATCCAAGCGTTAGTAGTGAAAGGAGAGAAGCTTCGTTTTAGACGTATTAAAAGTAACCAGCCACTTCTTTCCTCATTGCAGCATGTGCTCCAGGTCGGACGAAACAGAATCAGAAAGATGTTGATCATTAATGCCTTCGAAGTGCTGTCATAGATGGTTGTGTCATCTGCATAAATGTCAACAAATGTGATTTGAGAGATCATTGATGAATATCAGAAAAAGGGTTGAGCCCAGAATGGATTCTTGGGGCATGCTTGTTTTGTTTATATGCTTCAGACTTTTGTCTACAACGACTACTTTTATAAACCTATCAGAAAGAAATATTTGCTGGTTGAGAAGAGATTTCCAGATATTCTATAGCTAGCAATATTGTGAAGCGGTCCTTTGGGCCAAAACTCATCAAAAGGCTTTGATATGTCAACAGCTATTGCTCTAAAAACGAAGCCTCTATCAATAGATTCACTGATCATGTGCGATATTACAGTCTTTTGATGAGTTTTGGCACAAAGGTCCGCTTCACAATATTGCTAGCTAGTCAGTTGTTTATTTTGCAGGACGAAATCCATATTGCTTGTCACTGAGTAGATTGTTTTTGCTGAAGTGGTTAATAACTTCAGCATCTATCACAAATTCAAATAACTACTCATGACGCACAGGAGGCTGATTGGTATGTACCGAGATGCAGAAGACCGATCTGTAGTGTTTTTAATACTGATCAGACTGACGAAGTTTTCTAAGCAACGATCGAACAGCTTTGTAAGAATAGGAGCTAGTCCCAGTTGCAGCTTTTTAAGCACTATGATGGGAACATTGTCATGACTAGCTGCTTGTTTAATATTATATATATATATATAGCGCACACCCACTATCAAACATGATGGAAAGAATGATGCTTCAACAGTGTTTGAAGTCGCTATTTATCTAGATATATTGCTAAAACATTTAAATTAAATCATAGAATTACGTCAGTAATTTAAATTTACATATATGAACAAATGATCTTATGTGATTTCTGATGACCTAAAGAAAACAAACGTCGACTTATAATATGGGGAATTTCTTTCTGAATTCATTTCAGTTGACAGGACAATTCTGATGTAGTTATCTGACTTGCTATTTGCTTTCTCACTTCACCTCACCATTTAAAATAGTTTCGTTCAATGGATAGAAAAAAGCATGTGTTTTACTCACTACATTTGCCGACAGGATGGAACTACAAAGATGTATATATATATATACAAATAAATACACACTGGTCTTTATTATAGAGTGGAGGAGTATATATATATATATATATATATATATATATATATATTCACACTAAGACAAAAGAATAAGCACATGCCCTGAACTTCATATTGCCATTTTTATCGTTTTTATTTATTTTTTTTATTTATTTCTGTAACTTCATAAATAAAATTGTTGTCTTTACTATTTACTATGAATGCAGACTCCATGCTAAAAAATACATGATACAACATTAATATCACTATTGGATTCCTTGTCAAATTTAATTCGATAAGATAATCTTTGCTCTTTGTATATGGCTTTATTTTCAATTACATCACCAGACTGACAAACAGAGACACTGCAAATATTAGGTCGTTACAAAAATAATAGTTGCTTGAAGCACTGGGTGTTAAAAAGTAATTTTACCACAGAATTTGTAGTTTATTTCTGGTTAAATTTTAACATATATAATAATAAATGTGTTCTCAATAATAATTTTTATCTGTTTTTTTTCACATAGAAAGTATTTTTGAAGCATAGAAGATCCTCAATGATGAACATGCCAAAACATGACCTTTGTCTTCTTATGTTGCACTGTTCAAACTTGGGCACAATGATTCCGAAACTTCTGCCAATATTAATAGAGCATAGGGAGATGGATCCACAAGAAATCGGACAGTATGAAGGTGGTTCCAGAAATTTCGTAGTGGAGATGAGAGCCTAAGAGATGAAGAAGGTAGAGGACAGTCGTATAATCTTGACAATGAACAATTGCAAGCACTTATTGAGCAAAATCCACATCAAAGTGTTAACGAACTCTCACAGACACTTGCTGTCAGCACTACAACAGTTTCAGATCATTTACAGAGTATTGAAATGGTGAAAAAACTTTCATGAATAAATGTATGTTTCTGAAATCGGCCATTCTTTTTGTAACGACCTAATAGTTGGTTTTCTTTGTATGGTTTTATGGCATATCAATCCGTTTTACAAAATTTAATTTTAAAACAATACTTATCATACCTGATCAATTTGTTATGGTTAATTGAATATTGGGGGCAATTGTGGGTTAATACCTTTTCATACAGTACTAGTGCATGTAATGAAAAAACAAATCTTAAATTCCAATAACTCCTCTTCAACAACACCGCAGCAAACGCCAGCAAATCTTAAACACTAATTCTCTCTCAGCTGTCCACAATTCGTCCTTTTTAAAATAGTGGTTCTCTACATACGCAAATCAATGACGCCGATAAAAAAATCTACCTATAAACACAAGTTATTTTTCACTGAAAAACGAGTGTCCGACATGTGAAACAGCCAACATGCTTTGAAGCTGGTAAGCCTTCATTTTCGTCTCCAGTGTTAAAGTAAGCAATAGTTTTACTTTTTAATTTTCAAACTACAGCGCATAAATGATCACAATAGATCCTATAGGGTTTGAACTCAGAATAGCTGATTCCATAGACTGAGATGGTATCCATTAGGCTTATCACTTACCCACTTCCAGCTTAAATAGCTTGCCTAAGGATGGGTTCATTATATCATCCTGTCCTGTCCTGATGCGGCATTCAAACTGGATGGGTTGGGCCGGCTTCTTCCTACCCGTTTCTAGGGAATATTAAATTCACAAGCGCTCTCCAGTCTCATGTGTATGCCGATTAAGTATGATTTTGCAGGGAAGTGTCGCCTTTCTCCGACATACAGTACTTGGTATTTCCAAATGGTGACTAACCAACCTCAATGCTGTTGAATTTCAGTGATCTAACGAGAATACGTGTATCAACGTGATTGTGCTGCATATTCATAATATTGAGACAACCCTAGGCCATTCAAGGAATTCTAAAGATCCTAAAGTAGTTTAGAGCAAGCAAATTTCAATCATTTTCAGACCCCTTTTATAAGGGCTTAACTCCATAAAATTAAACAATTTTTAAATCATGCAATCAGTAGTGTATATTCTATGTTCACAGTCTTCATCATTGTCGTATGTTTTTTCATTGTATTGAAATATTTGGGATCCAACCTCTAGTATGTAGTTAACAGCCGAAAGGTGTATGAATACTAGGAACCGACCATAAGACAGATATTCCCTTGAGTATATAAGTATGTATATATACCACAATCTCTCTCTTTCTCTCTCTCGTATATATATATCTATATATCTATATATATATATATATATATATATATATACAATAGTTGTCTAAAACGTATCCGACCGTAGGCCAGAAAAATATTTCAAATACATGACGGCGTTGGGACCCTAATCCCCTTCAATGTAGGCCCCTTGTGCTTGCACACACCTAGCCCACCAATCCATCCACTGCCGGAAACACCTCTAGAAGTTTTCTTTTGGAAGGGTGTTCATCTCCGCCGTCGCGTTCCACATAATCTCTTTTTTTGCACCCACTCAGCAACAGCTGCACTCCGAGAAGTTGAGGTTTGTCAGAACGCTTGTCACTCTCCGCTGATGTGCGGCCATTTTTGAATCGGTTGAACCACTCTTTAATTTGTGTTACACATTGCATCTTCTCCAAACACCTGCTGTATCTAACATGACAGCGGAGATGAACACCATTCCGAAAGAAGGCTTCCAGAGGTGTTTCCGGCAGTGGATTGATCGGTGGGCTTCGTGTGTACAAGCACAATTTGTTCAAATTTAAATTCTATTTTTATATTTTTTGCAATAAAATAATTAAAAGTGTGATATCTGTTCTGATACTACACTTCGTCTTTTCTGTCCTCGGTCAGTAAAAGTGAATGAGAAATTCTTCTAGACTGAGGCAATTTTAATTTTTGTCCCAATCCAGAGTAGCCCTTTTTGGCAGCTTGATTTCCTCACATTAAAAACCGAACTTCTGTCTAACTCTGTCATGTCCTCGTGGGGAGGCAAGTAAATAGAAATAAAACTCCATGAAACAATGTAATGTTTATTTACTTTAACGCAGCAATAACACAACTTAAATATTCATTTATAATTCTTATTTTTTTAGTTTCTTTATATTGAATAAAGTTCACTTTCAGTATAAATCGAATCGTGTTCCTTTCTTTAGTGCAATTTTTAAAGTTTTCTAATGCTTTTTTTTAAAAAAGGCTCTCATTCATTACAGACTGTTCGACAGATCTCGATTGCTACCTACTAACATGACATCACTTTTTAATGCACAGACCTTAGTTGACTTTACGACGGTCACGGCTTTAGTCCCAAATTATAACATACCCCCCTTACAAAATTAAGATATTGTTTATATATATGAAATTAATATATAGTAGGTTTTTAATGCAATATTGCATTTAGGTCAAATTTTATCATGTGATTTTATTTCTTTTTATATTAAAGCTAAGAGAGAGAGCATTTCATACTAAGATGTGGAGACAATCCAACTCTCCAAAAAAGAGGGACGCTTCGTGGAAACTAAATACCTCTATAGTCCCTCAGAACTCACTTCCGAATGAGGGAGCCACAGGTGGCAGGCAATAAATCCACCACACATCAGATTATATTTCTGAAGGTATCAAAGAGGTAGAAGGTTCCCCATTCCCTTTTAAATAAATGTACCCATTGATTAGAAAATTACTGGAAAGATTTTTATGAAATTTGGAACATAGATAAAATACTTTATAGGGAGTGTAATGAGTGAGCTGCGAGAAAATTGCGAATAATAGAATATATAAATTAATGACTCACATTTTTGTTGATTAGTTTTGCAAAAAAAAGTTTCAACCGTTTCCCCCTAATCAGTCAACTTCAAATCTGTTAAACTGTTGAAATGCATGCACAAGTTTCAAACTGAAAATCGTGTTTAAAATAAACTTACACATTTCCGGAATGAAAAGTTACACAAAAGGAAAATTACCTAAACATAAAGGAGCTTACTGCATTTTATTCTTGGTTGAAGAAGGCGACAGGGTTACCAAAAATTTTCAATTCCTAATAAGATAAACATAAAAATTTGGGGATTGTTCTTTTTTATAAAGCAATGCTGATGTTTTAAATTTGAATTATTTAAAAATAAAGCTATAAGAAGCAATATGATGCAAATATTTTTTTTTTCTTTTTTCTTTTAATAAAAAATATTTGCATCGTATGGCTTCTAACAGCTTAATATATCAATAATTCAAATTTAAAATAGACTTCTAGTTGTATTTGAATGTCAGTTCGAGCCTAATCAACAAAACAGTGAATCACAAATTTTTATATTCTATTGTTTTTGATTTTCTCGTAAGACGATTCCGTATAAATATATATTAGTATTACTAAAAAATCATTATTATAACAAGACACAAAGCTTTGTTTTTACTGACTTAAAATTACTAGCCTTTGCTCTGAAATTGAACAATTTGTTTTCTCAGCAAGCTTGAAACTGCCCCGTCTCATACGCCGATGTCACCCCTCCCCAATATAGTAGATAGAAGTCTTTATATGTATATTTATTGTGAGTATAGAAATCTGAGAAATCCGTTGACAGAAAACTCCAGACAGGATGTTTGATGGTGAGGAGGATGTAATTCAGGATAGAATATACTAAGTGGGATTTCTTTTTTGATTTTTTTCTTAGTAAAAAAAAAAATGGTCCTTACAAATGTTGAAAACGATATAATCACTGAATGGTTCAGTGGTACGGTGATGGTGGTACCAGATGTGTTAAGGGTATAGTGATGGTGGTACCAGATGTGTTAGATGTTATAATTTGAAGAAGTGACACACCGGATTCAAAATGGTTCCTTTCTTGTTTGATGCTATCACACTTCTCACTAGAAGAGCACTCTCTCGAACATATACACCCACCACGGCTCAATAATAAAAATAAAATTATTACATCAAAGTAATTAAATAAAATATTAAGATAAAAAATAACAAAAAAAGTATAAAATAAACATGGCGTGCTTCTTGAGATAAAAACCGTTAATAAAATTCACAATCCTTTCAGCAATCCAACCATATTGTTCAATGTTAAATCCACTTGAATACGATGTACAAAATTGTTTATAAGTGACAACTTCCTCTCTTGGCACTGCCTTCATTTGGGCTATGATGGTACTCTTCAGCTCAGAAATAATTTGGGGATTGTTTTGGTAGACATTATTTTTTTGATTAATCCACAGATTAAAATATGGGGTGGGAGGTTCAGGTCTAATGAGTGTTAAGCTATTCAGTATCACACATACTTATGAGATGATCACCAAAGTGTCCCAGCATATCAACGAACAACAGTAAAAGACTGCTAGACATTTAAGACTGAAACTTGGACAAGTCAGGTATATACTGAAGTTTAGTTGGACCAAATATAGTTGGATTGAAGAAATGATTGTGAATTTTATGAACGATTCCATCGGGAATATTTTATTGTGGGAGGAGGCTCACCCTGTAACTCGAGTAAATTCGATTCTAATTTTATACTATGCAGACTTGTTATTTAAAATAATAGTTAAAGTTTTAGCAAAAAAAAATGACAAATAATTTGATTTCTATTTAATATTTTAAAATATTCTTCGTGAACAAAACAGGAGTTGGGCGGCTATTTTGAAAACTAGACTTTTATTTAGTCTGATCGAATTATCCTTTCTTGCCTATTACTACTGGTTACAAAATGGTAGTGAATTACGAACTCTTTTCCAAAAGATGACAAAGCTAGTCTTAAACCTGAGAAATCTTTCATCATTGATAAATATTAACTAAATTGTATTAATAACAAGAGGTAAATTTTGCAGGACACCATAATTGTATCAGGATACAAAACACGTGTGGCGTGTAGGACAAGATTACCGGAAAGAGGATCATGTTTTTATTAGCTGCTTTCAAAAGTTAAAACCGCCAGGGAATCATACTTCCTCAGGAATTTTTTTTAGAAAGTACAAGTGGTCAGTCTTTTAAATTCTGGAATGCAATCCAAAACATATTGTTATGTAAAAATAGAGCATACACAAATATATGAACTTTGAAAGGTTTTTATTGTGTGAAGAATTTATAAATTATCGAAATTTGCTCCTATTTTGAGTATCATCATAACCATGTATTTTTACCCCTCGTTAAAATTAGAGGTTAAACTTTTCAACAGAAGGTGGATCATGCCCCTTCAACAACGCCTTTAAAACTCTTAAGAGGTTCGACACCCAAATACTTCAAATCAAAAACATACTGCTATGGTGAAGAATGTGTTAAAGTACAGTTTACATGGTTGAAGTTATGGGCTTATGCAAGTGTGTTCATTTTGTGGATTTGAGTCATCATCAGAAAGTCTTAAAGGGATCAAAACGGGTTCCAGTTCTGAGAATGTGTAAGTTATTTTGTATCAACGACTTAGACGACTAGAGTGTTCATTAAAGTATGCAAGTTATCTTGAGGTTCTGGGTTCAATCCTGAGCAAAGGCAGCAAGATGAGTTAACAGGTTAACTGAAAGCATGTTACAAGAACTAGAATAAAGTTTTTGTTGCATAATTCTATGCACCTGAAGAAGGCCGGAGGGTAAAACGGCCAAAACGTTGTGCTAACAATAACGTAAATAAGAGAATCAGTCCGAAAATTCTAAATAAATTAGCTGCAGTTTGCATTCTAGTATTATGACTTGTGTGTTAGTTATAAGAATTATGAAATTTCCTCATTTGAAAAAATGCAGGCAAACATGAATATGGTTGCTTATTTGATATACTTTCAGCATATGCAAAGCAGTTCAATCTATCCCCCAAATCAATGCAGGAACTACGGGCTTGTACAACGATAAATACCTATTTCGTTATTTGCTGGCGATTTATAGACCCTAATATAAATAAAGATGATTAAAATGGGAGGTGCAAATGAAGTTGCAATTCAGCTACAGTGCATTGAAAGAGATAATACATATTAATATTCAATGTTTATTATATATATAGAAAGAAATGGTGTTTATCATTGTATATCAGATATCAATTTTGTATAAGTTTTTCTAAATATCAGCTTTGTGTACACATTTTATGAAAATCCTCTAATAAAATATGGAAGGGTGATATAGCTTTATTCAGTTTAAAATAGTTGTGTATAAACATAAATAAGTATTTATACTTATCTATAGATTGAAGAGTCCTTACTTTAGGAAGATAATCTTAGACTTCAGAGTTCTTAATCTAAGGATATAACCTTAAACTGGATAGTTCTTATTCAAGGGACATATTCAGAATAAAGAGATTTTATGCAAGGGAGATAATCTCATAATGGATAGTTCTAATTAAAGGAAGATAATCTTAGACTGGAGTTCTTATTCAAGAGAGATACTCTTTTAGACAAAACAGTTATTAAACTAGCAAGACCAGGCAGTTGTTATTTAATTAGTTCATATTACACTGAAGAGTTCTTATTTAAGGGAGATCATTTTAGACTGGAGAGTTTTTAGTCAAGAGAGATAGACTGGAGGGATCTTATTAAAGAAATGAGTCACAACAAGACAGTTAACTTATGACATTACGTTATTACAAAGTCATTAAATTAAGGTGCAAAATTACTATGATACCTTTATATGTATTCAGAAGATCAGCCTTTAGGTTGTGATCAAAATGTAGTATCCGTTCTCTCATTGATCAGTGGAAGCTGGATATCCGTCACATTAAAAACCAATCTTGTGTCTAACGTTGCCCATGTGGGGAGGCAAGTGAATAGGGATTATTTAATATCTAGATATGGAGGACATATACATCTGCTTGTATTTATAATGGTTTTATAGACTTTTTCATCATCATTTTAACGACTCAATTTTGGTAGCAGCAGCAGCAAAAAACAAGAGTACTTTGTTTTTATCTGTTCTCCTTTCGCGAGAGACAAACGCATTAGTCATAATTAAAATTTTCTTTGTATGGGATAGCAGCTGGCTGATCAAAGCGACAGGAAACGTTTGCCATTTCCGCAGATTTCTCCAAAACTATTGGCTTTGCTTGGTTAATTTTTTTGTCTGGCTTATCCTGAGATATTTATAATGGCCAAAGTGGTTTGAAAAATAGGCAATATTGCAAGCACTAAATGCTGTTCTTTGAGGCGATATCTGTTAATGGACTGTATATTTACAGTGGACTGAACATTAAATATTTATGTATACAAGGAGATAGGCAAACAACGAATATAAATATCCTATAGTTGCACAAGATTAAAAGTTGCACTTTGCATGGATTTAAAAGTTCACTACAGTATAACTTAGAATAATGAAAAAGCGTTCATTTTAATGAATAAAAAATATATTGGAGTAAACAGTAAAAGCTATTAATGATAACTAACAAATAACATATATACATCTTTATATATATATATATATATATATATATATATATATATATATGTGTATGTAGACTACAGATATTAGAAGCTCTACACATAAAAACTAAACAACCAGCAATTAATAAAATTAATTTCGATAACAGTGAAAACATTCTAAAATGGTTTTAATACTAATGCTAATACTCTATTAATACTAAGACCAACCACATGGTTCTTGCTAAAACCCTCACTAAACATTTAAACATATATTTTCTTTACTCACCACCTAAAGATGGCTCCGAAATGAACCGAAAGTACTAGGGTACTCAACGAGGACGGCAAATTCATCTGCCAGTTACAGAATTCGAACATAAATCAGACATCTAAAAAAGGTCAGCGAAAAATTATGCAGACAAGTCATCTGTTTGGTTTGGTTGTTTTATGGCATATCAACACTTTTCAGGTTATTTAATATCGAATCTAGTGACTTTATTAAAAAAAATTTTACTTAAAGTTCTTTATATCTTCAAATGTATATTCATGGCGTTTGGTTTGGTTGTTTTGTAGAAGAAAATTGTTGTTTTTGTTTTTGACTTTGCAGAACATGATTGAGTTTTGCAAGGGGAAAGGAAAAAAAAACAATAACATCAATGTTTGGTGCATTTTAGGTCAGGAAGCCGATATTTTAAACAGCCTGATCTGGTAGCACCAGCAAGTCATCTGTAATATTTAATGAAATATATGTGTAGATAATAAATATATATACATTTATATATACATATGTACATGGATGTAAGTACATTTATAACGCTGTAGTGTAATGGTTACAGGTGATGACTATGGGCTCAGCATGCAGAGTTTGACTTTTGCCGGACTACTGCACCACTTTCATTAATACCCTTAGAAAACGTACTAATCCATATATCCTTCCGCTATGGATGAAATAGTAGGGCAGAATAGACTTTTAAGCTTTGGTTGTAGAACTAGTCTAGAATAAGGATTCAGTCTTTCTCTGCTTATGCCGGCATTGTTTCCAGTCGTCCTGGATTTCCACTTGCCACTGGACTCCAGCAATGCCGGTTCAGAAGTACTGTTGAGATTACGCAACCCTTGCTTCAATATAGACTCCCAACACAGGCACTCTTACAAGGGATATCCATCATCTCCTGAGACCGAGTCGAGGCCTTTTTAAAATATTTCTATAGTATCAGTTTTTATTTATACAAACACTTTTGGCTACATATATGCATATGAACCTTATGATGGTATGCCAACATCAAGAAACCAGACCAAGCAGAACAACCTCTATCACAAAACAGGCCAAACATTTTGGACAGGACTGTCTTACAAATGAGGCAGAAACAGACAACAATCCTGCCACAGAAATAGCTTGCAAAAACCGTCAGAAATACACTAAAACCTTCCATTCCAGAAAACTGGAAGAATGGGCCAACCAATAACGTGCTAAGTATTTCCTAGATGAATTATCCCAAGAATATATAGATAAGGAAGGCTCTGTAGACTGGCTGAAAAGAGGATATCTCCACTATGATCAGGAGAGAATGATAATGGCTGCTCAAGATCAAGGCTTGATGACCAATGCCTTTAAAAAGATGAGTGGTCTCAGCAACAATAACAAGTGCAGGTTCTGCTACAGAGAAGTAGAGAGTGTGAGCTACCTGACATCCAGTTGTAAGGTTCTCCTGAGGGATGGCTATTATACAATGCGACACAACGGAGTGTGTAAATATCTTCACTGGACTATATGTAAAATGTTGAATATCCAGTGTAGCAGCAAGTCCTGGGAGCATATACCAGAAAGAACAGTTGGAAATAATTTATACACCATCCACTATGACTATGCAATCCCTACATATCTAGAAAACAGAGCTGTTAAACCTGATATCGTAATATGGGACAAAAGGGAGAAAGTAGCAACCATAGTTGAAGTCAGTGTCCCTAATGATGCAGGATTGAACAGAGCAGAAAGGGAAAAGATTACGAAATACCAAGGTCTAATGTACGACATGAAAAGAAACAGGAATCTTAGGAAAATCTCCATCCTACCAGTAATTATAGGAGCAACAAGACTAATGAAAAAGAATTTAAAAAGTTATCTGGCGAGTATATCCGGTGAACCGAGTGCAAGAGAAATACAGACAACTGCACTTAAAGGGACGGTTAGAATCTTAAAAAGATCTCTAGGCTGGAGTTTCTGAAATAGCCGGTGAATGTCTGGTATCCGGTAGGATGCCCCATCTCCAGCAAAACAGAAAGATAAGAAAAATAAAAAATCGAGAGAAGCATACATGTTTCAGCTGCGACTTTATTCAAAGTCCAGCTTTCTTAGGCCAGAGTAAATATACTGAAATAACGAATGAATTCAATTCTCACAGAAATTTTGGGCTGGGGCGGAGGAGAAATTCGTAAACGAAGCAAGGGATAGTAAAAGGTATTCATCTTATATATATATATATATATATATATATATATATGCAACATATACACAATATATATGCTCATGCACATATATTCACAGAAGTTTCTAACAAGTATAGGGGTAACTAGTTAAACATATACATAAGTAAATAAGTGAATAAACCAAGAATATCAAGATAATTTACCATATCAGCATATCTCCTTTCATATTACTGCAAGATACCTACCGGCACATACATACCTGCTTCCTACTTGTATACTCACACACATGTGTACATCCATATTATATATATATATATATATATATATATATATATATATATATATATATAAAAATATAAACATATACTTCCATATACAAACATATATATATATATATATATATATATATATATATCCATCCATACATACATACATATTTGCATACATCTATTCCCATGATTGAATTTATTGCTTTACTAGATCAACAAGATAAGTAACGGCCTTTTTCGTTCCTTTAAAAGCAATTAGTACTTTTGGTCATAAGGGACTCTTACAGACAAACTGTCTGGTTAAACCGCCGGGGCATTTTTAAAACTTCCCCCATACTCGTATGCATAATATACATACACAGATATACATATATAAGGTCCAATCACCCTCCCAAATAAATCGGTGGCAGGTAGAGTTAATACAAGCGATGTAGACAATTTAAAGAGATGTCTACAAATGTAAAAAATTTAAATTGGATTTTAACATTAGAGGATACACGTTTAAAACATTCTAGAAATATCAATAGATTAAAATTATAAGAGTCAAAATATAATGAAATAAAATACCAGTAAACATTTATAAAGCCAACCGGCTACATATGTGCGCACGCACACACACATTATATATATATATATATATATATATATGCATATCCCTGCGTACATATGCATACAAACAGTAAATATCTATCTTTTCCATAACGCTTCAACGTATATAAGACCGAAATTGAGTTTTTTAAATTAGAAAATATATGTTACTAGAGTTAATAATTACAAAATTTAACATTAAGATAAAAATGATAAAAATGATAAAAATAATAAAAATAGGAATAAGATGAAACAAGAAATGATATAAAACACAAATAAACTAAATCAAAGTTAAAATTAACAGATTAAAAGACTAAAGAAACATTAAGAAGTGTTAACATTTTTTTCAAAAATATTGAATAAATAGAAAACCAACTGGCAAGGTATATCTAAATACATACACGTATCCAAATCATACACATGCCTACACACACATCTATGTACATAGATTTATTTTTAAATAATTATTAAAAGCTCTTGCAAGATAGAGCACTTAACTACTTAAGTTGACAACAAGCCGTCATTCTGCGTAATGCATAACTCTAGGCCTCGCCTATTGAGTTCTCTCGACTGCTTTCTGGATAGCCACCGTGTTTACTATTGAGATGTTAATTTACTTCCTATTTCTAGACAAGGCATGCTCGGCTACTGAGTCAAACATGACTTTCGTATTGGGGTTCGAACCGTGGGACCGGCAGGGATTGTCTCCTCCCATACTGACGATTGCAGGTTTGGCATGAAATACATGTGTATATGGGTTTATTTTGAATATTTATTTATAAATAATTATCTATATATATATATATATATATATATATTTGGTCCCATGTCCGAATAAAACATAATATAAGCTATATAAAAAATGCACAGAGATCTCGACAAATATAGACAATTAAGATTCGGTTTTCACATGTATAGGATAAATGTTGAAAATATTCCAAAAATATGGTTAGATTTAACATGGATTTAAAATTATAAGACATAGAATCAAATAACAGTTACCGGCATAAGGCCCCAACTGGCATCGATTTGATAGAAAAAAATCATGTTTGAATGAAGGAACATTTATGCACTAGAATGTCCATTTATGAATCTCATCCAATCAGAACTCAGAGAATAGACTTGCCCTTCTGAGCATAATGGAACATTCTAGCTTAGTATGAGTTAGCGTTTTGATGTGGTTGGCACTTTACTTATTTCGTTAGTCAACTGGTCACACAGTTGAGCTCTAACTACCGAATTCTATATAAGAGTTAAAATATAATGAAATAAAGTACTAGTAAACATTTATAAACCCAACCGGTCATATATACGCATACATATACAGTATCTAGAGAGTAATCACGTACACTATATATATATATATATATATATATATATACCTCGATCCCAGATCTTCAGATATAATACTAAAATTGATTCTTTAAATTAAAAGATACAAGAATTTAAACTGAGAAAATTTAAAACATAAGAGTAAAAGTAAATATAAACAATAAAAAAAGTTAAAATTGAAAAATTAACAAATTTAAAAAAATTAACATCTTTGAATATTAAAGAAATTAAACCGTTAAAAATATATTAAAAATATATATTAAAAATCAAAACATTTAAAAAAAAAACAATTTAAAAAACTATTAAAACAATCTTAGAAAAATAGAGGAATATGGGTGCGAGGGGGTTAGAAGGAGGGGTACTTTTACTAGTTTTGGTCATCGGTTGTTCAAAATTTACTCAGTGCATGTATTTTGAAGTGTCTGCAGTTAAATGTGGGTTGATTACTTTTATTAAGTAATTTCTCTCTGTCTTTAAATTTTATAATCTCAAGTTTTTCATTGAGACCAAAAAAGCAAGGCAAGTTAAAGAATTTTTATGTCTTACCTTTTTAAATTATTTCCCATTTAATTATTCGTGTTTTTTGTCTTGAATTAATTTCAAGAAGTGTTGAGATAGTCAAGTGCATTTCTTGTATCTTTCATTGGTGAACGAAAATCTATGTCCATAAAGTCTATCCTTAAAAATCATTGCCGTGCTCCCTATATAGAACTTTTCAACTCCTGGGTTTTATACCGTATATATCTCTGCACCGTATATTACTGAGGTAGTAAGACAATTGTTTTGAAAGGGACACTTATTAGGTCTTTGGCAATTGCAATTATTTTTGGTTCTTTTGTTACTGATATTAATGTTTATTTTATTGCTTTTAGTATTGTGTTGTTTTATTATGATTTTTACCAATTTCTCATTACAGCAATTGCGCAATTTTAATGTATTTTTATTCAATATTTCACCTAGTGTGCTATTTGGTTGAAAATATTTCTTGATAAGATTTAAGAATTTATTACCTTTTTTGTGTTTAGCATTAGGCGGAAAGGGAGGTGTATACCCAAACTTTTTACAACTACAATCTCTGGCCATATTAGTATTGGTTTCTGTAGTTTTATACTTTATATCAATGTTTTTGTATCCACTATATTTTAGGGCTGTGTTGTAAATGTTTTTATGATTTATAAATATACTAAATCGTTGGAATTCTCTTTCATAAATGGTTTATATTTATTTGTTTCCAGGTTAAACGTAACATCTAGGAAATCCACTTGTTTAATGTTACTAATAATTTCAACTGTTAGTCATAGTTTCTTCATTTCTTTATGTAGTATCTTTCTAATTCAAGCGCATTTAGCATTAGTGAAGTTCCTAACTATCAGTAAACCATCGTCTCTATATAATCCTATATCCTCTACGTCTATATAATTATTTTCAGTGATATTGTGTAATTATATATATACATAGATATATACTCCCACTGTATGATGTTCCAGCGGAGTCCAATGATTCCATAGAGATACCAAAAGCCATTGCTCCTTGTTATGAATAAGGACGGCTGTGCAACAGCTTGTTATGATATCAATTTCCTTTTCAGAAATATTCGTGGAGCGTTTAGCAAATTCAATTGTTTGTTCAAATAGAACTTGTATGATGGATGGGTAATATTCAATAATATCAAACTGAATGAATGTGCACTTGCTTTATTAGAAATAATTCCCATGAATCATTTAATGGTATTAATTTATTGGTTTAAGTTATGATTTATAGATTAATTCTCTCCTGTATTATTCTGCATATTCTTCCTATCTCTGGTCGAGTGTAGTTGAATAGTCTAGTAGAAGATTTGGTGTTGAAGTCAGGCTTAAGTAAAATGTAGGTTTTTTTTAGTTTACCCCCTCACTTATTTCTAATCCTTTTACTCTCTATGTTAGTTTTCTTTTGTAATTCATCGTTAGATTCTGGTTAATTAAGATTCTGTATTCCTGTTTTCTGTGTTTATAAAATTTCCTGGTTTTGTCAGTTTTCACCAAAATGTTGTTAGATTTTTCTATCTGATGATTCTATCCAGTTTCTTTTAAAATGGGTTATTCTTTTTGTGGAATGTGATGTTTTTAGTTAGGTCAAGTAGATAATTTTCGAACTGTTCTAGTTGCACAATGACTGGAGCAGGTTTAAGCTTTTGAAACGATTGTTTTACTTCATGTCATAAGTTCCTCTCCTTGTAGAAAATGTGATTTTCGTCGCATTCGTCTTATTAGTTTCTCAGTCTTCATAATTAATCAGAAGATAAACCGTTTCGTTTGTGTTGTGGTAGGAATATTCTTGAGATATTTTGAAGTTTTAAACTTTCCATGTTTGTATTTAATAAAACACGTTGTAGAGTGCTCAATAGTGATGGAACTATATGTAGTGTTTGTATGGTTGTTGGTTCATAGTTGTTAATCTAATGAAGCTACGGTGTTTACAAAATAAGACGTATGGCACCACAAGTAATCTATGAAGGTATAGTACAGGCACTTGTTGAGAACACCCTTTCCCATGCAACTGTGAAGAGTTTTGGTTGCATCCCTTTCTTTTACAGGCTGCTCTGGCATGTTTTCATATTTGTTGCAAAGCTCTTATATGAGTTTCATCTGCAGAAAATGTAAGACAGAAACCTGAATCAGTTTTTCTAGTTTGGTAAAAAAAATGAGTGTTGCAATAACGAAAATGTTCAGCTATGGTTCTTCATAAATTATTACCTGTTAACTTAAAGCTTCTCACAAGACATTTTATTTATTTCTACGTGCAGGCTTGTTTTGATTTCTACGAGATGCTATTTTCAACATCGGATTAAAACCGTAGATAAAAAAAAACAAATTCCAAAAGCGTATTGAGCACAACTGGAAATCCAACAATAACGCATACAGAGATTTAAAAAGAGATTGTCAGTAATTCTATTTGATAAGGATTTAATTTAGAAATATAATATACTCATCCAGTTTATCACGTTTCCTGTTTCAATCTGTAATGAACGTGAGGGTGAACGGCCTCGCAACAAAACGTGTGTTTTGCACCATTCATCAGCAACAAGACTTCACTAAAACGCAGTACAAGATGATTTGAATACCGCCTCAGTGATAACAGACGCTCATGCTGGTTGAAGTGTAGATGGCTTGTGCGATGTACCTGTGGTAGAAAGGGTGACACTGACTATTCCAAACATCCAGGACAGCGATGCGAGACGTGTCGGTTATGTAAATAATTCGGTTTGCACGATCATCGAGTTATTTGAATGAGTTGATTTTACGTTCATCATTTAGCACTAAGTTTCTGGACTTGATGCTGTTAAGATCAAAGTTTGAGGGAAAGTTATATTGCGGCGTGTGTGTGGTTGAGTCCCATGTGGAACATTGTTCCTGCTATTTGTGTCTGCTGCCAGTGTTGCATACTCAGCCGTGTGCCATACAAACAGCAACTAAGTTGCAGTAATCATTACGGAAACATTAATGGTTATTCATACCTTGGTTGCTGGTCGTTCTTCTTGTACGCACTTTTGCCGTGATCTTCCCAGACTGAAGAAATACCTATCCTGTTATTAAAGTTTCTTATTTATAACTTCACAGTTACTAATTCCATCTAAATCTGATGGAACACAACGAGTCATTTGTTTGATTTAATCGTTGTTCTAAATCACTGACAAGCGGGGTGGGGGAGACAGAAAGAGCGATCAAAATCACTAATTATTTATATCTTGTCAGCCTATGTCATTATACACCCGACGCCTCGTGTGCTTCCAAACGGGTTGCTGTTTATTTGTTCTCTCCCTAAGCCACATGACGTCATATCCGTTTTAATACATTCCTACAACCTAAGTAATTTTCAACCCGGGTCAATAAGTTGACCTCTGCTAGCTCCTCATTAGTTATATTACCTGTTATTCTCAACTAACTAAATTATCTACTATAGTATCGACCCATTTAATATCTAACACTAGTCGGGATAGGTTGCCTTTTTCAGAGCATGTTTAACGGTTGGCAACTAGGATGGTGATAAGACTATGCTTACCGACAAGAGGAGATTCATAGACTAAATTTGTTCTAATTTAAGTAGCGGATGATGTGAGTGGACCTGATTCTGACATAAAAGACAATTAACAAGAATTTGAATCTACCTTTTCAGCAGTTTTTCACCCCATTGCCAATCTGTGGTCTCTGTGAGCATCAATAGAAAATGTACCATCGTTGCTTCTGTCTCAACAGAATGAAGGCATCATTCTTGCTCGGAAGTGTTTCTGCTTATTATTATCATTATTATACTAAAGCTGAGTTAATCAACTTTGTTTCCATAAGTTTTTTTCCTATATATTTTAAGCACATTAAATATTCCTCAGTTTCGAGATTGAGTTATGTTAGAAAGAACTTCCTATTTTTATCGTTTTAATTATCCGGAATTTGGATTAAACCACCAAGTGACTCATCTCTTACTCAGCGCTTATTTATCATTCTCATCTTAGCTCACCGTATATTAATTGGTCACACCATACTCTTATCTTATATGCTATCTATCACTCTCGCTTTAGTCACTCTCTCTACCTTTTTATTAGCAGTCGAAGGTAATAAAATAAAGAATAAAACGATTGGAATAGTTCATCATAAACAAAACGGAATATCACCACAATCCGTAGCTGGATAGAGAGGAGATATAGAGTGGGTAGAATTAGACTAATTTCGGATTTTATCTTCAATTTTTTAATATTTAACTGGTTTTGCACAGTCACTTTTCTGATTCAAATAATCTAACCAGAGTTTAATGGATGACCCAACATGTCACATTTTTTAGTATATATATATATGTATATGTGTGTGTGTGTGAGAAAGAGAAAGAGGGCGAGAAGATGCCAGTTGAATTTCATTTAAATATATTCGATTCCGATATTAAAACGTAATATTGAATTAATCTATAGGGTAAGATATAAAAGAACACTTCATTTTAACTGCCAACAGTGCAATATGATTGCTCCAATTTCAGTATGTAAATGTCATTGACCCTGCATCAAAGGTTAATGAACTTTCAGAAAATTCTAATAAAGGGGATTTATTTAATTGTAACTGGAATTTAGCCAATCCAATTTCGAAAGAAGTAATTCATTAAATAATCGGCTCTGCATGCATAAAAGCAGCCGAGAAATCATAGAAAATAGAGAAGTTAATGTTTCCAGGCGTATTTTCGAACGTAATAAAAGAGATTATTAAATGATATCAATTTACCAAAATAAGGATTATATACTATAGAAATTTAAAAAGAAATATTTCCTGCCAAAATGCATATTAAGGTTGTTGTGTCTCTTATACTCTTCTTGTGTAACGGATGTTATCAGCTCAGCCGCCAAAACCAGACTGTATAAAATACGCCTCTGTGCATACAAACCAAATAAATTTAAGTTAAATTATATATATATATATATATATATATATATATATATATATATATATAATCCGAGTATGGTATAGATCCACAGGGTATAACTCCAGGGGAGGTAATGTTATTTCAAGACCTGAGGATCGTGAGCCCCTCAAACTCCTCTTGTGAAACAAAATCAATTTTGTAGTCAAAATGAAATAAATTATCATTTATATATATATATATATATATATATATATATATATGCAAATGATAATATAAATGATATATATATATATATATGCAAATGATAATATAAATGATATATATATATATATATATATATATATACTAATTGACTCCCAAGAAAAACCTTTAAAATGGTAACCTTTCAAACTACATAAATATGATGATTTATCTAAACTGCGTTTCCATCTTCAATATAAACAAGCTTTCAATGAAACAATCAGTTTCAACATATTTTCTTTTAATTTTACTTTCTAAATTATAATAGTTTTTATAATGTCCATAACGTAATACACAATTTTCCAAACTATTTTCTACAATATTCTTTTTTTACACACACACCCACGCTGGATAATGAATAGTGTAACGAGATTAGCTCGGGGTGATCGGAAAAAGTAGGGTAGTGAATAGAAGTGATCAATGGTAATGAGATGCAGGTCAAGGTGTGTGTAGAAGTGGTATTTTGAATGCGACTGTGATTGTTTTGATAATTGCAAGGTTGGAACTAAAATATAAATTGTAAACATGGGATTGTTTTTATTTTGGAGTATACCGACTAAGCAATGTATTAAAAGCAATTGCAGCATCATGTCAGCGATCAACAGAGAATCAGCAAAAACATGAGAACAGAATTGATGATCAAAGATAAGTATATTTTAGTTTGAAAAAAGGTGATAAAATAATATCGTGGAGTCTACGTTCGCGCCGGATGTCCATAGAATAGAAATAGTTTTTGTGCACGACAGCAATATACAGCAGAAGAAGGATACAACTGGAATTTCCATGGTTCATGCTAGAAATAATTTATTATACGGCAAAGCTATTGAGGTTATTCACAAGTTTTGTTACCTTGGTGATACCATTAGAGAACAGGGAAAAGCAGGAGGTAGTGAGATTGCAAAAGTTAGGAGTGGATGAAGTAAGTTCAGTTCAGGGGACTTCTGCCATTACTAACCATTAGAGCATTACCACTGTTGACCAAGAGAAGAATCTATTAGGCATGTGTACCCAGTGTGGTGATATATGCAAGTGAAACCTGGCCATTAAGGGTTGAGGACATGTGTTGCAGGGAGAGAAATGATATGAGAATGATATGATGGATGTGTAATAAGTCTTAATCACGTGACAGTATATGGCGACTGGGTTAATAGATGTAGAATAGTTGAGCTAGAAAGGTCAGTGTGTAGAGGTAGGCCAAGGAAAACATAAGAGAATGTGACAAGGATGGATTTGAGAGTAAGAGGGATAAATAAAGACCTAGCCAGAGAGAGGTTAGTTTTGAAATCAATTTTTAAAAGTTGTCTAACACATGGAAGTATGAAAACGGACGATAAACTTATTATAATGTTGATGTATGATTAAAATTCTGATGATCTTGCTTGTTACCGTGCACACTTCATCTGTGCATGCAAGTTTTAGATGGTGGGATGAAAGGCGAATGATGTAAATAAAAGGCTCTTGATAAGAGACGTAGTGGGAAGAAGCGAATAATGTGAATCATTAATAGAGAGTGAGAGGGGGAGAAAGAGGAAAGGGGGAGAAAGAGTAAAGGGGGAGAAAGAGGAAAGGGGAGAGAAAGGGGGGGAAAGAGAGAGAGGGAAAGAAAATTAAAAAACGAATACTTATCAAGAAATAAATATATATTTACTTGAAAATGGACCATGTCACAAAATAAGCCTTATTATTGTAAATAATTGCCAAAAGAAACCATACATTTTTTTTTATTATGTCATCCATTTTCAAGAAAATATATATCATTTTCCTATAAAAAATTGCCTGGTCAGCCCCGTCGGCATTTTCCGGGCAGGGTGCCTCAGGCAGTAAGCAATGAACTTACTCCACCCCAAAAAGGAGAGGCAAGGCCGTGGAGAGTGGACCTCCTAGGATTACCCAGGACGAATACCTTAGCCCAACAGATAAAAGGCCACCGAAATAACCCGGTTCCTGTCGAACTGCTTGTCGAGAACGAATCCTTGACTGGTATTAACCAGTCCGAAGTCTCTAAGCAACTGGCGTTACAGAAAGATCATACGGGCTGGTGTGGACCCAACACTAAGAAGCTTACGCCCCTCAGTATTTATGATGAGTGGAAGAGTTCAAGTAGTCCGTTATAGGTAAGGTACCATAACAGTTAACTAGAATGAACACTATATATAAAAGCAATCGCAAACCATACATCCACACATGTAACCTGATGATTTTCTTTGGAAATGAAACAAACGTTCATGTATGGCTTACTTACCATGAATATATTTTCATACTACTACTAAGCTCTATTCACGTACTAAGTACTATCGAAGTTAATACTGAAAATATATATACATATGCAATATATTATATTACCTTATAATATTATGTGTATATCTAATATATAAAGTAGAGACGTTTTTTCCCCTGTACCTTCTCGGAGAATAGGAAAATAACCACATGCATCACGGGCTACTGAACTCACAATTACATTGCACTTATTCACTCGAGCGTGTTTTAGTATATCTGTTATTCTTCTTTCCAAACTAACACTGAATATTACATTCGGCCCGGCCGCCACGACTCTCCGAAATACCAACTCCATATAGGTGGTAGTAAAAACTTTTCTCCCTAACAATTCTGTACTGTGACTACACTCATCGACACCGGGAACTAATAAACACAGTATAATTTACACAAAACACCCATTGTCATTTCGTATTTGTCTGGCATTATTTTACTACATAATATTAAGCAATACGCAAAAACTTAACAACCGCTCCCTTACACTCCGATGATTATTCGCGATTATCAGGTTACGTTCTATCTAATTCTACCTTCTACATTTATATTCATTCCGGAATTAAGTGAATGAAATTAACGAACACAATTCATGCAACATTCATGATTCAACATGGCGGCTAAAATTTCTTGATCGAATCGACTTCCTATTTAATTCAATAAGCACCAAGATACTGGTAGACCCGGATACATTTACATTTTCAAAATCATACACCTTAAACACGCATATTATAGAAAAATTGCCCAAATGAATTTACTTCATCAAAAAATGACCTACACCATGTCATTGTCGAACTTTCCATTTGGTCGGCAGAATGTAAATGTTAACATAACACGCATGTCAATAAACAAGCATAGCGTTATTAGCCTATTTTCACATGTACTTTTAACTCGAACCCGTGGCGCTTTGGGTGAGAAGGGTGGTGTACTTATCGACGGTATCAGCGTTCGATCCCGTTCAACTCTGTGACTTTTTTCTTTTGTTTTTAAATTTAAAACATTCGCCAACACGGTATAGGGGGTGGGGGTGGAGAAAGAACTATAGGCCGTTTTTTTTTTATTCGACGTCATGAAATAGGTACTAATTTCTCCCGTGCAACGCCGGGCGACGGGTTCCGCTAGTACTTGATATAATGAAAATTATACATACACATATATATATATCTATATATATGAAGATAAAATACACGATATATAATAGAATTAAATGTCGTGAAGATAGAATGTGTGAAAAGACAAAAAGGAAAAACAATTCCACACAGGAATAAGTAAAAATCAAACGAAAGATTGACCGGTTTCGTTCAGATCAACGAACGTTAACGTAAACTTTTTCTGAAAACTTTCGTTGATCCAAACGAAACCGGACAATCTCTCGTTTGATTTATTCCTGTGTTTAGCTCTTTTTCCTTTCTGTCTTTTCAAATATATATATATGTGTGTGTGTGTGTGTGTGTGTGTGTGTGTGTGTGTGTGTGTGTTTGCAATGACTTAAATTACATGTATATTTTTCTGACTGTAAGCATGCTGATATAAATGCGCAACAACTTTGGCAAACCCACACAAGTTTAATTAGATTTATTTTTTTCACAGACATGTACATATATATATATATATATATACACATATATTAGAAAATAAAATGATATAATATACTAAAATATGAAAAAGATATTTAAAAACAATGAACAGAAAAAATACGATGAATAACTGTCTTATTTCCTGGGTTTTTTTTATATATATTTATATATATATATTTATTCTTGGAAATGAATTTTTATTGATCAGAATATTGTAAAATAATTCATAAAATAAGATATAGAATTACATTTTTTTATAATTTATTAAAAAAATAATTGAATATCTTATTTTATGAATTATTTTACAAATAAACTATCCTGAATTCTTCACAACAGTTTATCATACGATCGTAAATAATATTGACAACGATAATCACATAAACAATTGGAAAATGTTCTCCAATAATTCATGAGGAAAGAGTTTATTGCCTTTTGCATTGTAAACTTTTATGTCTGTGTGTACAAACATATCAGTAATGTTATGTAAATATGTTTGTATAAACATGGAGATTTTATTTTAGTACATATTACACACACACACATGCTGTCTCTTTCTTTCATACAACGCATCACTCAATAAGTCCAGGGCCTGACATATAGATGGCGCCACTAATAAAAATCCATATGATTTTCGTTAAGTACTTTCCTTCAACTCGCACGTGTGCAAATTCGAGCCCAATCGGATTATTAATTTACAAATTATAGTTACTTACGTAAAGCTACTGTTGCAAGTTTTCAAAACAATGAAAATATCCGAATTTCGTGTGTTAATAAAGCCATACTTTCTGATAGAAAAAGTACTGCTCAAGCATAACAATGGTTTCATAAATATTATTCGGGCTCTGCTTCATCGGAAACGACGGTTAAGAGGTGGTATGCTGACTTTAAACGCGGTCGTACAGACACAAATAATGCTGAATGCTCAGATCGCCCTGAATGTGGCGGTGTTCCCGGAAAACATAAAAATGTCTGCAAACTCGTTTCAACCGATCGCAAATTGAAGTTACACGAGATAGCCGACGAGTTAAAGATATAAAAAAAGCAGTGCATTTACCATTTTGTATGGATTTGTCAATGAGAAAGCTGTGATCAAAATGAGTGCTGCATTTGCTCAGTCGATCAAAACCAACAACGTGTCAACGATTCAGAGCGTTGTTTGCAACTGTTTCATTGCTACAAAAAGGAGTTTTTGCGTCAATATGTGACAGTGAATAAAACATGAATCCACCACTTAAGTCTGGAGTAAAATTGACGATCAGCTGAGTTGACAGCAGACGGTGAAAGCTGTCTAGAGTGACTAAAATGTAAACATTAGCAGGCAAGGTTTTGGCCTCCATATTTTGGGATGTGCAAGGTATTTTGTTCGTTGATTACCTGGAGAAAAGACGAACCATTACTAGCGAATATTATATGGCATTATAGTGAGTTTGAAGACAAAAACGGCCACAAATGAAGAAGAACAGTGTGTTCTTCCACCAGGAAAATGCACCGTGTCACAAGTAGATGGCAATGATGAAAAAACTTGGGATTGCTTCTTGACCAATCTTATTCTCCAAATCTGACCCCAGAAACTACTGACTGTTTGAAGACCTAAAAAAAAATTCCAGAGAAAGGTTTTGTTTTGTTTGGTTTGTTTTACGGCATATCAACCATCTATGGGTTATATAATGCTGAATAAAGTTATCAAATATAATTCTATATGTAGGATAATTATTTTATATTCCTAGAATACACTGCTCTTAAAAAACATTGCTGGTACCTAGAGTCAAACAATCCGAAGCCAAAGCTACAGTCTGGTTTCGGTTTGGTTTACGGCGTATGAACCATGTATGGGCTATTTAATGCCAAATGCCAACTTTAATATCTAATATAATTCTATAGATAGGATAATTATTTTAAATTCCTAGAATACACTGCTCTCACTATACATTGCATTACTCTTAGAAAACATTTGTCCTAGAAAATATTACTCTTAGAACGAAACTTTTACAGGGAGGGATCCGACATTACTCTCAGAGAAATTACTCTTTGAAATATTCCTCCTTGGAAGTGGTAATCTTCTTTGTTGTCAACACGATTTACCCTCAATCACCGTCTTCTAGTATCTATTTGGAAAGAAAATAGAGAGAAGAAATAATGTTTTCATTTTTAGAAGAATCAAACTAAATAATAAAGTTGATAGATACAAGGGTATGACGTGAGCTACCAATTAATCAGATCAAACCCCTCCAATCTCCCATCTAGCCAAAGTAAGAACCGAAGTGGAGTGTTGCATGGACTGCTCAGCAACCAGGATGTGCCCTAAGGCATCACGGGTCGCCACCCACGGCTTACAGGTTACACCATTTTAAGGGAGGTTTTACCCCTCTGTATGGAGTTGCAGTCGGCAAATTCATAGTCTAGAGAAAGAGACTTGACACCAATGAAGAAGTGATTTTGGAAACTGAGGCATATTTTGAAACCAAAGAAACATCATTCTCACAAAAAGGTATCAGATTCTTCGAGAAACATTGGAAAAAGTGTATCACTTTAGAAGGAAACTATGTCGATGAATAAAGTCGAATTTTGCCTAAAAGTTGTTGGTTTATTAGTTAGGCCCAGAACTTGAGTAATGTTATATATATATATATATATATATATATATATATATATTAGGTTGGCAAAAAAGTTCGTTCGTTTCTTGCATGTCATCCTTCCAGCCTACTAAACATTGTTTTATATTCCTATCTTCAAATACTGTATTTGGTGTAGCAAGTATGTTGACGTCAGTATGTAATACGCCTCTGAGCAGAGGAGTTCTTACATTTTTGCTTGTATTTCAGGCCTTAAAATGTAATGTCAAGCAGAAAATTACGACATCGGATTTTTTTACGACAGAAAAGGAAAAAAAGCTACATAAACCTGCATTAAGATATGCCATGTTTACAGGGAGAATGCTGTTACAGAACGGGTGTACCAGAAATGATTTGCTCGATTCTGAAAAGGAAATTTTTCAGTGAGAGATGCTCCTCGCTCTGGCCGGTAAAAGATGATTGACAATGACCAAGTGAAAGCCGTAGTTGAACAAGATTTGCTGTTTGATAACTAGACAAATCGCAGACATTCTACAAAATTTCCAAATCGAGCGTGGGAATGAATTGCATTAATATCCATTAAAAAAAACGGTACTGATATCGATCCTGAACCAGTTTTCGTGAGGTTCGACTCGGAAGCGTTCGGCTATCCTACGCAAACGCCCGAGTGTTGACGAGCCGAATGGTACCAGACGACAATTTTGATACGGTGCTGCGTCCTGTGATTGTAAGTTATATTTTCTAAAAGAAACAACAAAAACAAAAAACAAGCAAAACATAGCGAAGTTACTGTTATCAAATAAATATTTTTTGTTATTTTGATACGTTGCTGCGTCCTATAATTTTTAGTTATAGTTGCAAGAAATTTTATAGACAACAAAACAAATAAAACAAGCAAAACCGAACGAAATCACTGTTATTAAATTAATATTTTTAACCCTAAACCCTAACAACAAAAAAAACAAAACAAGCAAAACATTATTATCATAGGACGCAGCACCTTATCAAAATCAACTCGTCAACTTTCGGGCGTTTGTGTAGGACAGCCGAACGCTTCCGAGTCGAACCTCACGAAAACTGGTTCAGGATCGATATCAGCACCAAAAAAAAACGAACAAACTTTTGGGCTAACCCAATATATATATATATATATATATATATATATAATGTATTTTTATGTCATTGTTTTTATTGGTGATTTCAGCGTTTGTTGATTTTTTTGCTTACTACTATTTCGATTGTTTCACTACCTAAGTGATTAAGATGCAGAAAATTGCAATTATATATATATATATATATATATATATATATATATTTTTATTACTAATGAAGATTTTGCATCTGCCTTTCTAAGGCGAAACTATACTCTTACTTTTATTAATTGTACCATCTTTTAATGCTCAGTTCAGTTTACTATACTATTTCCAACCAATGTACTATGTTTCAATGCTCAATTCAGGGAGGAGGGTAGTGAAGTATCTGTTCTGTTGTCATGAGACCATCCTCCCAAGCATTACACCTTCTTTCTGGGGGGTACTGTTGTCTCTGTTAATTCGTCATGATCCTATCTTCTCATTTTGGGGAGAGGGAGTAGTGTAGTATCTGTTCTGTGGTCATGATACCATCGTCCCAGGGATTACCTTTTCCTTTTTTGTAGGGGGGTGGTGAGGTCGCATATTCTTGCAAATATATATTTTATCAAGACACATCTGTGTGGCTAGATTTTGTGAGCACATCAGCCTTGAAATTAGAACCCAGGAAATCAGTCAGTATCGACCGTGTCAGTCCTTCACTACCATCTGAGCAAACATACCTGCTATTATTAATGGAAGAAATGTATATCGCTTTTAAATCAATTTTTTACAATACTGATAACCTACAGTATCTAGTATTTTATGAGAGAGTCTTTACGCTTAAGTTGATAGCATCATCTCCATTAATATATAAGAAAGAGTCAGATACGCGAATTTAGACCACTATAACATTGCATTTGACAAATTTATATTTAATTTTGCCTAGACTTGTTTACCTCATATCACGTTCTTTACAACAATTTCGATAAAATACTAATTCCGGCTAGGACGATTATTAAAATGGAGACTTTTCCGCTGATAAATGAAATAGCTGATGCTGCTTAGTCATTAATAAAAAATAAAATAGAAATGTCCCCGTCTTTCAAATAAACAATTACATTTGCTTAGATTGCATATTAAAGTATTTATTTCTTCATATTCCTCGCATATCATAATAGCCACTACTATAATTTGCTTTTAAAAACATATTTAGTATGATGTATTTAGTTTAAAAACAAAACACTTGTTGCAGCTAGGAAGATAGTTAAAATTGAGACTATTTTTTGCTGATGACCGAAACAGCTGCCACTGCTTAAGCCCTTATTAAAAAATAAAATCAACATTGCTCTATTTTTCACACATTTCAGGAAAAGATTCTATTTGCTTAGATTAAATATTAAAGATTAACTATTATTTATTGCATATTTTACATTGACAGGCCGATTCCCATGAGATCTATAAAGCTTGGCCAGTACAAGATGTGTGACCATTTGGAAATACTAAGTGTTGTATGTCAAATCGTCTAACTGCGATATACATACTGACTGGGGATTGTATGTGAATTTTTATTCCCAATAAACTTCCACTTTTAGTGGAAGGTGGAATGCCTGACACTAGCGAATACCACAAAATGTGGTATTACTGGTTATTCGATTGCATATTATAATAAGCAGTATAATAATTTGTTCCAATAAACTATTTAGAATGTTGTCTTTGTTTCACAAACAAGAAGCCCAGCAAACAGCTCATCAGTTGGGGCGATTACGACAATATTTGAATAAGAAAATGATACTGAAATAATTCAATTTCACTGTAAAAAAATTATATTTTGTAAAATATACAAGTTTACTTTAAATACATAATACCAGACACAGGGTCACAGAGAATGATATAGATATATATTTATAAATATTGTAACTTTTACATAATAATAATAATGACCCAAGAAAAATGGAAAACTTGAAGCGCAAAGTCACAATGGAATGCATACATTCTGGTTTTAAAAATCCACATTAAAGTCGTATACACGAAACAGGCATACCAGAGTGGATGACTAAAGGAAGAAAGACATTAATACAAAGACAGTGAGAAGGGTACGACCTGAAGCAACTGCAGACCAATAATCTTTCTACCAATCATGTGGAAAATGTACATGGCATAACTGAGAGAACAGATCTACTACTCCCTTAATAACTACAGACTACCAACCACGAAATAGAAAGGATGCCAGGAAGAAACATGAAGGATACACGACCTGCTATACATTGAGCAAAAGATTCTAAAGGATGTAAAAAGTGAAAAAAAAAGAACAGTCACGATATTAATCGATTAGAAGACACACAACTCCATAATAGAAATATTGAATGCTTAAGGATATACAAAATATCTGACAAAATCTTTCACTTTATGGAGAAAGCTACGAAAACACAGAGGCTGGAACTGATGGCTAGAAGACAAGACCCGGCAGAGATTAAAATATAGAGAGGCATTTTGCAGGGAGAATTTCTATCATGACTACTGTATCATGACAGCAGACTCAAGCGGTGCAACGCCGGTTATAAATAAACACACATTATAGAAAACGTAAACCACCACTTGCATATGGTCGACATAAAACCATTTGCAAAGAACAAAAAAAAAGAACTAGTAAATCTAATAAATATAACCAGAATATTCAGGCAGGAAACGGAATTTGGAATAGAAAAATATGTACTACTAGAAATGAAAGGGGTGGGGGGATTTTGAATAATAATATATATACACAAACACTGGAAGGAAGGTAATAGTTTATAGGAATAAAATTATTTGTAAATAAATTTTTCTAAGTATTAATTCATAAAAAAATGTGTTTAATTATAAGAATAAGCGAATAATTCTGTGCAAAAACCGGCTCTTGATTTGAATAATAATCGATATATATAAATATATATATATATATATATATATATATATATATATATATATATACACATTAGAGATCACCGTTTATCAAGGCCCAAAAGCAACCCCAAGATAGGGGTTAAATACTTTGACAGGTGGATGGTGAGACAACACCGGCACGATGGTTGTACTAGAGCAGAAATTGATTATTTACGGGGACGGTTCAACAAGAATTTGTTTACATTGAACTTGAAGACGACAATATTATAGTCGGCAGGGAAGCAGGCTTGCAGCACTGTGTTCCACAGATGGGCAGCTTTAGGAAAGAAGCTCTGCCCATGGAAACTTCGTTTTGTCTCGTCTTGGTCATACAGAGGAAGAAAGTGAAATCATTGACAGTGGTAGTAGCTAGACGGTTCTTATTGTGAATGTTTTACAAAAGAGGACCATTGATTTGAGCTCAGTCGAGCACCTAACATGAAAATAACGGTAGAGCAAAGAAAGACTAGCAACATCTCTTTTTTTGAGAGAGTGACTGTAAGGAAGAAGAGAAGAGGACATCCCCCACTAGATTTCGAAGTCGGTTTTGGACTGTTAAGGCAGGAAAGGGTGCTTTGAGCAGCACCTTCCCATATGTAGCAGCAGTACTTCATCTTAGGACGTATTTGACTCTTGTACACTTAGAGGATGGCGTCGGGAATGAGATACCTTCTGGAGTATTAGAATGATCTAACCATTTTTCCAGAAGTCTTAGCAAAAGATTTGATGTAAGTCTACCATTTCAAATCTGAAGAGAAAGTCAGTCCAAGGAGCTTATCAATGCAGTGGGCTTCTTCAAGGAGAGAGCTGTTTATTTTAACTGGGGCAAAATGGAGATCGAAGCGTTGGTGGTAACAGGAGAGGAGAGGAGCTTGGTCTTTAACACATTAAAAGTAACCACCCACCTTTTCCCCTATTGCACCACTTACTCCAGGCCGGAAAAAAGAGAACCACAAAGAACCTGATCATTAATGCTCTTTGCAGTGTTTCCATAGATGATTGTGTCATCAGCATAAATGTCGACGAATGATCTTAGAATGTGGTTTGGGAGATCATTTATGAATATCAGGAAGAGGGTTTGGTCTAGAATGGAACCCTGAGGCATGCCGACGTTGATACTGTGTGCTTCAGACTTCTGTCCATCAACTGCTACTTTTCTAAATCAGAGAGAAACGATTTGATGGTAGAGAGTACATTTACATATATTCCATAGCCAGCATGCTTGTGAAGTAAACATTTATGCCAAACCCTTTTTAACCCTAAATTAAACTTAGATTAAAGAAGAATATAAATATCAATAATTTCTAAGTAAAAATGGATAACCACTAGAAGGAAGGTACTATTTTATATGATTAAATGTATTTTGTAAAAAAAGTTATTTGTCTAATCATTGTTGATAAGAAAAAAAGCTTATAAGCCTAAGACGCAGACACCTGTGCGTCTATGGTAACTGACCTACTTTTTACCACGATGTCACACTGACCAGTAATATTCTTTCAAGTGCAAACTGGCATGTAAGAAACGCTCATGAGAAGTCAAGTCACCGCTACTCTGATGCATATACACCTCGTTCATCGCATAAACAACAACCCATGCACTCAATAATGATAAATAGTGTGTAATGGTTTATTAAAGTTGAGCTTAAAACAAAAAAATGTAGATAAAGTTTTATGTATATTCTATGTACGCTCTGGAACAGAAGAAAATTGATATTTGTTTATCATTTTTAATCTGGAAAAGTAACTTTAGACAATCTTTTGTATTAATTGTGTAATTACTGAGAGGCATAATGATTGATGCAAACTGAGGTAACAGAGGGTGTAATACGTAAAAGTGAACCTAATTAGATTTTTTAAAACTTTTATTCACTCCCAAAAAAGGCACATTTCCACCGAGACTTAAGATGCTTCTATGAATTAAGATGCCTCTATAAATGTGGTCTCTAAGTCGGGAGTTGTGCAGCAAGATGTTTGTTCACATTACATTTACATTTCTACATGTTGGTAGAGCTGGAGAAACATCGAGCATGGAGGGAATCTCAAAGGCAAACAGTTTGAAGAAAAAAGCTTCTAGATAAAGCTTTTCGGCATCTGGGAACCTTTACATGAATGGGCGGGATTTTGCTGCTTGTCGGGTTGGTCGAGGGTATTTATTTTTGTGGGGCACAAGTGCAGCAAGTTCGTCAAAGCACATTTCTTTGAAGTAGTTGTAAAACAAGCACAGGGATTCAACATTGCGGCGATGGGATAGGGGCAGGAGCTTGGTAGACAGTGTGGGATCTGTTAGGTTAGAGGGGTTTTTTTTTACCTTGCCTAAGAGGGAGAGACGAGTGGTTGGTGCATCATACCAGTTGGTGTAGCAATACTCCATGCATCAGGGAAGATATATAGGATACTGGCAGGTGTGAACATTTTCTAGCACGGTAGAGGGGGCCCACCTTCTTTGCAGCAGACTAGGTGATATCTTCTATGTATTTGTTCCAATTCATGTTACCTGTGAATGTTAGGCCAAGGAGTTAAAATGTTAGATTTTTCATGTAGATTGCTATTAGTCATAGAAATCGGTGGTTTGAAATGCTTTTATAATTGTTAAAGGAAATGAGCTTTGTCTTAGCAGCAGTAAATCTAATCATCTATTTATGGCCACATTCCACAACAGACTAGGTCATTTTCTAAGGATTCAGCCATTGCCTTGGATGTGTGTGTGTTCAATTTGCCCTCGAGAATAGAGCATAGTGTAATTAGCAAATATACCCATCTCGGATGTGATTGCATCAGGGCGGTCGTTTATGAAAATCAGAAATAAGAAAGATCCAAGGATCGACCCCAGAGACACATCTGCATTAATGTGATGTTATTTAGATGTACAGTCATCGAGAACGACTTGGATCTTTTTCTTTTTGGGCTAAGAAGGATCTGATTATATTAAATATTCGTCCAGTAATACCGTACCAATTTATTTTCATAAGAAGACCTTCATGCCAGACCTTGTCAAAGGCTTTCGATATATCACCTTAATTTAACATGCCTTATCCACTGTATCGTATTTGTGTTTAGAGATGACCATTAGGATATCCGCAGTAGACCAGGATTGCCTAAATATATACTGTTGATCAGAAAAGAGTTTAGTATTTTCGAGGTAGTGGACTATCGCTAGATTGATTAATGATTCAAAGATTTTAGCGAAGTAAGAGGAGACTGATAGGGGGGATAATCTTGCAGGTCAGTTCTTTCAAAGTTCTTGAAAACTGGTACCACAGATGTAATTTTACAGTTATCAGTAAAGCAAGATTTAGCAAGGCATTTGTTTTAGAGATTTGAGAGGACAAAGGACAGTTCAGCAGAACATTCTTTTGTTGCTATAGCAGGGATAAAATCAGATGAACATGCTTTGGAGGGTCACGGTATTTTATAATATCCAATACATTGAAAGAGATGATGATCAGATCATAAAGTGTGGTTTCTGCCAGTAGTGGGAACTTTATGAGGGAGGGGTTTAATAAGTCCAAAGAAAGAAGTTCAGCCTTATCTGTTGCTGTGCAAGTAATATCATGGTGGGTGGATAGTTAGGGAATTGTTAATTGCTCACAGTTCATTATATATATATATATAATTATTTATAAATAAATATTATTTTCAATATAAACTCATATACACATGTGTTTGATGCTAAACCTGCAATCGTCAGTATGTGAAGAGACAATCCCTGCCAGTCAAACGATTCGAACCCCGATACGAAAGTCATGTTTGATTCAGTATCAATGCTCCAACACGCACTGTCTAGAAATGGGAAGTAAATTAACATTTAAATAGCAAACAACAGCTATCCAGCAAGCAGCCGAGAAAACTCAATTTACACACAAAAAACTAACTCAATAGGCGTGGAACAGAGTTATGCATTGCACAGAATTACTGTTTGTTGTCAACTTCACTAAAGTGCTCAATCTTGCGATAGCTTTGAATAATTATTTATAAATCAATATTATTTTCAATATATATATATAAATAAATAAATACCTGGTTGTATATATGTATTCATATATATTTTATGCTTCTATGTATATATTGATATTTATGTATATATGAATAGATGTATTTATATATAAAGGGTGTTTGAAAAATCGATAGCATAACTTCAGGATTATGTTCTATATGTGTAAAGAAGTCTCTTTGTGTGAGGTTACTTTTGTAATAGAACTGCATTACTAATCTAATTTCCTTTAGTGGTTCATTTCTTCCTCTGCGTGCTCTTTGGTTTGTGCTGATCATATTTATTTCTATCTGTTTTACTGTATTCTGTTACTTGAAATAAAAAGGGCCAACATTCGCAGAATGTTGACTGCGTCCTCCATGTTGGCTATCAAAGGAGCCTCTGCCGATCATGACACTCAGCTCTTTCTTCTGAGTGTTGAACTATGCCGTATATAGAAATAACCGTGCAATATAACACGCATTGTACATGTTAGATGTTTACAATAAGAACTATTGATCAGTATTTGTTACAATTACTTATAACCCGGAAACCAAGCATTTGTTAAATCTATGTTTATAAAACGTCTTCCATTATTTACACACATAGAACATAATCCTGAAGTAATGTCATCGATTTTCCAAACACCATGTACATTAAAGTTAGGTATGCATATATATATATTTCTATATCTCTATGTATAGGATTTATTCCTAAACTAATGAACCTATCATTATGAATTATAGAAGATATATTCTAGACAACACGGTGAGTGACGTGGACACATTATTTATTTTTATAAACTTAATCATTTATAGGGACTGTTCTAGAAACCGCACTCTTTAAAAGAAAGGAACAAATTAAAATTAATGCTATACATATTGTTTATACCCTTCCTTGGACGGGCATTCTGCTAGTATATATATATATATATATATATATATATATATAAGTATAAATTTTTATTTATACAAACATTATTGGTTTTCTATCTTAAATAAGATAGAAAATTCTTCAAATCCATCCATTTCGCGAAAATTCTTGGTCTGATGAGGTTGACTTTCTTGGAAAAGTGCAACCGAAACATGTATGCACATATGTAACCAATAATGTTTGTATAAATAAACATTTATACTTATAAACAGTTCTACTTGGTATTGAGCACTTTTTATGAACACTTGAATTTCTACGGATTTACATTTACAGAAACTAATACAATACATGTACGATATATATATATATATATATATATATATATATATATATATATATATATATATATATATATATATAGCATAATAACGTTGACACACTGATTCTCGTCAGATCACGAAAGTTAAGCAGCGTTGAGCCTGGTCAGTATCAGATGGGTGACAATTGGGAAATATCTGGCGCTGTATGTAGGAGGACATCAACATCTTCCTGCAAGAACTTAAAAAATCTAATGTCGTCGTCGTCTCCCCTGATCGAGATATACATGCGATTGGGGACCGCTTGTGAATTTGATATTTCTTAGAAACTCCAACCTTTGGAGGAAGCTACTTCACCCACCTAGAGTGAATGCTGCTTCGTTCGTATATATATGTGTGTATACCAGCAGAATATATGTACCTCATATATATATATATATGTATATATATATATATATACATATATACATATATATATATATATACACACGCATTATCCAGAGACAGGTGTTTCACGTGTGGTTAGACGTAGCTAGATTCGAAATACGGACCCCAGTTGTTTGCGTCTGGTGCTCTACTTACTGAAATATCAAATCTGCCACTTATTGTGAGAGAATTTATAATATTTAAATGGAACTATTCATTTATATTTTTACAATACTGACAACTGAAAATACTCAATTCTTTTCTAGAATAATATTGCTTTTTTGCTAAAGGGAAACAATCCTTTCCTCCATCAGAGTGCTCAACCCAAAGTGGAGTATATATATATATATATTTAAAATATAGTTATCTACAGACATATGTTTCGTCATCTCTACGACTCATTAGTGTACCTAGACGTACCGAGATAACATGTGTGTATGTATATTATATCCTAGGGACAACATTTAACTTATATATATATATATATATATATATATATATTTATTAAAACTGCACAAATTTTTATTAATGAAATCTATATTATATGTGTGATCTTTTTGTTGTTCTATTCAGGGATATATTTGATTACTAAGCTCTATACTAAGATCTAATACAACTGTTCTCGCATAAATTTTACAAGGACTTCAATGATGATACTAATTATGTATTAGGGTTTTAAAATAATATCGTGGGGTCTGCTTTTGTACTGGACATCCATAAGCAGTAAATTTTATTTCATTTTAAACTTGAAAATAGAAATACAATCTAAAAATAAACATTGTAATATAGGGTTCGGGGCTAAGAGCAGGAGTACACAGTGCCGTTATTACTGATAAAGATGCCTGCTAATTGAAGATATAATTAGTAGATTAATTTTAATACTGGTTTACTAATGAAATTAATAGCATTCCTTTTTTTTCAGATATTTCATTCAAATGTTGATAAATCCCTTATTAATAAGATCTGAATTGCTGTAATAATTTTAATCAACATAGAAATACATTTATTTCTTCAGATACATTTCTTGAAAAAAAAAATCATTCATTAACAATATTTAAAGTACAACTGTCCTTTTCTTTTAATGTTTTTCAGGGTGAGTAATAGCCTTGATTATGTTTTTTTTTATCTCCATCAAAATATTTTTTAAGTGATGGTTGGACCAAATTATTGATGACCCCTTAACTGAAAAAAAGGAAGTATTGTACTGAATGCAGTTGTGGAATTGAAGAATACTTCTAAATTATAACAAAATTGAATTTACTGCACTCCTTGACCTTTTCGTCTGGAGCAAAGTGTAGAATCTGTCAATGAATTTTTTAAAAGCTGCATTTATTAAGAATAATGTTTATTCTTAATTTTATCAAAACACTTTGGGGATATTTTTAAGTAGGATGGCCCTAGAGTAAATGTGGTATTGTGGTGACTGAGGCGATTCTAGTTAAGAGTAGGATAGACATTTTTTATCATTTTTGACCAAGGATGACACACGACTTTATTTTGCCACACTTTTGATGATCCTGCGCCTAATTTGTTACATTTGTATATATTGTTTACCTCATAGTTAATAAATAATGCAAACTGTAGTATCTGTTCTGATACAACAGTTCATCTTTTCTGGCTTCGGTCACTGAAGGAGAAATCTTTCTAGACCGAGGCAATTTTTATTATTTGAAGGGAGCTGGATTTTCTCCACATTAAAAACCGACCCTGTATCTAACTCTGCCTTTGTGGGGGGGGGGGGGGCAAGTCAGTATGGACTGCACTTATTTATTTATTTTTTTAACTTAAAATATTTACATGATCTCTCTCCCCATAAAATGCATGTAGACACACATTTTGTCTATTTTACTATATTCAAACATTTTAAATGTTTCAAAATATGCATATAAGCATGTAAGCTATACAAAAACAAACATTACTATTCCATGTATATACTCTTTCATATATATGTATATATATATATATAATACATATATATTTTTTGACTATTTACTTCAACACTGCTCAATATGGGAGTAGAACTAGTAGTAGGCAACTAGCCTAATGAAACAAACGTTTTTGTGTAGCTTGCTTCTGTAAGTATATTTTCATATATATATAATTTACAACAGACCTTGAGTAAAGTTTTAAGAATTATATATATATATATATATATACATATATTGTATAAATATATATACATGTTTGTGTGTGATCATATATATAAATAAAAAACAGATTATGTCCATATATATTTGTGTATTTTTCTTTGTACTTCTTTATGCATAAATATACATACATATTACTATTTCATATATAAATATCCCTATATTATAAAATAATATATTACATATATATTGTTTGGCATCAGCATTTACTTCAACAGTGCTCAAAACATTAGTAGAGCTTGGTAGTTGTAGAAAAATATACTTATGGCCAGTAGGCTTACTAAGCATAAGCATATTTTTATGATTACATATATATATATATATACATATATATATATATAGAAAAATAAGCATAAAATATGTATGTGTGTGTCTGTGTATTTGTAAATAAATAAATACGAAGGTAAAAAAAACAAAAATATAGATATCGACACAATACATCTGTGTGTGCATATATATATATATATATATATATATATGTGTGCATATATATATATATGCATATGTGCATATATATATATGCATATATATATATATATGCATATGTGCATATATATTATATATATATATATGCATATGTGCATATATATTATATATATATATATATGCATATGTGCATATATATATTATATATATATATATACATATGTGCATATATATATTATATATATATATATACATATGTGCATATATATATTATATATATATATATACATATGTGCATATATATATTATATATATATATATACATATGTGCATATATATATTATATATATATATATACATATGTGCATATATATATTATATATATATATATATATACATACATACATTATATATATATATATATATACATACATACATACATTATATATATATATATATATACATACATACATACATACGCACACACACGTACATACATTAAACTGTAGTCTACATTATTACCATAAAATAGGTAATCTCGTATATAATAAATATTTATTTACTAACGTAACATAGAGTAAATAGCATATTGGCGTAACACGTTTTGCGGTGCATCACCCGTCTGGTCGAACGGATGGTAGTCGTAAGCAACACTTCCTTTGTTCTTGCATTTATAAAAAGAAAAAGATTTCTTTTGAAATCGGAAGATGCAACAAAAATGCATTGTGTATCATTCACATGTGCACAAGAAATCAAAAATTAAACAATTGGTGATGCAGTTACAGACACGTTACTGTCCCCTCGTAGTAAATCCATGTTATTATCCGGAATGGTAACTCCAAGTGGAAAAAAAAAATAATATATTGAAACTTTGAAAGGAAAAACAGAAGAAAAATAAAGACTTTTTTTAATCCGTATCTTCGTTGTTTTAATCTTGGGTATTTCTTTCTTCTTTTTTAGCGTTGAAATGCCCGCTCCGAATGGGGTTGCATCCGACAAGTTGCCGTCGTAATGTAATTAGCATAATTTGACCACAAAGGCGACAGCTTTGATATAAATTGCTTATGTGCATAATAATATGTGGTAATAGTAAGTGAAAGAGAAACTGGAGGTGACAGAGAGAGAAAGAGTGCAAGTGCAATAGAGACAACGAGACAGAGTGCAATTTTAGAGAGAGAGATAGCGAGAGAAAGAGAGAAAGAGGGTGCAAAGCAACTAAACACATTAGACTCACCAACCCTGTAACAAAAAAATGCAATGCCCTTGAAAAAGTGGCTGCTACAAGTGCCTGCAGACAACTTGGAATGTCTGTGAAATATGTGCATCCAACAAACATTAAATATGGAAAATACCCCAGAGCATTAAATATGACACGGAACAAAAATTACTAACATATGTATCTCTCTCTCACACACACATATATATATATATACATATATATTAGAATCTATATACAAATTATATATGTATGTATATATATATATATATATACATATAGATATATATATGAATCTATATACAAATTATATATATATATAAATATATATCTATATACAAATTATATATATATATAAATATATATCTATATACAAATTATATATATATATAAATATATATCTATATACAAATTATATATATATATAAATATATATCTATATACAAATTATATATATATATAAATATATATCTATATACAAATTATATATATATATAAATATATATCTATATACAAATTATATATATATATAAATATATATCTATATACAAATTATATATATATATAAATATATATCTATATACAAATTATATATATATATAAATATATATCTATATACAAATTATATATATATATAAATATATATCTATATACAAATTATATATATATAAATATATATCTATATACAAATTAATATATATCTATATACAAATTTATATGTATAAATATATATCTATATACAAATTTATATGTATAAATATATATCTATATACAAATTTATATGTATAAATATATATCTATATACAAATTTATATGTATAAATATATATCTATATACAAAGTTATATGTATAAATATATATCTATATACAAATTTATATATATAAATATATATCTATATACAAATTTATATATATAAATATATATCTATATACAAATTTATATATATAAATATATATCTATATATAAATTTATATATATAAATATATATCTATATACAAATTTATATATATAAATATATATCTATATACAAATTTATTTATATAAATATATATCTATATACAAATTTATATATATATATATATATCTATATACAAATTTATATATATATATAAATATATATCTATATACAAATTTATATATATATATAAATATATATCTATATACAAATT
>OY744522.1:80347618-80487618 GCA_963556195.1 Sepiola atlantica
AAAGAGGATTTAGCAATAATTTTTGCCTCAAAAAATTCCATAAAATGGTGCCTGGCAGAAGTTTTGTTTTACGGTTCTAAAAATAAGTCTCCCTAAACATACAGCGAATTAATTACAACACTGCAGAACCATATTGTTAGACTATGACTTTAAAATGGAATATATACCATAAAAACTAAGGACATGCAGATGGGCTGTCTAGATTTATTCCCAAATTCAACGAACCGTTTGAGAATACGGTAAGTGCATCGCTAAGATCGGAAAATGAAATTAAAACGTTTTATTTAACAGTCAGCGAACTATCTTTTACTTTAGATAAAATCAGAATTGAAGCTAAAAAAGACAATTTTATTGTAAAAACAAAAAAGAAAGAAATACGAAAAAGTACTTTGCAAAATAATACTTTTTCTATTTGTGATGATGCATTGATTTAAGCCGAAAAAATGGTGATACCCGTTTCATTAAGAAAACGGATTTCAAAAGATTTTCATATTGGTAGGTTTGGTAGTTTTGTTTTACGGCATATCAACCCTTTTTGGGTTATTTAATGCCGAATCTGGTCATTATAGTAAAAGATTTATGCTTCAAGTTCTAAAAATAAAATAAAAAAGGGGAGGGAGAAAGGGAGAGGGGCTGTTGTTTTTGTTTTTGGTTTTGTAGAACATAATTAAGTTTTACAAAAAAAAAAAAAAAGAAGAAAAACAAAAAACGTCAATGTAGGTGAATTTCGTCTCAGGGAGCCACAGGGCAGCCTGATCTGGTATCACCAGTTTTCATATTGGACATTCTGAAATGAGGAGAATGAGTCACTAATGAGAAGTTTGGTATATTGGCCGAGAATGGACCGTGATATAGGATTTTTAGTGATAAATTGTAGAGGCTGCACGCTAGCAGAAAAATTATGTTCCATGGAACATTGGCCGATTAAAGATCGATTCTGCGAGACCTTTCAATGGCTCATATTATTTAATAATCGTGGACAGTTTTTAGAAATGGCCCGAAATTTTAAACTGCAAACGTCCGACTTTCTTAAATTAGATATTTGTAAGATTCCGTGTCGCAGACCCGATTGTATCAGATAATTTACCTCAAGTGAATTTGCAAAACTTTGTAAATTTGACTCGATTGCACATACTATTACACCAGCGTATCATCTGAGGTGAGACGCACAAGCCAAGAGGTTTGTGGATTAGTTTAAGCGTGGATTAAATAAAATTAATGGTGAGCAGAACGAGGTTGTATGTTTACTATTTCTCAGGATCAATGGAATGACTCCTAATCCAAATACACAATCCGGTTTATCCACAGCTGAATTGATATTTGGTAGGAGAGTAAGATCGATTTATAATAACTTGTTGCCAGGACATGAAATAAAGATTTAGAAAAACAGCAAACAAACTTCAACCAGATATTTAAAATCTGGAGATAGAAATTTCCATGCCGTATATTTCCGGGAAAGAAATATGGAAATATTGTGTTGTTATAAGCAGGTTGGGAAAACTACTTACAATATACAGAGTGCAAATTGGAGACATAAAAAACATGTCAACAAAATGAAACACAGACTTACTAAAGAAGAAAAGGTACAAACACATTTACCAATATATATAGTGCATGACACGTTGAATTTTCTAACACCTCAAGTAATCAAACCTCGAAGGAAAATGAACCCTAAAGAAAGTTTGAACCTTGATCCTTAAAAAAGAAAATATTTTTTTTAAAGAAAGGCATTTATCTTAGAGGGGGTGTTGCATAGGATTACCTACCTCCCCTACGGACTATAAAAGAATGGTTCCGTCTTTCTGAAAAATTTGCTCTTAAACATAGTGTGTCTTATGTATATGAATTCCTTGATCGAATTAACCTAGTATTATCAAAATATTTTATTTTAATCGCTATTACTACTTATGTGGGTATATATTAACAAAAACTACATCCTATAAAATTAAGTGCGACTAAATAATGCAATTTTCTACATCTTCATCACTTAGGAAGTGAAACAATTGATAAAACAGTATAACAAAAACAACAAACGCTGCAATCACTAATAAAAACAATTACATAAAATTATGATATAAGTATAATGCATATATATATATATATATATATATATACTAGAAGAATGCCTATCGAGATTTTAAGATGTTTATTTTAATATCATATATATATATATATTTATATATATATATATATGTTGGATAATGGCCCTATGGGAATGGACGTATCTGTTGGAAATCGTTGGTTTGACTTTTGCGAATTAGCGCGGGGTGGACCTGGCAGTCGAGTGCAGAATAGGGGCCGTTCTCACAGTCGGAAATCACAGACGTGACAAGGTCACCGCGTGACGAGACCCCAGATCAAGGGTTAATGTGCACCTGCGAGATGCTCTGTGACGTCACGGGCTTTTGCGTGGGAAGCAGAGGGATCTGTGACGTAACTTGTTCATCGTGAGAAGCGAGTTTTAGCAGTCTGGATGTTGGAGGCGAACTTATGAGACGTGATTTTACAATGTAGTCAAGCAACTTACATAGGGGAATTATTTCCCTAAGAAAATACAGGCGAAGGATCTCTTTCCCCCGACTCCATGAATGGTTAAGTCTTATTTGATAAGTAACTATGATGAAGTAGTAATTTGCTCTCTCGCTCTCTCTCTCGACGTTAGAGAATATTTTCCAGCTGATTTGATAACTAACGCTTGTAATAAAAAGAATTAAATTAAAAAGATTGTTTGTGTTCCGACCCGATCATGGATCTTTTGCTGCAGCGGCGTGGTTCACGGCAGAAGAAGGAGTTCAACCACTAGACGAAATCGAGACGGCGACCCTCTACTCGGCGAGGGAGAATAGTGAAGGTATGCAAACTATGTGATTTAATGTGTTTTAAAAATGACGAGTGATTAAATGTGAACTGCCACGGCCCTTTCTGGGACGAGTATACGGAATGAGAACCGCCGCGCCCCCAAGTAGAGGGCTATGCAACATATATATATATATATATATATATATATATATATATGCGAGTGTAATATATATATGTAAATATAATGCCTAGATATTTATATATGATATAAATACAATATATATGTATATGAGTGATATATATATATATATATATATATATATGTATATGAGTGATATATATATATATATATATATATATATATGTATATGAGTGATATATATATATATATATATATATATATATATATGTATATGAGTGATATATATATATATATATATATATATATATATATATAAATACAATATATATGTATATGAGTGATATATATATATATATATATATATATACATAAATAAATAAACGTAGGAGTTGGTGGAGCAAGTTCATATTCCAGCTGAGGTAATTGGCATTCCCTATGCAGTAATAGCCTTGGGAAAGTCAGAAATATAGTTAAGGAATGACTCCTTGCTGGTGGTACTCAGTAACCTCTGCCCGACTTGTTGCGTTTTCTTGCCAGAAATAGCCCAGCATGTTACGAAAATGGTCAGAGAGTTCACAGGATAATATTTGTTTATAATATCTATACATAGAAAGACTGTTCCGCTCTATCACAACTTTCCTGTAATGCTACACAAACACACATATATATATATATATATATATATATATATATATATATATATATACATACATACTAAAAAAAATGTGACCCGTGTATTCACCCATTAAAAAAATGAGTTTGCAAAGCCAGTTAAATATAAATATTAAATGTAAAAAAAATAAAGACAAAATCCCCAATTATTTTTTTTGATCTGTTATATTTCTCTGTTTGCCTCTGTTTCTTTCTCGGCTATGGATTAAATCGTATTGCTACTTCTGGTGTTTTGTTTATAACGGACTATGCAAATCTTTTCATGGAAGCTAAAATGATTGAGCCCATAGATACAATAAGCAAGAAGTGATAGACAGAAACTTAGTAAGAGATGGGTCACGAGGTGAGTCAATTGCAAATTAAAGCATATTAGAACAATTAAAATTGAATTTTTGTTTCAAACATAACTCAATCCCAAAACAAAGGCATATCTTAGCATGTGTGTGATCAAAATATATATTTTAAAAATTAATATGGAAACAAATGTTGATTATCTTAGTATAATGATAGATAAATGATAATAAAAAATGATGGAAAATATTGATATATAATTTTATAAAGAACGATAAGAATACTCGTCCAGGGTGAGATTAATTCCCCGAAGAGAACTGTTTTACACCACTTTTATGTCTCCTTATAGATAAAAATACAGACATAATGATATTCAACCTTATGTCGATGAATATGTCTTATTCCAATTTTGATTAAAATCCATTACATGATTTTGATTCTAGAAAATGTCTTTAATTTAACGCGGAAGTTAGAAGGGATCTTAAGAAGCAATTGAAATTTAGGGAACCTTGCTTCATTAGTGTGTAATGACTATAGATCAACTTTAATGCAAATTTGATATATTTGAATTTTCAAATGGGATGTTGTACGTATATTATGCCCCCTAACATCTTTTTAAATACTCTAAAGAAACTGACATTTTGGGAATATTTATTAATTGATGTCTAATCTTTCTTGTTTAGATTTCACAAAACGTTCGACCCCTTTTTACCCGATTTATCTAAAACTAAATTGAACTAAATATAACCCAGATTTTGATTCGTTACGCCTAGCAGCTGTGTTCCCAAATTTATAATGATCGCTTAATTAGTTTAGGAGTGAATCCTGTACATACATGTATATAAAGATACCTAGCTTTATATATTGTTGTGGCTCTGTAAAAGGGCCGGAATGAAAATACGAACTCGGAGTTTAGGGAAAACAAGTATATTGAAGAAAAGTATAATACAACAGAGAAACAAGAGTGGTTGTAAGTCAGTCTTGACTGCCAATATAGACTGGGGTTGATTCAGGTATTTAATTGCTTCCCACCGCAGGAATATGTGACACAAGGTCGGAAAGTGGGGGAAGAGTCAAGCCAGCACCTCTAAAGGAGTACTCTGACCTAGCAAAAATAGCCTGGACAGTCCCGTCGGCATTCCTCGGTCAGGGCACCTCAGGCAGTAAGCGATAAACTTACTCCACCCCAAAGAGGGGAGGCAAGGCCTGGGAGGGTGCACCTCCTAGGACAACCCAGGACAGTATACCTCAGCCCGGCAGGTAAAAAGCCACCGAAATGGCCCAGTTCCTGCCGGACTGATTGTCGAGAAAAAATCCTTGACTGGTATTACCCCATCCTGACGTCTTCAATCAACCAAAGTTAATGAGAGACTGAACAGGCTGGGGTTGATTAAATACTAGGGAGCAGGTGCTCCCAGTATTTATGGTGAATGGAAGAGTCCAAAGTCCGTTATAGGTAAGGTACCATAACACCCCGGTCCCAAGCCTTACCTCTACAGGAGTCATAGTATCGTTTCCTTTTTGGATTGATGCTATTCTGAGGCTGCTTGAGGTAACTGTATGTCGAAAGTGTTATATCTGGTAACTATAACTTCTTCCTGGGGCATGCTGTCGTTGTCTTCCGATAGTCGTTCCCTAATTTGGTTCAGGTAGTTCAAGAGAATTGAGGGCCTCTATCAAATTCAGATCTAATATCCTCCAGTTTTTTTTAATTCTAGACTTCTGATTTTGGAGTACATCTTTAAAATTGGAAAAAATGTTTTCTTTGCTTTGACATTCAACTTCCAGAAAAGTCATCTTATCTTTCATAGTCTTTAGCTCTTCTGAAACCTCTGAGTTAAAACTTTAGCGATTCCAGTTCTGGAAATATGCATTCACTCTCTTTAACATTCAATTGGTTATCCAAAGAATGTTGCTTAAATTCTTTCAGTTTAGTATTAGCTATTTTCAGCATAAATTCTGTGTCCTTTTGTGCTATAATTTCTGCCGACAATTTATTTTGTGTTTATTTCATACGATTTTTATGGTTGAAACAAATTCCTTCTTTGGTTTTTCTAACTCGATCATCCTATTTTTAATTTTATTGTTAAAAATCTTGGTTGGTAACTCCCAGAAGTTGAACCGCTGCATCAAGTCTACGCCAAACAAATTATTGGTGTTTATTTTATAAGAACATTTTTACTTTTTTTGTAGTTCTGTTTCAAGTAATGTCGGTAATCATTTCACCCTCGAATTAAATTTTTTCACCAGTCACCGTTCTGACTATTTGATTGTTTCTTAGCATGGTCGGTTTTTCCAAGCTTCTCCATATATGCATGTTTATAATCGACATGTCTAAACCAGAATCCAATTGTAATTTTACGTTTTTATTTCGAATTTTTGCCTGAACATATTTTCTTATAATTCTGTCGCCATGTTCGTTAATTTTTGGGGATTGAACACAAGTTTTATTTCCTTTATTCGTTCTGTAATTTTAACTCTTGTGCCCGACTTCATTACAAGTAACACAGATTTTAAAACGATATGGGCAATCCGGTACCCACAACGAAAACAGGGGCTCGGCGGTAATTGATCCGTTTTTTATAAGGCTGCCATTGTTTATGTAGGGGTGTGAAAATCCCTTTTATGTTTAGAATTGTTTTGGAGTAAAAGTTGAATTTCGATTGTTAACGTACTTTTCTAATGTATGCAATGCCTGACCCTTCAATATCCTTCGAAACTTGTTTAACACTTCAGCTAATTTCTGTCGTTTTAATTTTGTTCTGGTAGCAGCTTTTGAAATTTTTCTTCAGTTTTTTGCTGCTGCTGCATTTGAAATTGAATCAATTCTGTTATAGAAGCTTAAAGTTTTTCATCTTTAAAATATGTCCTTTTAGAATACGGTTGTTTAACAGTTCTTACTTCTAATATAACGCTGATGAACGTAATCTTAGTGGTTAAAAGAACAAGCGAGTATAAAACGTCTTTTTTTTGCCCAAAAGAAAATCACTTTTTTCTTTTTTTTAGTACGCTTTTGACGTAACCATAAAATTTGTGGTCGGCACTTTAGTCAACAGAAGAAAAATAAAAACACCGTTTCAATTTTTTTTCTCTTTCATGTATTCCCTTCTTGATAAAAATGAACAACAGTGTCGAAATAATAAAAATATCAACGACCTTATATGTCTATACACATACATAGATACATACACATACACATATATACACACATACACACATATATATATACATATATATATATACACACACATATATATATACACACACATATATATATACACACATATATATATACACACATATACACTCATATATATATACACACATATATATATATACACATACATACATACGCATACATTTAATAGTGAGTGAGGTAGCTTGGATAATTCTGAAACCATGTTGGGAAAGAGAAGAGAAGAGATTTTTGTTGCGAGAATTAGTAGGGAGGAAAACATTTCTAAGTATAGGGTATGTAGTATTAGGAGTTGTTTTAGTATTTTTGATAATTTTTAGATGTATTTGGATAGCTTTCTTTTTAGCGGAAAGAATGACATGTTTGGAATATTTTAAAGTTATGAGAGAGGATTCTATTTTACTATATTCCTGAGAGAGATGTTCAGGGCTGCAAATACGCAAAGCTCTAAGATAAAAGCCAATTATCATACTGTTTTTATGTAGTAACATTTTATAAAAACATAAAAACAAAAATGAAGTCCTTACATCTCCCACTTCAGCTAGAATTTATACTATACCATGCGCCGACTGTGGAAAAATATATTTTGTCGAAGCACAACGTCCGTTAAAGAAACGAATCTATGAACATAATCGTGCTATAAAAAACTTTGATACCTCAAATGCGTTATACACCCACATGATTTCTTTTGGTCATCACTTCAATACACAGAGGGCAATTTCAATAAAACATATACACGACACTAAACTCCGTCGTCTCGTAGAATCATGTTTAATCTTACGTCATAATAACACAATCATTCGAAGACCAGGATTTTATAATATTGCTACCTCTTCTGCTAGATCGATTCTAATTGAAATGAACTTAAATCAATATGACAACGGATAACTTTTAATCCTTTTTCCTCCTCCCCCTCCTTTGTTGTTTAACTCCTTGGTCATTAATTTCAAATTATTACTAATCTACGCTACCCTCTATCAGCGTCTCCAATCGGCGTTCAAAAGTTAACTGTTGATTTTTTTTCTCTTTCTTCTCCTTTTTTAACATTTCTTTCTTTCTTTCTCCCTTTCTACTGTTAATTACACGTGACTATTTTTTTCCAATTGCGTTCTTTGTATAAATTTGAAAACTTTTCCGCTTTTAATTAAAGTTTTTCTACCTACCGAGGATGATCGTATTATAAACGATCGAAATATTTAGGTAGTACTATTCGATATGTGTTTTTGAGTTTATCTTTGCTAGTTGTTGATTTGCTTATCCTTTATTCCATTTTCATACATGAAAAAAAATATATATTTATATATATTTATTTATATATATATACATATTTATTTATATATATATACATATTTATTTATATATATATATATATTTATATATATATATATATATTTATTTATATATATTTATATATATATTTATTTATATATATATATATTTATTTATATATATATATTTATTTATATATTTATTTATATATATATATTTATATATATATATATTTATTTATATATATATATTTATATATATATATATATTTATATATATATATATAAATAAATATATATATATATATTTATATATATAAATAAATATATATATTTATATATATATATAAATATATATATATATTTATATATATAAATATATATATATATTTATATATATAAATATATATATAAATAAATATATATATAAATAAATATATATATATAAATAAATATATATATATAAATATATATATATATATAAATATATATAAATATATATATATATATATATATATAAATATATATATAAATAAATATATATATATATATAAATATATATAAATAAATATGTATATACAAATATATATATATATAAATATGTATATATATATAAATAAATATGTATATACAAATATATATATATATAAATATGTATATATATATAAATATGTATATATATATAAATAAATATGTATATACAAATATATATATATATAAATATGTATATATATATAAATAAATATGTATATACAAATATATATATATATAAATATGTATATATAAATATTTGTATACAAATATATATATACAAATATATGATAAGTAAGGTTCATATTATATTCCAATAATACTATCAAGATTGTTTTTATCTCAACAATAATATATTTGGAATATGTATAAAACTTTTCGTTTGAATGAAATCCTTATTTCTTTCTGATACAAAGAATCTCTTTAAGGCTCAATAAAACCATGAGAAAACACACTTTCATATTTATTTAATCATTAAGGAGACTATTTGATATTCTGTTTTATCAAGATCAGAAAAGTTTCGGTAGAGAATTTAAATTCTATGACAAACTACAAAAACACTCAAAATGAGATAAGGCCTAAAATTATATGTGAAAATACATTGTTCCCATACAAGAAAATGCACAAGTTATTAATGCAATAAGAATATGTGTAAACTTTCATTTTATTGTGCTGTCTTTTCTATTATCGGAAATTCCCTACAGTCAGTGATAACTGTAGCAAATCTAGCTAGAAAATGAGAACGAAATCTTGTCTAAATTCTTGACCATGATGATAGTTCCCACGATGAGCGTGACACGAGATTTGAGGATCTAATCCCAATGGGAATAACTTTAGATTGATAAGTTATTTCTTGCAAAGGGATATAACTCTTCCTTACATAGTCATCATATTCATTAAAATTCTCTCATTTTTTAATAGGCGTTTTAATCCCACGTTTATAACATTTCTTAAGTTTTGAATGTTGAAGAATAGCTTAAACAATTCTGAATAATTAATAAGCCACTGAAAATGTAAATTCTTCAGCTAAATCAAATCAAATCTGTTTTGATGTGGACTTGATCCTTTAACCACACAACTACCATTGAACACGATAAACTTGAGTTAAACGAAATAGGAACACTTGAAAAGGGAATTTTCACGCTACACAACTCCCCACTTAGGATGCCCCTTGAAATCTGGCCCTTTTATTCACATCTTACATCTTAGTGGCAATGTGTCTTGTTTGGGGTGAATATAAGTCAAAGATAAATTGTGATATACGGGGTTCACACATACATCTCTAGTGAACGAACTGAAAAGTGAAAGGAAGTAAAAATATTTTAAATAAATATATAAGTTAAAACAAAACTTGTTTTCATCTTATTTATAGTACTTATAACAACCCATCATATTATATATGCTACACAAGCAAACTACAAGCTCAAATCAAATTAATTATGTTTATAAAGCTCTATTTGAAAAGATATTGAACACTTAATATGTACACAGAGATTGAGTCGGTTCAGTTTCCAAATTTATGTGTGAACGATCCTTTCTGAGACGTTGAATTTCATGTTTATATATATATATATATATATATATATATATATTCTAAACTCATTATTTATATGTATATATAAAGCCATTTATATGTATATATAAAGCAGTGCAAGGCAAGAGAAGGAGGGGTAGACAACACAAAAGATGGACGGACAACATCAAAGAGTGGACGGGCTACAACTTCGCTACAACCCAGTCCATTGCCCATGACCGTCAGAAGTGGAGACAGCTGGTGTGGAGTTCATTGGTGCAGCGCCCCTACGACCCAGGAGGGGGTTAAGGGACCAAGTCAAGTCAAGTCATAAAGCCATAATAAATATGGCTTATCTTAACATTTTACTGTAGTTTCATAAACCATTCAATCATGAGAAGTATATTAAAAGATCTTACACTGAATAAGTAAAATGTTAGGATAAGCCACATTTGTTTTTTTATCATTGTTATAAAGCTCTATCTGAAAGGATACTGAGCCTTTTGTCTGTGCAAGATCAGCCAGTATTGATTCGGCTTGGTTTTGATATTGGGAGCCGATTCTCTATGTATTCTATATATTATAATCGATGTTCGTTTTTGTCTGTCTTCTACATGACTAGTTTGCTAAATATATCATTTGGAAGTCGATACGTCTCCCAGAACAGTAAACAGTAGAACAGGATATGCATGCTGGATTCTTGAGTAATGAAGTTGCTTTCTTAACAGAAAGTATGGAAGGTAATTTGGTGGACCTCCTGCATGGCTGCCTTTCGCTATGGATCTTCTCAGCTAACTGCCTTGCCTGCAAGGTGCTGGTCGTAGCAATAAAATTAAAGGTCTGGCACAAATACTTGAAGGTCCTTGAGGACTTTGAAGGGCTTTAGCTCTTCTCCCTCATTTCTTTTCTGTTATTATGCTCCCCTCCCTTTCAGCTGCTTGGTTTGAAAAGAAAAAGGAAATCAGACAAGCAGTGATTTAAAAGGATGAGGTGGGGGGGGGGGGCAAACAAAGTAGTAAGAAACTGTGAGGCAGCCCTAATTAAGGGGCCTGGCTTAGATGGAAGAGGGTGGTTAGCCATCAGGAACTTCTTGTAGAAAAAAATTGGTTTATATATAGAAAGAGTCAGCTAATGGTTTTTCTCTTTCTCTCTCTCTATGATCCCTTTTTTATTAAAAGTACTGGCCGCCATTGTAGGTTGGCTGAATATCTTCCGAGCAATCATCATTACCTCTCCCCCATTAACGACTCGTGCAGCAGAGCACCATATGCAAATATGAAAGCAATTCAATGGAATGGAGTGGGGAGAACAAGAAAGAGGGTTCAGAGCTCAGTACTGAATGCCTTTCTTGAAAATCTCAACCTCAAAGTAGGGAAGCAATATAATGAATTAGTTGTCTTCACCAATGACCGCCTACACCTGAACCCCACACTTCCGGTTAAGCCATTCTGTATTGTACCCTTAAAATGTTTCCATGGATAGAGTGAAAGATCTCATTACTGATTTTACACTCACTTCGGATATTGTGTCTGACTAAATCTTTTTTTTTTATTATTTCTTTAAAGAATTTCCAAACTATTATTAACCCAAAACATAATGGATTATGTGTGTGAGAGCTTAATTATAACATAAAACTTTGATGGATATCAAATCAGTAACATTGATGTAAATAATACACTATATATATTAAGCAATCTACAATATACATTAGATAGACAGCTAAGAATAGGTGTCTATATCATAATATGTTAAGGCAATTTCATGTTTGTACGTACGTTATCACCATCTTTTTTAAAAAGATGCCGAAGATACAATGTTAAAAAAGTATTTTTTTAAATTAAAAACGTGATCAAACATCCCAAAAATGCAAAGATTGACTGCATTTCGTTCCAATCTACCGCTTCCAACTGAATCGTCTACCTGTATAAGATTCAAATACGTCCTAAGATGGAGTACTGGGGAGGTGCTGCTCAGAGCACCCTTTTTCTGCTTTGACAAGAGTATCGGATAGATTTCGAACTCTAGTAGGCGATGTTATCTTCTCTTCCCTGGGGCTTCTTTCTCACTAAAGAAACGCTGCTAATTTTTCTCTACTCTATCGTTATTTTCATGATAGGTGCTCGACTTAGTTCCCATCTATGGTTCCCCCTGCAAAATATTTTTAAAAAACCTGTCTAGCTACAACCACTGTAAATAATTTCCCTTTCTCCATCAGTTTACCTAAAACTAAACGGAACTTGCATGAGCAAAGTTTATTTCTTAAAACTACCTGTCTGTCTGTGGAACACAATACCACTGGGTTGCTTTCCAGCTGACTACAACATGGTCGTTTTCAAGTTCAATGTAAACAGATTTTTGTTGAGACGTCTTCTTAAATAATCAAATTCTACCTATTTACAACCATCGTTACCGATTATGGTGTTGTCTCACCGTCTACCTGACAAACTCATTAACCCTTATCCTCGAGCCTTGATAAGCGGTGACTTATTAGTTCAAAAAAATTTAAACACAGCTAACGTTTTAAGAAATTTTAAATAAACTTATTATTACGACCACTTCACATTTTCAAAAACATTTTGAGTTTATTTGTTTTTTTTTATGAAGATGCAAGTCTTTAGTTCTGTGAAACTACACTTCCATCAATTTCCTTTCTTGAAAGCAGATTGTCATTAAACGCAGACTATATATTTGAAAAAAAAAAAAACGAATTGATTTTAACTTCTGTTTGAGGTTCCCTTTTTTCTACTGTGACGTCTCCGAGCCATAACAAACAACGACAATAATTATCTATTTTTATCTAACAAGTAAATGATAAAATAAATCAGACAGTATGAGATAAAATAGAGAAGGGAAGATCTAAAACTCAAGAGACAATATAAACGTTTCACCCACCTGATATGAGGGCTTTATCAAGAGTGAAGTTTAAAAGGTGACAAAAGACGAGAAGATCTGCAATTTGGGGAAATATATATATAATAATCTGAGTAAAATAAATTTAAATATGTTCGGGAAAAGAAGGTAAGCCAATATAAACATGTATATCCACATTTAATATATACATATATATTTGGGCAGCATTCCTTCGTTGATACACATTTGATTAAACAGAAGTGAAAGTACCTGTTTGTTCCTTTTTTATCCAATTTTCCCAGTTGGTAGGCTAACGATCTAATGTTGTGCTCCAGTGTAAATAAGAACTTGCCATATTTGCAAACGTCTTCGACTCTCTTGAGTCGCTGTCAGGCACGTGATGGGATTACAAAATTAAAACTGGTGAATCTATTACGAAAGTCGATTAGGAACGTTTTAAAACATTTTAACATACCCTCTCCCCCATCGTATAGAGCTTGGTTGATGGTGGGTTTACATGCTCGAACGAGTAAAGCTTCGATGATGGAGAGGCGCAGGTTTCAATTTGAGGCAGCAAGGATGGCAGTGTTTTTTGGTAATATATTTCGGAAGTCTTTTTGGGAAATGGGTGCGATTAGATGTTGGTAGATAAAGCTGTGAGGTAGGGATGAGGTGATATTTTAGGCGGCAAGAGATACTTGTTCTAGTCATGCCAATATATGTATTATTTGTAGAGACACATTCTCCAATTGGGCAGTTGAACACATATATGGCATTACTAGTGTTTAGTAAACTGTTATGGATGTCAGGTTATTTCGTATTAATAAGTTAAATAAAATAAACACACACACACACATATATATATATATAACGAATAAAAAATAAATAAAAATAAAATAAATGATTTTTTTTTATATATATATACATATGTCTAAAACAAGACAAAGTTTTATTATTGAGTAAAGACAAACATTTTTAGTTTTTCTCCGTCAGTTAAATCTTATTTCAGCTATTATGTAAAGCTTTCTTAACTACTTAATGGTTGCCAATGTATTTCTACTTTAATTTAATTTCTGTGTTTTTCTGTTTTACTACAGCGGCGCCTCCAATCGTGGCCGTCGCTATAGCAGGCCTGCTCACTGGAAAATGACATCATGCTATATAGTTACGAACGAGATATGTCGAACAGTCAGACTATGGGCATTTTGACTCCTCCCTTCACTTAAAAATTCACCAAAATTCAGGAAATAAATCAATTTTAATGAAATTTTCAGTGCATATTAATTAACGATCACTGAATATAATTAACCCATTACTTTATTAGAAATCTTAGTGATAATGGATTATTTCATGTAATTTGCGTAGGCTAGACAGCAAACATTAAATTAATATTTGATAATAAAATGGTGTTATAATAATTTTTTAATTTTGAAAACATTAAAATTTTTCTTTGAAAAATAATTTGTCTGATTTAATATTCGTTCTTTAAATAAGTTCATTCTTTCCGGATTATTTTTAATGTTTGAGTTGATTGTTATGACAACCTGGTCTACATCGAATTAAAATACGAGAATGAGAATATCTATTGGTTTATGAACACGAATACAAATTCCTTTTTTAGAGTTTTATTCTTTATATGAACATTTCATTATAATTAGTTTTAGCTACATAATATGAGTTGCTCTCATTTCCCAAAAATTAAATTATGTTTCTTTATTTTTTTTTAAACAAAAAACACCTTTACTAAAGTTATATCACAGGGTACTAAAAAAGAGCATCAACGTATTTTTTTATTAAAATAAAGCATCCTAGATGTTAATAAAAAAATCTTTTAAAATATACTTCGCAAATATTACATAAAAGCCTCTGAATTCCGTATTAATAATGACCAAATAGATTAAAACATTTTAATAAATTTATTTATTTAATAAAATATAGTTTAGGAAAGAAAAACAAAGTTTATTTTCAATAAAGTAACATTTTGGCCGAAAGATTGTAATAAAATATAGTTTCTGAAATTGACAGTGATTTTTTAAAATAATTTAAAATGTTATAAAACGAACATAATAATAACACTATATTTTATTACAATGTTATAAATGTTTTTATAAAAAAATGTTAACTTAAAAATAAATCAAACATGAAAGATTACGAATTCATTAAAGTAACACAAAATCAATAATTCAAAATAATTAATAGAACATTTATTGAAATAAATTAAAATGTGTTTTTTTTGCAAAACGAAGTTTTTATACAATATAGTAAAGATTTATAATAAACTAGACCACCCGTGACCCGTTGGGTCAGTTTGTTATATTAGCTATGGAATTCATGTATGTGCGTGACACTTGTGGAGAAAACAAAAAAACTATTTGATGAAATTAAATGTAATTGTTTAAAAAAGAATATAGATAGATTTCTATGCGTCGTTCTGTTTATTATAATTGTTTGTTTTTTTAATTATAGTTACTGAATTATAAGTGGTTGGCCATACTTATAGGTAAATATGCACTGAACAGGTGAGAAAGGAAGGGGGTACAACCGGCTGTCTCGCGTACGTAACGAAAACAGAGGGAGTAGGAGTGGTGAAATCTGTGAGAGGAAAAGTGGGAGGTGGTTTCGTCACCGCCGCTATTGATATTAATAATGATTGTTGTTGTTTTGTTTGTTTGTTTTTGTTTTTTAAAAGGGTGGAGCTTTTTTGAAACTGCGACAGACTTTACAAAGTCCTGCCGTTGAATGTTTTTAGCCGTGGAGAAAACAAAAAAACTATTTGATGAAATTAAATGTAATTGTTTTATATTTAAAGCGATATAAACATTTCCAGAATGAAAAATTTCATGCGTTCGTTAATAAAAGGAGTTCAACGGAATTGGTTTAACAGATTGAAAGACGATGCTATTTACGCATGCGCAACCGGATGTTGAAAACCGGAAAGCTGAAAGCTGATTGCAAACATACAACTTATAATAATATAGTTGACTGTAATAGGATTTAACTGGCGGAAGAAAAAGCTATCAATTAATTAAAAATGTTTGTATTTACTCGATAATAAAATTTTATTTTGGACATAAATAAATTGAATAATTATTTTATTTTTGCTTGTTACGGATTGAAGCGTGGCCGTCGTTATAACAGGCCTAGCAACTGAGTCGGGATTTTCTGGTGATGTCATGAAATACATTTGTCAGAAGATAAATATAGCAATGTTGTGTAATGTTTTAAAATTGTGCACGTATAAAATTTATAAAAATAATAATGGGGATTAGATGAAATCGGTTGAGTTACCTTTTTTTAAGCAGTAACATTTATTATCTAAAATTAAAACAAACGTAAAGTGAACAAATAAATCTACTCAAATTAAGCCCATCGGATTTCTTTGCCAACAGACTTAAATAGCATTAGATCTGTCATATCGGTATTTAATCGTGCCTGGTGAGTGAGGTACAGAATTTTCTGTGCTTATTTACTGTAGGGCCGAAAAAATGTATCTTTAATTTTAGAAGAGTCAAATAAGGGTGAGATAACTCTAGTTTCAACCACGCTATCTTAAGATGGATTTTACTACTGTTATTATTCTAAAATAAAGTTTAAACACTGTATACGTAAAAGGATCATTTAGAAATAAAACAATCACAACGTATTCGGCACCAATGAAAAATAAAATGATTTATTAAAATAAATTAATTATAACAGAAGAGGAAGGAAGAAATAGAAAAATATGTAAATGGAAGGAAAAAAAAAACATTAAACAAAGGAAATAAAGTTTTTGAAATAAATGGCAGTTTTACACTGGGTAAAATTCAGCAATTTGTTTGAAAATAGTTCCCAGTGCAGTGTCCTTTCGGAATTTTCGTTTCCACATGAATTCAGCTAGGTACGATTCCACCATTTGCGTGTGGATGCCACAATCAACTTTGTTCCTTTCCTTCGCCTCATTCCACATTCGTTCTACGTGGTTGGTTGTAGCACCTGTTAGTGGATCAAAACAATTGTATTTATGATTCACATGCAAATGATGGAATCCTTCGGCACCTAGGCAATCATACGCTCGCCAACAATCAGACACAATCGTCGTACCTGGTCTCACATATTTTTTTATTAAAGGAATTAACGTTGCTGCATCTCTTGCCGGCACGGTTACCAAACAATGCACCTGAAATTAATATGTGGGCTTGCAAGAAGTCTATTAGTTTGGCATTGTCTCTGGTTAAATATAAAATATCTTACAAGTTTAGAGTGTGAAAATCCATTTTGTCATAAAGCGTGGCTGAAACTTTAAACTAGAGTTATCTCTCACTTATTTGACTCTCCTAAAATTAAAGATAAAAAAGATTTTTAGGCCCTACAATAAACAAGCATCGAATTTTCTAATCTGTGTCCTTTACATAATGAATAGGTAATTCTAACCGTTTTCAGCGAATACATATTCTATCTGGACTAATAATTATTTTGCTAAACTAAACTGTGGGAGATTCACCGTTTACTTAGATTGGAAAAGCAATAGATACGATTAGTCAATGATATCGTTCGTTTCTTATAAATAAGGATTTTTGCAAATTTATGTCCCAACAGAAAGTCTACATATGTACTTATTCAAATATTTTGCGTCATTAAAAACTTACTTTATTTTTCGTTACTTATTACAGATGATATTTAATAGTGGTAGTACCTGAGTGCCGGCGTTACCATAGAAACGTGATTATCCTTAGAGACATATAAGACTTGCCTAAATAATATTCTTCCCGATTATATATATTATCCTCGAAATATTTTATACTGCATGACCATACTGGTGTGACACTGTAGAGTCCCCCACGCCCACAATTGGAACCTGTACCGCCGGGAGAAATTGGCTAGGAAGTAAATGGCAATATGAAAGCAATGGACACATTGTGCTACAAAGACTAGTAACGCCATAGTAGTTGTTTGTTACTTTCTCGATGATTGAGTGTGCATAGAATACATACCAAACACATACATATTATTTACGCTCATGCGCGCACACTAATCTTTTTAATATAGCTAAAAATTTGATCTAAAGCAATTCTTTTCTCTTAAATTTTTTGTATGTATCTGATTTTAAATGTTTATAGGGTTATTGTGCACGTTTGGGTGGGCGCACCCCCTAAATGGTAAAGTTTATAAAAACAAAATGTGCAAATTTTATTCAGTGTGTTGCCGAGAATATATATTAAAAAATTCATAATGATCGGTTGATTCATTTAGGCGTTTTTCCTGAACGAAATATATTACCTAACTTTATATATATGCACTCCATAAATGTTGAAAGTGGTAGAGTTTACAAAATAAACAGAATGTGCCTATGTAATTTCCTGTGTTGCGACAATATATATTAAAAAATTTATAATGATCCATTTATTAGTTTCGGAAATTATGCTGTACATATAAATCAAGGGAGGCGCGATAGCGCTTTATCCCTTAATAGACTTCAAAAACGACCTATGCTAGAAATCTCATTTCTTTGATCAGTTATAACTCAAAAACCAATAAACCAAATTATTTAAAACTTTGCACAAAATTTTCATTTGATAGGTTCTATAAGTGTGTAAAATTTCAGCATCATTAATCAAGGCAACCCAGAGATCCAGAAAGGTCAGGAATGATTTTGTGTTATCCGTGTGTACGTACGTACGTGTGTGCCACCCTGTATCTCATCAACTATTTGATGGATTCAGCTGATTTTTGGCAGAGATAGAGGTTCTAGGGTCTAGTTGATGGCATTTTAATTTCAGTTTACCATATACTTTAGTTTTTCAGAAATTTTTTAAAAAACCTTAAAAATTACCATTTTCTTGAGGCATAGTCTTTACAAAAGTAGTGACATTCCATGATAAATGCCAGTATACTGAAATCATATGCCCTTAATAGGGTTAAGATGAAAATTCATATACACTAAATGTACAAAAGCAAGGAAATTCCCAAATTTTTACACTTTTATTGTCATTAAGGGTATGACTACATATCAACCCAGCCATTTCATTATCACATCGCTACAGTATAAATCTCTATGCATGAGTGGATGAAGTGTGTGAGGTGCGCTGAAGAAAAATTCCTACCAGTAAAATACATAGTTGTGCTCGCATACCATTAATAACAATAAAAGTGTAAAAATTTGGGAATTTCCTTGCTTTTGTACATTTAGTGTATATGAATTTTCATCTGAAGGGCATATGATTTCAGTATACTGGCATTTATCATGGAATATATATATATATATATATATATTTTTATGTGTGTGTGTGCGTGTTAGAATTTTTCACCCTAAATGCTAAGCAATTATTGACAATGTAGAAAATATGCATGAGTAGAACTGTGCGTCATAGGTAAATGAAACAAATCATCTCATAAGCAAACAAAGAACGAATAGAGTATTTTTTGAAGGAATATGCAAATTCTTTATCATTTTCTAAGTCTCATATATCGACGACTGAGTGTATTAGGAAGTTGTTTTTACTTTTTAAATAGAAAAGTGGGCTTTTAATATCAATGTCAGTGCGACATAAGTTTATATCTATAATATATATTATTTCATGTATACAAATATAATATTGTAATGTGATATAATATATGGTGTATAGATTTTTAGTATTTACTTCAACAGTGCTCAATACGTGAGTAGAGCTTAGTAGTAAAGTATGAAAATGTATAATATGTAATATATATTTTTTAAATATTTGTAAAATATACAATATATAGTATGAATATATATATATATATAAGGCACTGAGCCTGACGATTTTCTGCAGAGATGAAACGCGGAAGCCTCTGTATAGCTTAATTGCCATAAATATATTTTATTATATGCACACACATATATATATATATATACACATACCTAACTTTTTATATAAATTCTTTTTTTAATATTTAATTGGAAAAATCCTCAGATATTGTAATAATGAGATTCAAACTGCAACAATAATTTTCGTTGTTATATCTAATAGAACAAAGCTGACTGGTTTTGCAAACTCACTTTTTTCAGATCCTTCTTGTCGATATGAGGAATGTTTTCATTTGGTCCGAGAAATCAATCCTCCCAAACATTACCTCCTCCTTCTGGGGAGGGGTTAGTTAATTCAGATGCCCATACTGCGGGATGGAGGGCTCTTTTCATACCAGCCGAGAAATCATTGGAAAATTCTGATTCTAGGGTCTGGTTCACAACAAGTCCGACCCTTTTGTCAGAATTCGAAAGAGTGTTGGTTTATTGCCAGCAGTCTTTTTCCTGATTCAAGCAATCTAACCCGAACTCAATGGGTGACCCAACAGGTCACATTATTTTTGAGTTAGTCTTCAAATGAATTTTTTTAAAAATAATATCATAAAAAGCATAAATAATGTATTGATGATATTCAAAATACAATTATAAGGAGTACATTTTTTTTGTAACACAGATCAACTAATGCAATGATTCCCAAGCTGTGTAACAACCCTGATACTGAATTTCTGTCTCTACTTTTTTTTAATTATTTACTCGCAAGCCGGCCAAAAGCATCTGTCAGATCGGATTTGGCCACTGTGCTATAATTTGATGAATTCTGATCTAAACAATTATGTAAAGAACAACAATACCTCATTTCAACAGAGAACAACAGTTAAAATGTTGTAAATAATGTATAAAATGAAGTAAATAATATAATTAATTAATAATGTAAATCAATAAAAATATAAATGTAAATAATAATTAATGTTAATAATGTAAATAATATAAAAATGTAAATATTAAAAATGTAAATAATTTAAGTAATGTAAATGATATAAAATATATAATAATGTAAATATAAATAATCTCAATAAATAATGTAAATAAATAATGATGCAAATAATATGAATAAAATGTAAATATACAATGTAAATAATTAATAACATAAATAATATAACATAAATAATATAACATAAATAATGTAAAAAATATAAATAATGTAAATATAAATAATGTAAATCATATAAATTCAGTAAATAATAATGTAAATAATTGAAATAAATATTGTAAAAAATAATATAAATAATTTAAATAAATAATGTAAATAACAGCCAAACTTCATTTCATAAATATTTTTAAATAAATGTAGTTTGACTTCAAATTTTCAAAATGTAAAAACTATTGCAATAAAAAAATTTTGAAAAATGAACAAAATTACCATTATTTTAGATGCATAGGTTTGCAGTAAAAAAAATAATTTTACTTGTTTTTTTTTGCAGGTTTGAATACGCATTATAACGGATTTTAGAAGTATGATATTATACTCATGTTGTATAGCTAGAAAGGGAGGCAAAACTCGTGAGTTACGTCACTGCGATAAAGGAAGTGAGGGTTGTTTTTTCGTTACTATTGGTCACCACTTATCAAGGCCAATAGTCACTCGAGAATAAGGGTTAATGAGATTGAATGATTGTCAGCCGAAAGATGAGGAACACTCAATTGTATGAACTAAGTATGATTACTTATGTGGTGGTTTATTACAAGTATTTGTTGATAATTGATCTAACCATGTTCTAAACTGCAGGGAAGTAGTCCAGTAATAATGTATTCCACAGACGGGAGGCCCTTGCAGAGAAGGTCGGTTCTTTTTTTTCAGAAGTGAGTCTCGGAAGCAGTCATTTATTTGCGTTCATGTTGATCTTCTCTCCCAAAAGCCAGCATGAGTTGAAGACCCATTAATGCTGGCTAATTGACAACTACGGTTTTGCAAAATGCTATCCAGAAATATATACAATTAATAAATGTATGAACCATAAAAAAGTGTATTGTGTTTTCTTGATAAGATTTTGCATGAGTGCACGACGCGTGTACGTTTTTTATAAATAGGATGAGTTATGCATCAGCTCTGATGTACCAAATGTGAGTGCACCGTTTTAGAACCGGACACAGATGAACAAAGATGACATGCTACCTCTTTAAGAGACAAGGCTATAATACAGAATCGGCCCAACGGCTTTTAACACTGGGAATGTACGATTGACCTAATAGATAAAATCGTAGCCTATGGAATAGGCTTAGTCAGTTTACCTTGGTGGTACGTGCGATAGTAAGAGTTAGGAGTGGATGGAGTAAGTTCAGGAAAATTTGCCCCTAATAACCAGCAGAGCGTTACACTGTCGACAAAGAAGAATAGTTTGACAAAGAAGAATGCAGTTTGATGATGTATGGAAGTGAAAAATGGCCAGTGAGGGTTGAGGACATGCGTTGCATGGAAATAAATGATATGAGAATGATACTATGAATTAGTAATGAGAGTCGTAAAGTAAGCCTTTGTTCCGATGATCTAAGAGGAAGAATACATTTGGATAGTATAGGGAGATGTGTTCAGAACAGGAGACTTTAATTGTATGGTTACATTGAAAAAATTGATGATAGTGCTTGGGTCAGTAGATGTATAGCAGTCAATGTAGCAGATTCAGTTCACAGGGGAAGGCCAAGGAAAACATAAGAGGAAGTTAAAAAATGGACTGGAAAGGAAAAGAGATAAATAAAGACCTGGCCAGAGATAGGTTAGTTTGGAAGTCAATTTCTTAAAACTGTCCAACATATGCCAACATGTAAAATGGACGTTAAAAATCGATAATGATGAGTAGTCACAATCCAATCAGATCTATTATGATAATATTAAAAAAAAAGTATCACCTTGAAATTTTCCATTGTATAAATATATTTTTTACTTTTATTCATCCAAAACAAGGCAGATTGCCACTGAGACTTAAAGGGCTACTGTGATTAGGGGCCAGATTTATAGGAGGCATCCTAAGTGTGGAGTTGGGCAGCAAGATGTTTGTTCATATTACATTTAAATTTCTGCATGTTTGTAGAGGCTGGGGAAACAGGGAGCAATGAGGGAATTCAAAAGACAAGCTGTCTGATGGAAAGAAGCTATTAAAGTAGACAATGTTCCGGCATCTGGGGACCTCTACTGTGAAGGGTTAACATATATAGGTAATAGATATAGGTAAAACAGAACCTTTAGTTTAGTTAATCGCATACAATGAATCGTTAATATTGTGTTTAGAATAGGAATTAAATATCCCCAAAATAAATCAGCTCAAGCCAATCAATTGATAAATTGTTTACAGTAGGTATTGTGTTTCAGCATTAAATAACTCAAAACGGTTTGATTTGGCATAAAACAGCAAGACCAAAGCAATCAATAAATCATTACTTTATAGGATTGACATGAATCACAATCTTATATATTTATTGACCAACGGCCTGAGAGAAAACACACAAGCCACGCCCCCCCAAAAAACCCTATGAAAGCTATTATATTTTGTCCCTAGGAGAATTTGACAGAAAAGCGAAAATAAGTCACGTGAAGAGCCGTGCTGGCATGTGTTGGACAGTTTTAAGAAATTGATATTCAAACTAACCTATCTGTAGTCAGGTCTTATTTATCCCTCTTTTTCTCAAGTCAATTTTTATAACTTCCACCCATGTTTTCCTTGGTCTTCACCTATGAACTGGACGTACTGCCTTAACTGTTCTAAATCTACTACCTAAGAACTCTCATCGTTTCTTTCAACGTGACCATACCATCGTTCTCCTCTTCTGCACACCTCTCCTTATAATCTCCATATTTCATCTTTCTCCAAGGTCATCGGATCTAAGCCTACCGTCAAGACTCACATTACACATTCATAGTAGCATTCTCATATCATTTCTCTCCATGCAACATATGTCCTCAACCCTCACTGGCCAGGTACCGCACTGTGTACTGCCTGACAAAATAACATTACTACGCCTCTGCTCTATTTCTGGACAGAAAACAATCTCCTTCAGTTAAGAATCAACCTGATATTTATCTCGACTCAAACGTATTCCTGTCATGCGGCAAGTGAGCTTCGCAGTGTTTTCAACCCGGCCTTATTTAGATTACTCGATCGAACAAAAATGAGAAAAACCCTTGATTGAAGATAAATATTTACCAAGCGGAGATTTCTCTGGAAGAGGGCCAAAACTCTTGACGTATGATCGGGAAAAAAAAGAAAGAAAAAAGGAGCACGCGATTTCCTCCGCACCGAGTGAGGTAAAGAGAATCAATAAGAGAACCATGCTGACCTATATTGGAAAAGATGTCATGTGAAGTCAGGGACACAGACGGGTTTGTCAATAAGTTAGCACGAAGTGGGAAAAACAATATATATATATATGTGCGTGTGTTTTTATGTGTATGTATATACTAATTTGTATGTATATGCATAAATATTTATATACATATGTGTGTACACGTACATATATGTATATATGCATGAGTGTATATTTATCTTATCTGTGTATCTATGTGTGTATATATATATATATATATATATATATATATATATTGTGTGTGTATATATATATAAACTCTCCAAGGGGAAAAGAACAATATATATTTAACAATATATTAAACTGGGCTTCTATAAAGTCCCCAAATTGTCAGACTTGTTTTAATGAAGGAATTGCAGTTTTCTGCAATTAGTTTGTTTTTATCATCTATAATAATAATAATATATATATATATATATATATATATATATATACGTGTGTGTGTGATTGTGTGTGAGTTCTCCGTCTCAGATTAGTCCATTGTCGAATTGCAGCATCTGCTATGACCGTGCAAGCTTATCCTGGACTGTTAGGCTCTTTTGCAGTTACCACAGATGTAGGTGGTGTCTGGCTGCAAGAGCTCTGTTGCAGCTCTCTGTCGTCTCTTGTCTCTCTCCATTTATGGTCTTTCCTATCTTCACTCCTCTTTAAGCATGTCTTTACAGTTCTTTAGCGGCTGCGCTCTTCAGCCAAAAACTCCCAGCCTGTTGGGTCGATGCCACATGCCCTCATGTCTCACTTGCAGACATCCTGTTGGTCTGAAACCGGTTGAGAGCTTGCCATAAAGAATACCATTTGGGATCCTCCTATCGTCCATTCGCCTGCCATGGCCAAGCCACTGGAGTCGTAGTTAGGTGAGCATAGCAAACATGCTTGAGATGTCTGCCTAATCAAGTACGTTCTTGTTTCAGGCATGGTCCTTCAAGGTTATTACTAGGATTCTCCTGAGGTATCATGTATATATGTATCGATATATACATATATGTTGTTGGCTGTCAAAACCATTCCCTTTGAACAAAATTGCAAGCACCTGAAAGGTGGTGAACATGAATATGATTGACTGATACTTCTAAAAAGTATGTTACAAAACACATGTACAGGAGGACTGGTAGTATTTGGCAGTAGATCCTTTTGTCTTCTCAGATTAATTACTAGATCAGCGTTGGAAAGAGACTAGACTACGTCAATCACGAATGAGACTTTCTCTATTTTGGATGTTGACAAACAGCCTTTCTAATAGCCGTTTCATGTGCTGGTATTTAATCCTGTTGGATTTAAACTATTTCATAGACTGGCTGATGGTGGCTCTCCAGCCAAGTTTCTTAGAAACCGATTTCTCTCAGTCTTCCATGGGAATGATCATGGACCTCAAATTTCCTTGACACAAGCCTTAAATATCAATTCGGATCGGCATGGACTTCGCCATAAAATAGTATAGGATGACCCTCACAAAAATGGCATCTATGTAATCTTTAGTAAAATTCACAATCCTTTCTGTAATATAACTATATTTGGTATGACTGACTTGTCCATCAAGTTTCAGTAATGAATTTGTAACACTCTTTGTTTTATCATCGTACACTGATATACGGGGATACTTTGGTAATCGTTTCATCACTGAGATGTGTGATCTAGTTTAGCCTTTACACTCCCTGATTTTAATCGATAGAGTTATCTCACAGATAATGTTTATCAAAACAATAATCAGACTATTCCTTAACCGAAGTCATTACAGCACAAATCAGGGCAGCGCTAAGAGAAGACTATGTCAGAGTTATTGACACTTTTGCAGTGCTTTTAATTAAACAGTGATAAAACATAAATTCATGACTGAAATTTGGTGGGCAGGTCAGGCACTGGTGTAGATGGGACACTTTATGATTTAATTCTAAATTTTGGCTAACTAGACAAATTGAAGTGGAATATAAAATTAAAAGATAAAATCCTAAACTAGTTCATTTTTGCTTGCTATATCTCGCTTTTTCTCTCTTCCACTTTTACATCTACGGGTTAAATAGCATTTCTATTTGTGGCAATATTCCCTTTTATTTTAATGGACTGTTCTAATCGTTTTATACTTTCCTTTCCTTGTTACCTACGATTGTTAAGAGAGAGAGGGAGAAAAACAGAACGAGTGAGAGAAGGGAGAAGTGGTAAACAGCGTATACAATAAGAGTGGGGAGATTAAACAACATATAATGAGAGAGAATGAAAGTGATAGATACAAACATAGTAAGAGATGGGTAACTCGATCAGTTAATTGCAAATTATTGCTAATTAAAATTGAAATGAAATATTTTCAAACATGACACAATTTTCAACCTACGGAATATTTGAACATGTATTTCGTGTGATTAAAGAAAATATGAAAAAACTTAGAGAAACAACCGTTGATTAACTCATCTTTAATATCATAATAGATGTGCATGTATCAGGGTGGCCCAAAACTAGATTCAAAGTTATCACGTCGGCTATTTTTTTGAAAATTTCAGTATGGTTCAAGTGTTAAACAGAAACTAGAAATTTGGATAATTTCTACTAACGATTGACTTGGGGACGTATGGTAGGCCTGTTCTGTAATAAACAGGCGGGATTAGCTCACCAACCAGCACTCACTCCCGTCACACCGTCCTCAAAATTTTATTTTCAGAGATTCAAGTTTCGCCAGTTATTTGGAAAGATGAAACGTAAATTTGTATTAGTTTTGTCATTTTTTTCATTAATAAATATTATTTAAAAAGTTTAAAACAATTATTTATTAATAAATAAATAGAATTCAAATATGAAATTTTCTTTTAAAATTGAATTATATTTATTTATTAATAAATAATTTTTAATGTTATAACTTTGTTTTCAATGAATATTGTCAGTGTAGTCATTGACTTTAATTTACTTTTTCACACTTAAAATAAAAAAATACTCTTAGCTTTATTTTAAAAGAATTAATGTAATTTATCGTTACGACACATGTAAGAAATTCTTACATGTGTCGTAACAATGAATTAGTTGTTTATTCTTTAAGAATTTTAATTTAATTAAATTTAAAATTACATTAATTCTTAAAGTGTAATTGTTCAAGATTTTAATCAATCATCATGTAAAATTAATTAATAAAATTGACGCAGTTCGTAACGTAAAAATTTAAAAAATAACTAGTGCGGCAGTTTGAGCATTCTATACTTTCAGATTTTGTAGCCGTATTTTCTGTTTACATTTACAAGACGGGCTTCGAACATGTTTTAGCTTACTCTCACTTTTTATTTGGATAATTAAGCAATTTTTAGTAAAGAAAGAGGTACATTCTTTTGTAATTCACTCTCTTAAGATTTTAATTCAATAATTATCTTTGAAAAAGTTATGAACTATTTCAAAGATAATTATTAAATTTAAAAAATTGAAAACTGATATTTACATTTCCAGCGATTTTAAAACATGTGTTATTGAATCTTCAGTTTTAACGGATTTTTCACTGTTTTGATAACATTTTCCATTATAACTTTTTTAAACATACATTTGTTTCTTTTCGTATATTAACTTAATGCTGTTATCTTTCAAACACAATCAAAAGTTAAACGAAAACTACTTTTAAAAATTAAGAAAATACACTTTTAAGAAATATAGTCAGTACAAGCGACGGACATTTTTGCACGTACTTAATATATACATAATGTAAAACTTGTGATATATTAATAACATCAACGTTACTGATAGAACCTATCAGGTCCTAAATAATTTCGGGGAAGCTTTGTCATGTAAGTGGCAAAATTTAATTCATTTGTTATCATGTAGGAATTGTAATTTACAACACATCGGTGAGACAGTTCTTCCTTTGAATAGGCGTATGAATTTATATAGGACTAGTACAAAAGGCTGCCTCTATGTTATTGAACATTTTACAGAAACATGTCGTTAATAATGTTTTTCATTACAAATAATTAAAAAATTAAAAGAAAATGAACATAATAGTTTTGGTGAGCTTCATAATAATGTACTTAAAATGTATCAAAATAGGAAGATGAAATAATTGAGACAATACAATTAATTTATGGTCTAAATATTTAAGCAAGGGTAAAAAGCTTGCAAAACGAATTAGAAAATGTAGGACGATTATATCCAGCTTTGCCTCGCTACGGTAATAGAGAGAGATCACATGTAAATAGAAACAAAGAATCTGCCGTTTCATGCAAGGAATTCTATAAAAAAACAAAATATTGTATCATTACTAATATTTTCGGTTTTTTTTAATTACATTACGAAACTTCTTAAACAAAAATAAGGTATTGAAAGACATAGCATTCAAAATATTATTACGACCGGATGTGCTATGTAAGAAAAATTAGCTTACTCAATGGTATGAGTATATAATGGATATAATTGATACAAAATTATACAAGCCACCTGTTGAGGGGATAAGAAATGAACCTAGAAATGTGTGTGTAGTTTTGTATGAAAATAAAGGAGTTGATGATATAAATCTGCCTAAAATATTTCATCATCCAGAAATTAACTTAAAATAGAACAGAATCCAATAGTAACGTATAAACTGGGTCAAACCATACGGAACAAGGTTTGCACTTATTAAAACCAACAGTAGAGAGTATACATATAAGTGAAGATGATGAAATAAATATTCCAGAATGTGAATGTAAAACCTCTTTTTAACCTAATAATAACATAGGGAATATAATTACCGGTAATCCAGCGATATTTGAAAATAAAAATCTAAGAAAACTCATTACGAAAAGTTTAAACTATAGAGAACCTAAATGTGTAAACTATACGAAATGTGTTAAGGAAACAAGTAAAGCATTAGATAATTTCATTATGTCCATGGAAAAAAAGCATAAATTATTACATTCTATCTTTGTCGCATGCAAGAATAATGTACTTAGATTCGTAAATAAAAAGTTCCAACGTTTAAAAAAATTTACACCTCCTAAAAAACAAATCCTCTCCTTAGAAATTCACAAATAATTATGGATCGTCACATACTTCAAAGTAAGTTTGTAATAGTTCTGATTAATAAAGCAGCACATAATTTAGATTGTATCTGTAAAAGGAAAAAACTACAAACTCCCATGTATGTACTGGATGCTTAAAATGCGCAAGAAACCAGGTGAAGCCCATTTTATTGTCGTCCTCCAAGATGTGTCTCGCAAAACCCTTAAGTAAAGCTATATCATAATTTTAAATAAATAACTATTCAAATAAATAATTTTAATGCAAAATGTAAATTCTATAGTAATGTAAACCTATTTAAAGTGGTAAATAATTCAGAAGCAGTAAAAGAAAAATTAGACGTATTAATTTTCGTAGAAAATCTAAATTAATTTCAACATGTGATTTTAATACTCTTTATACAAAAATACCACATAAGAATTAGATAAGACTATAGATTTAGCTTTTGCAGTAGGGAAAGATAAATACATAGACTTTTCAAAATCTAAGACTTTTTGGTGTAAAGCTACGAATGGTAAGATTAGTGTGTTTAAAATGGGTCTGACAATATTGTAAGTTACCTTGTTAAAATGAGTTTAAAATAGGTAATAAAATATTAATACAAACGATAGGTATTCTAATGGGTTTGGATCCCACACCCTTTTGGGCTAATTTTTATTTGCATAGACATGAATACATATATATGTCATCATTAATAAGAAATGATATATCTAGACTCTATAGCTATCATGGTTGCAGGCGGTTTATTGATGACCTTGTCTGTATTAATGATAAAGAGAAGTTTGTGAATACAAAACATTTGACATATTCAAAGTAGTTGGAACTTAATTGTGAACACACAGGAACACGGGCTACTTTTCTTGATTTGGATATAAAAATGGAGGATAAAATATTTATCTATAAAAATGGTTGATGAAAGAAATTATTTCCTTTTTCATATCTTTCGTATGCTGCATAAAAATAGTGCCTGCCCTATGTATATATTTATAGGTGCATTATGTCCGAATTTCTGAAAATAGATCGCGTTACCCTAAGATTAATAGATTTTATATCCCTGCTTTAGTAATAAGAATGATTAAACAAGGTGGGGATCAGAATAAAATATTAAGACAGTTAAATAAGGCAATAACGTGCCATCCCGACGATTTTAACTAATCAAATTAATCAAAAACAATGCTATATAAGAGATTTAGTGTACAATTTATAAGGATGTAAATAATACATATAGTGTAATATATATATTTAAGAAATAAAATATACATATATATATATATATATATATATATATATATATATATATTATATTAATTTTTTTTTTAATAATAAAATATTTTTAAGTAAAACTAAACTAAAAATTAAAATAAAATATTCATAAATAAAAATAAAAATAACCAAGGGGGAGTTGATAAGTAGTATAAATGGATCCATCCCCACGCTATGAAGTAAATTAATTTTGTAAATAATTAATACATTACATTTTCTTTAGCAAAGACGGACAACACAGATTTTTAATAGTAAAATTATATTAGAAATAAAAGCAAGCTAAAGCAAAACTAGATTTCATAAGTGATTTGATTTCAGATTTGATGTTTTTGTTTTTAAGGGAGATGGTGTCTGATTTACACTGTTGGGGAGCTATGAAAAAAATACTGTTTTGTTTTTAAATTCATGAAACAGTTTGAGATAGTAAACAACTGAAGATCCCTACAAATATTAAGATTATGTGAAGACTAGCGTAAACTCTAAACATTGTAGGGTGCTTTCACTGTTATCGAAACTAATTTTATTAATGGATGGCTTTTTAGTTTTTATGTGCAGAGCTTCTAATAGCTGTAGTCTTAGTTTATTAGTTTTGTATTCTAATATAATAGAAAGGATTAAAGAAATGATATGCAGACATAAGTTATCCGCACTATTTAATGAAATATTATATATATATATATATGCTGTTGACTGTCAACTCGTACACATGACCAATAGGGCAATGCAATTCCTGGATACTTGTCACCGAGGCTTCTAGAACCTTTCTCGAACAAAAGAATAAGAAACACATTCCTCCAGTCTTAAGGAGCATATCCAGACGAAGCGTATACCAAGACTTCATGCAGCATATCATTCAGTCTTGAGCCACCATATTTAAGAAGTTAAAAATTAATTCTGCCCTGAAACCTTATATGTTGTTGGTAGGTTGTTGAGCTCGTCTTTAATAGAGAGATGACCGAGTTGGTCTATGAAACTCTTATCAAGACTTCATTAATGTGTTCTCTCCAGCAAAAATCATGAATATGTTCTAGTTATGTAAGTAACTCAGAGTCAACATTTATGAATAGTAAGGTGATAGAGGCTGACCTTACATCATGAATTTCATACAGAAGACCATAAAATGTCATAAATTCTCTAGAATCAACATTGTTTTGAATTTCAGTTCATTTCTCCTTCCAGCATTGATTTAACATTTCTATCAAAAGTCTCTGAACGTAGGATTTCAGTGTTTTGCTTCAATTGAGCTGCAGATTGTTCAGTCGCAGAGATGTTATTCAGAATCAATATGTTGACAAGAGGTTTTTTTTGCTCAAGTAAATTCCTCATGATGGTGTCATAGTCATCGATCCGATCTGACAGTTTTCTGTCTATATGTCCCAGCACTTCAAGTGAAGCATGATAAAGCTTTGATTTAAAGTTTCACCAAACACTATTTGGATCAAAGGTTCGAAATTATTGATCTTAGCAACACACTGTTTAATTTCAGTATTCTTTAGTTTGGATATGTTATGTGTCTGAGTAGACGAGTGACTAAATACTTTGTTTTTAATTGTAATTATCAAATGAAAAGTCGCCTTCTGTTCTATTATTATACTAAAGCTGAGTAAATCAACTTTGGTTTCCTCAAGGCTCTTTTACTATATATTTAGTCACAAAGAATAAATGCTAAAATGTTCCATAATTTGGGGATTGAGTTATGTTTGAAAAAAACTTCCATTTCTAATTAGCCGTAATATGCAATTAACTTACCAAGTGAACCATCTCTTACAAAGTTCCTGTCATTTCTTTTTCTCTCACTGTATGTATTTCAATTCTCCACTCTCATTCTATGATGTATCTATTTCTTTCGCTTCTGTTACTCTCTCTCTCTTTTTATTAACAGTCAAAGGTAATAAAACTAACTTTAACACTCTTGGATTAGAATAGTCCATAATAAACAAAAATAAATAGCACAAGTATATATAAAGAGAAGGGTGAAAGTAGATAGAGAGGTATATATAGAGAGAAGTAGAGAGATGTAGTAGAGAAAGAGAGAGGTTGAGGCACAGCGAGTAGAGATAGAGAGACAAATAGAGAGGTATAGTAAAGAAGGAGAGAAAGGTAGAAGAAAAGAGACACAGAGTTAAAGAGAAAATTAGAGGTATATAATATATATATATATATATATATATATATATATATATATATATATATATAGAGAGAGAGAGAGAGAGAGAGAGAGTGTGTTACATAAAGAAGAAAGAGAGTTACATAAAGAGACAAAGGTAGAGAGATGGGGAGAGAGAGGGGCATAGAGAGAGAGGTGGTATGGTAGTTTTGTTTTACGGCATATCAACCCTTTTTGGGTTATTTAATGCCGAATCTGGTCATTATAGTAAAAGATTTATGCTTCAAGTTCTAAAAATAAAATTAAAAAGGGGAGGGAGAAAGGGAGAGGGGCTGTTGTTTTTGGTTTTGTAGAACATAATTAAGTTTTACAAAAAAAAAAAAAAAAAAAAAAAAAAAAAAACGTCAATGTAGGTGAATTTCGTCTCAGGGAGCCACAGGGCAGCCTGATCTGGTATCACCAGAGAGAGAGAGGGAAATCAGTAGACAGTGGTAGAGAAGTAGAGGTAGAGAGGAACGGGCATAGGTAGAAGGGGAGAGGTGGGATAGAAGTAGAAAGAAAAAGGGTAGAGGTAGAGAGAGAGAGAAAGATAGATGTAGAGAGAGCTTGAGAGGTAGAGCGAGATAACTGAAAATTTAGAAATAGAAAGGAGTAGAGAGATGACGAGAAAAGGGAAAGGGTAAATAGAGAGAGAGGGAGAAAGAAGTACATGCATAGAGAGAGCGGCTGAGAGGCAGAGTGAGAGAGAAACGTTGAGAGAGAGGTAAAATGAAAGAGACTAATTTTAGATTTTACGATTATTTTGTTTTAATTTAACTGGCTTTGCAAACTCAATTTTTCTTGATTCAAACAATTTAATCAGAGTTGAATGGCGGACTGAATGGATAATAACTTTAATATTTTTATTTTATTTATATATATATATATGTATATATACATACATATGTATATAAATAGATAAACATATACACATAGCGAGACCTGTCTTAAAATTAATGGGACAGCGTGTGCTCTGTGAATCTTGGTAGCATATAACTTTGATCATACCTTACTGCAATACTTTTTTGTATATGCTCTTACTTCCATTTCTATTTTTAGATCGTTCGGCTATGATGACTGAGAAACAAATGCTAAATACTGAGCAACAAATAAACCTGAAATGTCCGTTTTAGGACAATCCCATGACCGTTTCAGTTCCAAAGAAAATTCCAAGATAATTTGAAAGACAATTCCACGACCGTTTCAATAAAATTCCAAAACTCATCAAATGACAAACCTAAGACGATTCAACGACGGTTCATATTTTAAAGACATATCCATGATAACTCCAAAGATAATTCAGTCAATTCCAATAAGTTTTAATTACACAATAATTCCAATAACATTCTAATACAATTCCAAGTCAGTTTCAAAGACATTTCCAAAGAAAATTCCATGATAATTCCAAGATCGTTTCACTTCCATGACAATTCAAAGATAATTATGAGAAATTTCCAAAGAGAATTTTAGTGACAATTTCTAAGATAATATGATAGTTACAATACAAAATCTTAAAAACAATTCCAAGACAATTTCAAAACCGTTTCAATATATTTCAATGACAATTCCCGATCGTTTCAATGCCAAAGACAATTCCATGATAATTCTAAGAAGGTTTCCATATAATTTGAAAACAATTCCAAGATAATCCCAAGTCAATTCCAAAGAAAATTCTATGATAATTCCTAGACAAAGATTGTTTCAATATAACTTTATTACAATTCTAAGACCGTTTCAAGACCATTCTAAGAATGTTTCTAGACCATTCTAATAATATTTAAATCCAATTCCAAGACTATTCTACGACCGTTTTAATTGTAAAGAACAATTCAAGATAATTCCTAAGATAATTCTTATATATTTCCAACACTGTTTAAATAATATTTCAAGACAAATCCAAGACAATTCAAAAGATAGTACCAAGACAATTCCAAAGACAATTCCAAGACATTTCCGAAACCGTTGAAATACAATTCCAAAGACAACCCCATTATAATTCCACGGCAATTTTCATTTAAATGACAAATCCATGATAATTCTAACACCGTCTCAATACAATTCCAAGATAATTTAAATGCAATTTCAACACCGTTTCTATACAATTCTAAAGAAAATTCCTAGGTAATTACCGTATAATTCTAAGATCGTTTTAATGCCATCCCCAGACAGTTCCAGGACTGTTTAAATATAATTCCAAGACAATTTGAAAGACAATTCTAAGACCGTTTCCATAAAAATTCCAAAACAGTTTCCATGAAAATTCAAAGACGATTCCAAGACCGTTCTTATAAAATTTCAAGAAATTCAAAAACAATTACAAGACAATTCTAAAGCCGTTTCAATAAAATTCCAAGATAATTCATGACTGTTCAAATTCCAAAAAATATTTCAAGATAATTTTAAGACTATTTTAATACAATTCAAAGACATTTCCAAATACAATTTCAAAACATTTTCACCAGTATTTCCATTCTAATTCAAAACAATCCCACGACCGTTTGAATTCTAAAGATAATTCTGTGATAATTCCAAGACCGTTTCCATAAAATTCCAAGACAATTCCAAGATAATCTCATGATAATTCGATGACGATTTTAATGCCGCTTCTAAAATGTTTCAATGAAAAAAGACAATTCCAAAACAATTCTACAACCGTAAAGCGGCAAAAAAACAATTCTATGATAATTTCAAGACAATTACAAAGGTAATTCCATCATAATTCCAAGGACGTTTCCCGACACTTCCAAAGATAATTCCAAGACCGTTTAAATACAATTCCAAGACAACTCTATTACTCTTTCAATAACACTCTAAGACCGTTTCTATAAAATTTCCATGATACTTCAAGACAATTCCAAGACTGTTTCAATACAATTCCACGATCATTCGAAGACTCTTTTTAAAATAAAATTCCAAGAACGTTTCCATAAAATTTCAAAGATAATTCTAAGACTTCCAAACCATTTCAATACAATTCCAAAACAATTTCACAAAAATTGTACATGAATGTATCATAGTGCAAACGTTTTCACAACACTAGTACCATTCTGAGTCTCCATGATTATAACTTAGTGACATGCCAAGGCAAGATAAATGGTAATCACTTTGGTCCTGATTATATATATATATATATACATATATATATATATATATATATATATATATATATATATATATATATAATGCTAGTACTAGTATCTCGATCATGAGGATGACAGTCCGAAATCCAATGATAACGACCTACTCTCTCCACCAAGTAAGTAATTAGTGTTCAATGACATGTGAAAGAGTCTGGTTGCCAGCTTTATTTTGGAGTGTTCCTTTACCTAGAATAGCTGTTCCTATTTAACTGCCTTCTCACAGGGAATGGATGTGATACAAGGTCGAGCTTAATGTAGGACATGGTTATTATTGAACGCCACAATACATCATAGTCCAGTCTATCCTACTATTTGACTCATCGCTGGAATGAGAACCTATGGATAAATATCTTTCCAAATGGTATAAATAAAACTGATACAAAAGCTCTGACAGAACTCGAACAAGGCATTCAGAGGCTACAGTAATTACTGCATTATTGTTAAGGTCTGTGAAGACATTCAGGATATTAATGCACTTCTGATGGCTGGGTGATACATGAAACTGCAGTCAAATCTTAAGATAAAACACATTTAATTTATTATTTTCATATATATATATATATATATATAATTATAAATATATGTTATCTACATACATATACGTTTCATCCTTCTGGAATCATCAGTGTAGAGATAATTATGTAATCCGGTCACAGGACTCGAAACCCCGGAACACGAATCAAGTTTTTAACTTAAATTCTGACGCCTTAGCCCAGACGGCCACAGTGAGCAACCACATAAATCGGTGAGAGTTTTAAACCTATAACGCCGAGCTGGTGTTATAGGCAGCCGACAACAACAGTGTTCAACTAATGAAGGAACATGCATTAATACTATGGTTTTGACGGCTGTGTTAATACTACTCACTAGAGTGCCCAGCCTGAAATTAGGGGAGGGGACAAATATATATAAATAGGAGAGGTAAATTTAATTTCCTGAACGGAAGAGTTTTACACCACTTTTATACCTCCTTACGAAGTTTTAAATCATGATATAATGATACTAAACCTTATATCTAGAAACCTTATTCAAATTTTGTTCAAAAATCATTGCATGATTTTGATTCTTGAAAATATTGGTGTCTAATAACTATAGATCAAATTCTATGCAAATCTGATATTATACCCCCTTAAACCATTTAAAATACTCCAAAGAAACTGAAATTTGGCAAAATATTTATTAATTGATGTCTAATATGTATTTTTTAAATAATCAGAGGTATCTGAATTTTAATGAAGGACTTCCACCCACTTTTTACCCTCTTAAGCATTAAACTAAATTAAACTATAGTCCACATTACGCGACCCATTATGTCCAGCAAAATTCATACTGATTGCTGAATTAGTTTAGGAGTGAATCCTGTGCATACAAAAATATAAATATATACTGAAATATAACTTTATAAATATACATTTATGAAATATATACATATATATATATATATATATACATACACACACAGACTAACTAGTAGAATACCTGTCCCAGGACGGGTATAATATCAATAAATGTTGCATTAGTTTGAAATGTTCATGCTTTTCTTTTTCAAAGGTTATGGTTTCGGTGGAACCAACTAAATTGTAAACTTTAAAAAGTAATGCGGCCACGTTACACACCCTGTTGCCTAGAATACATATTCCATAATTCATCATGCTAAGTTCAATAGTTTTACCAAGCACATAAATATTTTTGAAGTTCACGTGTATTTTTTTTAATACAACTCAAAATTTGATTTATAGCAATTTTTTCTCTGTTAAGTTTTCTTTATCTAACTCATTTTAAAAAATGTTTGAGGGCAGGTGCAAGTTTGAGTGGGTGCACCCCCTAATTAGTAAAGTTTACAAAACAAAAATAATGTGCCCATTTTCCTTACCTGGTTGCCGAGAATATATATTCCAAAATTCATAATTATCGGTTTATAAAAAATAAATTTTTTTAAAATTAAAATTTTAGAATTATATATATGCACCCGCTAAATGTTAACATTTACAAAAAAATAATGTGCTCATTTACTCACCATATCTTTTAATATATATTCCAAAATTCATAATGATCCATTCATTAGTCGAGGAGATCCCCATTATATATATATATATACATACACGCACACATACATATATATAAATAGTACATGTATTATATTTGTTTCTATAGAGGTTAATCCAATGAAATTCCAGTGTTCATAAAAAGTGCTCAATAACAATAGAGCTGTTTTTAGTACAGATTTTTATTCATACAAACATTTGTATAAATGAAAATTTATACTATATAATATATATATATAAATATTAGCAAATATATGCTCCCTCCGATCGCATATTTTTGTTAGCCTGGGAAGATATTGTGGTCACCGAACATATACTACACTGCCCCCCCCCCCCAAAAAAAAGGAGGTAATACCTGGGAGGATCGCCTCATGAAAGAGGGGGTAATGGTTGTGAGTATAGTATGATGGTAAAAGAACAGATACTCACCTTCACTCCTCGTAAGGTAGTCTCTGAGAAGATGGTTTCATGACAACAGATAATAAGAAGGATGTAATACCTGGAGGATAACCCCACCTCCTTAATAAAGAAAGAGATAATTCCTGGCAAAACAGACTTATTACAAAAAACGATACTGCCTTAGCCACCCCCATTAAAAGATAATATAATTGATTAAATCAATATTTTTTAATTCATTAAAAATATAGTGAGCCATAAAAACATTTTGGCTAAGATCAAAGTGTAGTATCGATTCTCAGCATCTCAGCCATATTGACGAAAATATTGCGTATATATAATAAAATATGACAATGCAAAATTACAACTATATATTACAGAATATCAATTTATTAGAAGCTGTTTATAAAATAAATATGTAAATTAAGAAGACCTAAGGGTGTTTGTGGGATTTGTAGTCTACTATATATACGGTATTACAAAATGTTATATCATATCATAAATAAATAAATAAGCACCGCCTGTTTTGATTTAAATATATTTAGGATAGAGGGAAAACCTTCGCCTTTATTGATTTTTATATATATATATATATATATATATATATATATATATATATAATAAAGAAATATATATTTAGTCGTATACATTTATATATATTCTTTTGTTTTTTTAATGTATACATACATAAAATTAATCCATGGACACAAATCTTCGAATATTGATGTCTATAGTCTGGCGTTTTACCTCCGAACCATGACGCTTTGCCTGGAAATATGTACGGTTTTCATCACCTAAATATTTAATGTATTTTATGTAATTGTTTTTATTGATTATGGTAGCGTTTGTTATTTTGCTTACTACTATTGCGATAGTTCACTTACTAAGTGATACAGAGTAATGCAGAATATTGCATTATTAGTCGCCCTTAACTTTATAAGACGTATTTATCGTTAATATATATATTTTTATTAATTTTCTACATACATAAAAGTAATCCATGTACACGTGTTTCTGGCTTACAGCCGTCATCAGTATGTCTAACTCTCTCTCTCTCCTATATATATATATATATATGGGAAAATGAAAAAGGAAAACCAAAAAAAATGGATGTTTTTTATGTGTACATTCACGTTTCGTCTTTATTTATAAGACTTCACAGGATGATAATATAGAGAAAAATGTCATGCAAGTACAAACACATGTAGGGTTGACATATTGGGAAAACGGAAGAAAATAATGGCCACTACTGGGTGGACGTCCGTACTTGGTGAGCAGTGAAAAATGAATGTTGATGAAAATGAGTGGGGAAGAAGTGGAAAGATGGGGGTGAGCAAGGACTACTGTGGCTGGTAGTAAGAGAAAGAGGTGGGGGATGAGCAGGAATAATGTGGATGGCAGAGAGGGAGTGGAGGAGAAGGAGGAAGGAGGTGTTTGAACAGATGGCTGCGGTCAAGACTAAAGGGGAAAAGTAAGTTGGAATGTTTGTGTCCCCCACACATAAAAATTCCAACTTACTTGTATGCAGAGAAAAGGAGGGTGGGTAGAGAAGGAGGGGTGTGATTTTGGTGGATGGGCGAAAGTTATGTTCTTAGAGAGCGTTTTGAGAAAACGAGGGGATTTAAGAATGGGGTATGGAAGAGTGAAGGTACGAAAAAAATAGTTGAGAGGGGGAATGGGTGAGGGGGAGAGGGGGGATTTGTTGTGATAGGGTATGAAATATTTGAAATATTTGGAAAATGGTGGTAATGAGTCAGGGAGTAGAGGGGTGGAGGAGAGGGAGGCGGGAGGTAATTGAACAGGTGGGTATGGAATATTTGAAATATTTGGAAAATGAGAAAGTTTCATTGAACTGCAGTGTTAAAAATGTGAGGGAAAAACGGAATGAGTTAGAGAAAGTAAAGATTCATGGAGAAAAAAGGAAGGGTGTGAGTAAGTGGGAGAGTGTCATTAAGGTTAGAGATGAAAATAAATGTTATCTATGATCAGGCAAGAGTTTTTGTTCTGTAAGGATGATCTTGCTTATTAAGGGTGATAGGTTAAAGAAGCCATTTCGTTGCTTGATGGTGGTGGAGGCGGTGATGAGAGCAGTTTCCAATGTGTTTGTATTTGCATGACATTTTTCTCTATATTATCATCCTGATGAAGTCTTATAAATAAAGACGAAACGTTGATGTACACATAAAAACATCCATTTTTTGTTTTGGTTTTCATTTTTCATTTTCCCATCACGTCGGATTACCTTCACCCTTCTCTTCCCATATATATATATATATATATATATATATATATATTACTAACTGCATCTATCTGGTGCTGCCGGAGAGTATTTTTACTTTTATTTTTTTACCGTTATTTTTTTAACGAATATATCATTTTGAAAGTAAAGTGTAATAATTACATCATCATGTGTTTCTGCAATTATTAATTGAACCAATTTTTTTTATAAAATTCGAACTAATGATGTGATTGGAATGTTGCTGTAATCTATTTCAAACTTTCAATATTTTCTTGCATAAAGATTTGCCAACAATTTTAAAGCCTTTGGAATAGTCATAAAGTAATTAATTAAAAAAAATATAATGCAACATAAAAAAGGCTTACTTGTTAATGAATAAACGGAAAAACCTTCTAGTGGATTCAATTTCGTAAATTTTCGTTTCGTTGTATGCGATTGCATTTTTATTTTAATAAACATTCAGTTAAATAGGTAAACGACACACATAAACCTACGAACACAGTTGTCATTAGAGTAAATTGTGTGTTTTTATTTTAATGAAATTGTATATCCTGTCCAAATCTCAAAAATGAAATCAATTATTTAATAAGAAAATAATGAAAAAATTAAATGGAAAGATTTCTAAAGTAGTAAATCTATTTCGGAATATTACGTCACTAATCCGAACTGTGGAAATTGCACAGTTCTATCCTTCATCTATTGTAGACTATTACCGTGCTTAAAATATTTCCATAATATTTCCATTCTATAGACATCCGGCACGAACGGATAACTCACGATATTATTGTACCACTTTTGTTCTAATTGAAACATACTGATCTAAGCTTGAGTAGGTTTTCGTACCAGTCGTCGATACGTCCATGACAATCAATTCGACAGTGGCTTTGTTGCTGCCGGGCTGAGATATGGTTCTGTTCAGTTCGAGGAGGTCCACTTTCCTAGGCTTTACCTTCTTTCTGAGAAGTGGTTGGTTTATTGCTAATAGTCTGAAGCGTCCCTGCCGGGGAACGCCGGTGGGTCTGCTCATGCATTTTTTGTAGGCCAGAGTGTGCTCATTTTAGTGCACTCGCTTTTCAAAACAATCGCCTGACCTTGTGTTTAACCTCCTGGAGAAGTAAATAAAATACTTATCTCTGTAGGTTCAGAATATATCTGGTTGTGGAGGTATCTCTTTAAAACTCTTGTAGGAATTTGTGATATATTTCTATTCTATGGATATCATGTTTGGATAGAACAGATACAAAACTTTGAAATAAATATTTGCAAAAAATATAAAAATACAATTCAAACCCAAAAGACCAAGAAAATGTATTTTAGTTAAGGTTTAATATTCGATACAACAGCGACATCAGATGAAATCTGTTAAAATGACTCTTTTGCCCTTGCATCTCAGGCGATTTATTTTATGTGAAGAAATTGTACCTAAATGACTGGCTAGTCAAAAGCAAATATCGATTTGTCACATAGATTGCAATTAAGATCTAATGTTGAAAGTCTGACACATTTAAATTTATATATATATATTACTGTTCATATAATTTTTTTTATTGAAAGATAATGTATTATGATATATTTTTCTTTCAGTATTTACTTCAACAGGGCTCAATATAGGAGTAGAGCAACGTAATAGTATCAAAAGATAATTATGGCAAGTAAGCTACACGGGGTATGAAGCACGACTTTTCTGTCAAGTTCATTTGCCATAAGAATATTTGTATACTACACACACACACACATATATATATATATACACACACACAAAGTAACAACTTGGAGTCATATAAACCCATGCAAACATATCTATATACCATATAAATAGGTAGATATAATATATATATATATATATATATATATATATATATATATATATATATATATTCACATGTGTGTGTATATATATACAGAGAGACTCAATAGATTTATATACACAGATCCCCACATACATATAATATATATATATATATATATATATATATATATATATATATATAATCAATCGTCTAAATCGTTTGAAAAGCATAAACTGTTCTCATCAAAGGTGTTTCATATTATTGAAAAATTTGATAGTCCTCTTTACCCCTCTCTCTCCCTAATTTTTTGTGGTTCATTTGCTTTCAATGTGTTGTCAATATCCCCACTACAAAAGCCAGAACCGATAACACCGCGCCATCAATCATTCTGTCAGAAAAGGTTATTTGGTAAAACATGCAACGATTTGAAAAATAATAACGAAGATTAGAATCATTTTTTTTCTGCCGTTCTTTTTATATAACCGAAACAACGGACAAAAGCGTTAGGACGAATAACGATACAAAACAAAAAAACTTAGCTGATAATAATTCCCATTAAGAAGAGTTTAAAGGTGAATATTAAGACGACGTTTCGTCACGAGATAAAAGCCGGCACAGAAACCTTGCAAAATTGGAATTTGCTTTTTCTAATAAACAATTCAAAAAATGTTTTTTAAGTAATGATTCGAGTTTGAAAGCTAAAAACAATTGCTGATAATTATAATGATTAGTGTTTATGTGCAGTTACAACATTATGAATCGCTAATGCTTTTATTACTCATGTTGACAGTACAAAGAAATTAACGCAACATGGCTTTATCTACATTAATAAAACTAGCAACAATATGTCTCTTTCCCGGTCACATATTTTGGCTAGTATATATATAGATGTACGTGTTTAGTTTGCTCCTATTTATTTGTTTCCGCACGAGGGCAGAATTATGCAAAAGGTCAGTTTTTTTATGTAGGGGAAAATCCAACTCCCCAAAAAGAAACAAAAATTCAAATTGCCTCAATTTAGAAGCATTTCTCTTTCATTGACCGAGGACATTTGAATTGAGTTTGCTAATGAACAGCCGATTGTGACAATTTCTTGTTAGCATATGCGATCCAACCGAAAGAAGAGATAATGCTTGCGAGGATGGTCTCATTACCACAGAACAGATACTACCTTAATACTCCCCACACAAAAATAGATAATGCCTGGGACAATGATTTCATGACAACAGAACATATACTACACTGCCTACCCAAAAATGGGAGGAGGTAATGCCTGAGAGGATGGTATGACAACAGAACAGATACTACACTACCCCCTTTTAATAAACGGAGAGGAAAATCCCTCGGGGGTGGTATCATAACCACAGTACAGATACTACACTATGCTCTTTAAAAAAAGGGGGGGAATATAATGCCTAAGAGGATGGTGTCATGACGAACAAACATACTACACCACCCCCAATGAGGAGATAATACCTGGGATGTAGGTCTAATAACAGAACAGATACTACACTACCCCCACCTAAATTCAGCATCGAAATATAAGACTATAGTACATTAAAAGAAGTATAGATTCGGCTTCGGACCAACAGATACCAAATCTCTATGAGTAATAGATTATGAGACAACTTTTAGTGTTTGTGTATGTGTTTTTCTCGTGTTAACGTAACTTTGATAATTGCACATTGAATTATTGGGTTTATATCAGAGTAGAGTATGGTTCGGTTCAGTTCGATTTCAGGCCACCGTCTTTCCAGGCATTAATTTATTGCCAAGAATCTGAAGTACTCCGTTAAAGAATGCCTACAGGTCTAATCACAGCAAATTTTGCATCCATCTAGAGTGGCCCCATTTTGGGAAATCCGGATTCCTTACCATAAACTTAGCTCATACATAATTCTGCTGCTTAAATAAAATAGATAAATAAAATAAACACATTTGACAGTATCTTACCAGTTTTCTCCTCCCTGCATTCGTCGCATAATCAGCACTCCCCATCTCTATCAGCCTGCTTACTGATTTAGCACCTCCTAAATTACACATTGAATTATATATTTTTCATTTACTATTAATCAACTACTTACTGAAATTATAAGTAATAGATAAACTGAAAACTATTTTTTAAAATTCAATTTTGAGCTTCTTTAATATTTATTCACTTATCACTTTGGCTTGCAATTGGGTTTGGCAGTATGTAGCCTGTTTCCCCATTCCTGCATCTGTCACGTAATCAGCCTGCTTGCTGATTTGGCATCTCTAGCTTTTAGCTTCTATTTATTTACAAAGTAACATTTTTTTAAGTAAACTTGAATGTATTTATGCGATTACAATAAAAAACAACAACTAAATGATGAAAGTAAAAAACTTCCGGTGGGTACTATTAGTAATATAATATAAGTATTTACACCTTTCAGACTCTTTTTCTCATCTTGATTGCCGTCATTTTGACACAAAGTTTCGACCATCCTACTCTCCGACCTTCTTCAGTTATTTGTTGTTGTAGTCAGTAACTTTAGGGGAATTTCTGGGTAAACTTTTAGGTGAGGACTGATCTCATTCCGAGTTTCATAGCTTTTTAAAGTTTTTTAATATCAGTTATTTTTGTCTAAAGTTCCTCACTACCTCTAGGTAGAATGCACAATATAAACTCTTTCAAACAGCACCGTTATCCACTTGGCCATGTGTTCAGATCAGGAAAAGAATTCAAAATATGTAAATAACATTAATAACAATAATCATATCTCCGAAATATAATCAAATATAAGTTTTTCTTTATTTGCTGTTTTTGCATGTTTATGGAGTACATTCTTTCACATATCTTTAACAGTTTTGTTGCTGGACATCTTCAGTACAAATGTCAAGGAAAATGTCATTGTCAGAGAAACGCCCAGAAAGAATTCATCCTTTGGTTTTTCGCATCTTAGCATTGTATTCTCATATCTCTTCATTTCTAATTTTTATAAACAAAAGCAGAACAATGGTTCTAGATATCACCTGATCTTTTTATCATCTCATAATTGGTTTAGGATATCGTTTTCTTACATATTACTTATCCTTAGAATGAGCTGTTTCTTACTCAACTCACTTGACCTCTTCCAAAATAACTGATGTGGAGATCAGGTTATTCTAGTACAAGGCCATTCAATGCTTTATAATGGTTTTGTTATGTGACCCCCCCCCCACAAACACACTTTTTTGTATACGAAAGAACAGACATAACACAGGTTTCGAAAAATAAAAGTCTTTCTTCATTTTTCATTTTATTTCTGGTTAAAATTATAGGAATGATTCCAAAACTGAACCTAGGAATATTCAGGGTTTTTTCAGATAGTTATTTGTTTCATTTAAAAAAAGATAAGAACTTATGTATCGACTGATAAAGAAAGATTTATAAATAAATTAGCGTCGTTCGTGCTCCTAATTTCCATAAGTTACATAAATTACAGAAAAAAAACAATTTGTTTAATATCGTAATTTGAAATGTCTAAATACATTTTAGGACAAAATCTAAGCACAAAATAGTTATCTCATTTGAGGTTTAAACTCACAGCCTTTGTGTCTATGAACGGCACACATTGATTGAACCATGGGTAAAGTATGATATATTGATGCTATTAATTCAATACATAAAGCAGATGATTGTTTTCTTTTTCTCTTTCTAAGACAGCGAAAGAAAGGAGGGAAAAGAAATTAAGGGACATCAACACTTTTTGTCAGCGACAGGTTAATATTAACTGCTACTTCTGTCTAGATTATTATTTAAGTTATCCTTCATTTTTTAAATCTTCCGATGTAAATAAACTATATTTTGTAAAAGAATTAAATCGAAATACATTTTTGTTGTTAAGAACATGAACAAATGTTCTGCCAAAAAAAAAAAAAATAGCAAATCAGAAACAAATATTAGTTTTGCAGGAAGAAAGCTGCTAACCACAAAATTTGTGAAACAGACTCGCTTTACTTTACATATCAGATAAAAAAATTCATATTTTGTTGATGTTTACAAAAGCAAGTAAAAAGCTATATTTGAATTTGCAACTTTGCCTACACGGTGGAATACAGTAAAATTTTCCTTAAATTCGAAAACATTGAAAAAAAAAAGTTCAACAAAAAACATTTTGACAAAATGCATGGTGTTGAGTCGCGGCCATTTAAATCTGGATAATGAAAGAAATAGAATTGCTTTTTGATAAATTCTTTTGAAAAGACATGTAGAACATTTTATTAATTATGATTTGGTGATAAAATAATTTTTTTTTGACGATTCTTTTAAGAAAATCAAAATATAGGATTAATTTCATATACACATTGCAAAAGATTGCCTATCTATATATAAAGTTGGGTATGTTTATATGTTTATATATTTGCATGTATAGGATTCACTCCTAAACTAATGGATCAATCATTGTGAATTTTGGAACACAGCTCCTAGGAATAAGGGTGAGTAATGATGGATATATTTAGTTTATTTCAGTTTCATGCAAAGTGGCAAAGAGGAGGTGGAAGCCTTTCATGAAAATTCAAATAATTCCGATGTTTGTGAAATATTAACAATAGGTATTAGAAATAAATTAATAAATATTTCCCAAATTTCAGTTTCTTTGGAGTATTTTAAAGTGGTTTCAAGTGCATAATATGGGCACATCTATTTGAAAATTCAAATATTTCAGATTTGCATTGAATTTATCTGTAGTCATTAAACCAATTAAGCAAGCTCCCTTGAATTTTGATTTTTTCTTAAGTCCCCTTAAGCTTAAGCTTTAAATTATATGCATTTTCTAAACTCAAAATCATGTAATAGATTGTGATCAAAATTAGAATAAGGATTCTAGACCTGAGGTTTAGTAGCATTATATATTGATTTTAATTTTCTTAAGTAGACATAACTAGTGTAAAACTGTTCTGTTGATGGAATTAATTTTACCCGTCCTGGGATGGGTATTCTTCTAGTTCTCAATAAATGTAAAGTACGATTATATTCATGATTGTGTATAGCTAAGTAATGATATGTGAAAAATGCCCTCCCCAAAACAGCTTTGTGCCAAATTTTATTCTCTGTGCAAATCTATTACTAATGGAGATTTGATATCTGTCTGACACTGAAACTATACTATTACTCTCTAAAAAGGACAAAGATCCTCGGCCAAGATGTAAACAGTATTCCAAACATCACCATTGGCGACTACACCCTCAAGGTTGTTAAAGACTTCACATATCTTGGCTCCACCATTTCCCTGAATGCTGTACTCCAAATGTATTGGCAAGGCGGCAACAGCCATGGCTAGCTTGGAAAAGAAGTTCTTGGAGAACAAGATGCTGACTATCAATACCAAGATGGTGTACTGCACCTGCATGCACTACAACAGTTTATCATGGGGCCTCTACTCCTGCCAATAGAACAGACTCAACACCCTTCACCTGCATAACCTCAGGAGAATCCTAGGAATCACCTGGTAGGACCACGTCTTAAACAAGAGCGTCCTGTGAAGGCATGCTCCAAGAGCGTCCTGTGAAGGCATGCTCCAAGAGCGTCCTGTGAAGGCATGCTCCAAGAGCGTCCTGTGAAGGCATGTACCAAGAGATAGAAAGAAAACCCAAAAGTTCGAAGCATTAAAAAAAAATGGTTATTTTATTATTGCAAAGGTTAAAACATTTTTACTGTTGTATTTAAACCTTGTTATACATGCAGAAAAGTTGTCCAAAAGCTCACAATTACTATCCATACCTTGTAAGCTGCTTCCAGACTGATGGATTGTCATCCTGAAATCAAAGCTCCGTATTTATACTTTCAAATGAACTAAGTGTACCCACGACTGATGGAAGGCAGAAAAGGTTTATTCAATTTGGTCTTCATTTCAAATTACTGACCAGACAGAGAGAGAGAGACAGACAGAGATAATCATAGTTTAATCATATTTTTCAACACATCACACTTTCTCATGTTTACACATTGTGTGCTTCCACTGAACTCTTTTTTTCTCTTACCCTCTCTTTGAGCCATGTGACATCATATTCTTTTCTATCATTTTTTTCTGTATCTAGCGATAATGAAAAGCTTGCCTATACAATGAAAAAATATTTCCTTTCTTCCTTCATGCATCTACCGTGAGGCGGAATTTCCATGGAGAGAGATTCTTTGGAAGGGCTTCTCGCCTGTGGAACACATTACTGCAGGACTGCTTCTCTGCAGATTAAAACAGACATCTCAAAATCCAATGTCAGCACATGTCATAAACTGCCCTATAAGTAATCAAACTTACTTCATACTATTGATTGCTCCTCATCTTTGGCTGACAATTTTTCCATATCATTAACCCTTATCCTCGAGTGGTTCTTGGCCTTGTTCAGTCGTGATCCAGCAGTAAAAAAAAGAAGCTCTTTGTAAACGAGTAGAGTACCATACTGCAGGTGATATTGTTTATATAAACGGTAAGGTTTCTCTTTTGTTGATAACACAGTGAATATAATTTTTTATCGGGGAAAAACAGTTGGGTTTCAGTCTCATCTTGAAGCACTTGATTGTCTAACTCCATTGAAGAGCTGCAATGCAGCAACACTATCTGTGGATGACTATATACATGTGTGTGTGTGTGTGTGTGTGTGGTCTTACTCTCAGCCCTGAAACTCCATATTAATATTTTTATTCTAATTTTTTAACTTTATAATTTCTAATTTTCAAGTCATAAATAAAATAAAATAAATTAAAACATTGCTTCATTTGTGTATTTTTATTTTTCTCGCCTCTGTGTAAACTACACATTAAATTAATTTTGAATTTAAAAAAAAGAATTAAACCTCCTTGGGAAACGCTAGATAAATATTTAGTATATAAAATAGAACCCCTTTTTTCCATCGATTAACTCGAAGAATTGAAAAAAATCTGTAAATTAAACAAAAAAAGATTCTTATTCTAAACGTAGCTGATTGCTCGTAATGTTTAGGTCCATTTTTTCATGAATTTCATCGCTTCCATGCAAGATATCTCAAGTTCGAATCTATAAGTTTCTTATTTTTACTGCGTTTGTGATAACATCAAACCGATTGGTTAAATCAATAATTATTCGTTACAAGAAAAATGCATAGATTTATTAGAATTTTTATTATTTTATATTATTTTTGATAAAACAAATAAAATAACATGAAATAGAGAAATGTTTAACATTTTTTACGTTTATTAAAAAGTTTAAAAACACCTTGCAATGAAATTATCTTCAGGATAAATGCATAACTTAAAGTAAAAATATAAAATGAAAATCAGTTTATTTTAATCAAAATTTTCTAAATCGTGAGAATTTACAATCATCATCAAAACTTTAAGACTACCTATGTCACTTTCGATGTGATTATCACATGGTCTTATCATAATATTAGTATTTTTTCTCATTATTATTTACTGGCAAAGGATTTTACGATAATCAAATCTTACTATTTAGTGTTATTAGCTATTTACTGTTATGGGAGTCTTAAAATAATCAAAAATAGTACTATGTAGGCTTATCAACTATTTGCTGTTAGTAGGGTCATAAAATAATCAAAAAGCTACTATCTAGTACTATAAGCTATGTACTGGTATGGCGTCTTAAATACGGTATTATGGTATTTAATAACTAAAAATAGTCTAGTTTGTATAAATAAATGCTTAGAGTTAAAATGTGAGGAGCCTAGCCCTTTTTGATGGCCATTAAACAAATTTTAAAATGTGAGGATCCCAGCCTTTTTTGATGGCCATTAAACAAATTTTAAAATGTGAGGAGCCCAGCCCTTTTTGATGGCCATTAAACAAATTTTAAAATGTGAGGAGCCCAGCCCTTTTTGATGGCCATTAAACAAATTTTAAAATGTGAGGATCCCAGCCCTTTTTGATGGCCATTAAACAAATTTTAAAATGTGAGGAGCCCAGCCCTTTTTGATGGCCATTAAACAAATTTTAAAATGTGAGGATCCCAGCCCTTTTTGATGGCCATTAAACAAATTTTAAAATGTGAGGATCCCAGCCCTTTTTGATGGCCATTAAACAAATTTTAAAATGTGAGGAGCCCAGCCCTTTTTGATGGCCATTAAACAAATTTTAAAATGTGAGGATCCCAGCCCTTTTTGATAGCCATTAAACAAATTTTAAAATGTGAGGATCCCAGCCCTTTTTGATGGCCATTAAACAAATTTTAAAATGTGAGGAGCCCAGCCCTTTTTGATGGCCATTAAACAAATTTTAAAATGTGAGGAGCCCAGCCCTTTTTGATGGCCATTAAACAAATTTTAAAATGTGAGGATCCCAGCCCTTTTTGATGGCCATTAAACAAATTTTTTCGGATATTCCAGCGTTTCAGACTGAACTCTTTATATAATCCACAGTGGTAGATTGTTTTCATTCCATCAGTCATGACCGGGTAGAAATGTTAATTTATGTTATTCTTAGTTATTATCGCTTGTAGTAAAGACTGGACCTTCAAATGAACCCATGACGTAACGGCTAAGAGCGTTAGTTAACAATCAGTTCTAAGTGACCGTCTTCTAGAAGTTGAAGGTCCCAACGAAATCAACAAGCTACCACAGGGAAGTTAAAGCAGCACCTTTGCAATTTTTTGTCTCCCTTACCCACCATTTCAAATATTATATAATACTAGCAAAAGTATGTGACCAGATGGAGTATATTTCTGCTAGTATATATGACAATGAGGAGGATGTAATTCCTGGGAGGATGGTATTATGACGAACGAACAGATAATACCCCCTGACGAGCATTGAAAGATAGTACATTAGTGTTAAATAGTATACTTAACAGAATAGAGCCTTAAAAGATAGTAAGCTTCAGAGATACAAATACCAAATAAGCATTAGTAATAAGTTTGCACAGAGAATAAAATTTGACACAAGGCTGTTTATGGGAGATCTTGTAATTACTAATCATTACTTAGCTATTGTTGGCATCCGTCTGTCTCCGGACACAATGAAGTTCTGTGCCTCAAATTAGTTCGTTGCTGAATTGCAGTGTCTCCTATGACTGTGCAAGCCTATTCTAGATCGGCAGGCTTTGTTGCAGCTACTACAGATGTAGGTGGTGTCTGGTTCTGAGAGCTCTGTTGCAGCCTTCTGCTGTCTGTACTCTCTAGTCTCCTTCCACTGCTAGTCTATCCTCTCTTCACTCCTCTTGAAATTGAAAAGTTTATTCTCATCTGCGATAAGCTAGTTCCACTAGAGCGTTAATATTGTAGACAGCAATGACACTTTCCTCGCCTCCTGATTAAGTGTATCTTAATTTCAACTACTGTCTGTGTCGATTTCTCACGGCTGCATGGTCTTTAGCGTTTGTCTCGTGATTCTAGCTTGAATCTACGAACAGCGTTCAAGCCCATGCAACCGCCACTCATACACTGATGAGGGTAAGAGAGCCCGAAACGACGTCGTCTGTAGGTGAAAAACACTTTAATATCAAATAAGTATATATATATACTTATATATATATATATATATATATATACAGAAATCGTTAATTTAAACAAGTAGTGTTAAATTAGCGCCAATATCTACTGCATATCAATACAAAATGAAACTTATTGAACTGAGAGTTCGATCAAAGAATCAAGTTAAAAACTTCAGCTCTTGAAAAATAATAAATGAGAGAAAAAAAGTTCTATTGGAAAGATTCCAGAATGCCCTAATGGATATTTTATTTTTAAAAAAAATACGAAGAAGAAACACAATGATACATTTCCAAGTAAACTTCAACAGGCTAAAATAAAAATCTAAAAAATCGTATTATAAAATCTGATAGAACTATAAATATAGACGAAATGAATATGGCTCAATAAGAAAAAATTACTAAAGGAGATTAAATTCTCTCCAGTGTTAATGATTAAGAACTCTCTTCTCTAAGAGTATTTCCTCCGAATAATAAGTCTTAAGTTTAAGATTTCCCCCTTAAATAAGAACTATCTGTATTATCAATAGGTGGCTAGCTTTATACGAAACAATTCTAAGCTTTACACTATATATCACTCTCGTGTTTTTATTACAGAATAATATTACAACAAAACACATTAAAATGCACAAGAATATAGGAAACTAAAGTAATTTAGAAGCTGATTTCAAGTAAAGTAAAATTAGATAATTGAATAAATATATTAAGAACGTCACAAACAGATATTACTATTAAAGTTTATAAAGAAAACATTTAAGACAAATCTCCCGTGTAGACTGATAAACCCAGTTAAAAGTGAAATGGGTTATATAAAGAAAAAACAAAGCAATAAATGAAAAGTCAAGGCATTATATTAATTACATGAATAGTAAATAATAGTTTATAGAAAGAACAAGAAAATATTACTTTATATAATTCGATATCAAATAATGTTACTTGTTTCTAAATGAAAAAGAATGTGATGGTGTATTATGAACTGTAACAGAACACAGGCAGAACTTAAAAGAAAAATATGAAGTAAAGAAAATACTGTTTATATAACAAAAACATATCATTGGACGAGAAAAAAAAACTTTTGAAACAATTTTGATATAACTATGGGGTATTACGATATCTGAGTAAGTGGGCATGTATATTCTAAATGACACTAGTCAGAAATGATAGTAAAAGATATAGGATTATAGAGTAAGAATTAATAAATATTAGTAAAAGACATGAATCGACAAAAAATTGAAAAACTGGAAAAATAATTAATATTTTTTAATTTAGGATTTAAAATAGATATAAAAGTAAAATTGACTTTTATATGTAACATTATACATAATCTAATATATAAAGTTATCTTGTCGGGTGTTCGGAGTTTATAATTGATAGCACCTAATCTGAGTCAATTTTCGTTTAGAACAATTTTTTATACAATAATGTATTTTGTTTCAGTTTGTTTCAAATAAGTATCATTCTGGTTCGAGATATTTTTTATCATAGATCCATTTTTCACTAATCGCCTCGAAATCGTTTTTAATAAAAATCAGAAACTACTATTTAGAATCTTTGCAAGGAGATTCTTTTAAATGTTTACATCTTAAATAAAAGAAAAAAATTATAAATGATTATTTTTGCTACACCAGTTGTAAACTGTATGAAAGAATATTCCACTTTTTGTACGATTAGACTTACTAGTTGTTTTAACAATTATCTTTTGTCGTCATACGTAAACTATTATAAGGAAAAATTACTTAAAATAGTGTAAGAAAAAAATATGTACATTGGCTTTTTGTTTTATAGGAAACGACATATTCTTACATGATGAGCCCAAACCTGCAGCGCTCTAGAGGGATCCTTACTTTTAATCTGTCACTGTACTTAAAAAATTCAAAACAAAAATTATATACAGTGGCTTTTAACATCAATAACATATCTTTACGGATTCCACAGTAAGTATGGTTTTAGTAGAAAAAAATATGAATAAACATTACAAAATAGTGTTTTAATTGATACCTAATAAAGACAAAAATGAAAGTGTATGATTTAATCTACAGTAAATTAAAAACCTAACAATGTTTTTAAAACTTATAATTAACAAGCAATTTAATTAATCTAATGAACATCGCATATTCAATAGAAATACTGTTTAGCATCTCCATGTTATTACAAATACATAATAAACTATTCAGCATAAACAAAAAATATTTACCCATTCTACAAAGACTGGCAACTTCAGAAATCATTATTTATTTTTGCTTCAAGGAAAATATAAATGGAAAAATGTTATGTCGAAAGCGGAAGTATCATTCACTGAATATTCTCAGCACAGGAAATTTTACATTGGTGCTACTTCAACGGAATTCAAAGATCGTTGCAGGAATTATGTAACAAGAAAAAAAAATGAACATTACAATACTACGCTTTCGGACTTATGGGAAGTTAAATTAAAAATAAATCTGTAAATGCAACAGAAAATTAAATAATATCAACATGCAAAAGAAAAATAATAATTTGGTTTACAAAATGGCGTAGCGAATATCAGACTGCAATAAATATTGTAAGCAATATTACAGACTTCTAAACGGGAAAAGAGTCAAGTTTTACATATTTTAAAAGTTGAGAACAACTAAATTAGACGATAAATGCATGTTCTAAAACCTCCTGTAATTTATTATCAATTTTCTGCCCATTTGTCGAGACAAAATTCTAGCAATAAGAAATGTGTTTCTATTTGTTCCATTCTACATTTCTGTCCCCCCTTTTTTGTTTAGTTTTGATCATATTTTTGTATTGTTTTATGTTGTCGGAAGGATTAGTCTTTTAATGTAATGTTATAATGCAATGCATTTACAACTTTAAGAGGTAACATTTCGGGAATGTTGTGTAAAGTAAACAAAAAGGTAAAGGCCAAGTTTTTGCAATGTCTGTATACGTAATATTGTTAGTTTTGATCAGTGTAGTATATGTACCAGTTGCAGCAAGGTCCAGGGCACCACCAGCACTGACAACCGTCAGCTACATCTTAACAGTGATCAGTTCACATAGCATTCTCCTTCAGCTGTCTGAGAGATAGTTCTTCTCAAAATTATTACATGTGTTTTGACGTACTGAGAACTAGATATTCATCCTGCGACGTCCAAATAAAAATAATAAAATATAAACAAAAATATATTTTACCCGAATCTGCTTAAATAAAAAGTTGTGAATTCGCCATCATCATCATATTCGGTTTAATGTATGTTTTACATGCTGGCATGTGTTGGACAGTTTTAAGTAATTGACTTTCAAACTAACCTATCTCTGGTTAGGTCTTTATTTATCCCTCAGGTCCATTTTCATCACATGTTTTCCTTGGCCTTCTCTTGTGAACTGAACCTGCTACCTCAACTGTTCTACATCTACTAACCCAAGTCGCTAATTAATCCACCAAGCTCCAGCCCATGTCTCATCTCTTCAATGTTGCTTCCTTGTTCCTGTTTTACAAGTACTTCAATGGATTGTGCCCCAATGAACTTGTTGCTCTGGTGCCCTCTCGACGTAAATACACTAGATTAACCAGACAATCAGCTAAGTCCATCTATTCATAGTGGAGGTCCCCAGATGCTGGAGAGGCTTCTATTCAAATAGCTTCTTTCCTCATGCTGCCGGCTTCTTGAACTCCCTCCCTGCTTCCTGTTTCCCCGACTGTACCAACATGCAGAAATCTAAAACTAATATGAACAGACATCTTGCTGCACAGCTCCCAATTTAAGATGACCTACAAAATGTTCACCCTAATTCTCAGTAGTCCTTTACGTCTACAGTGGCGTCCTGCTTTGTTTGGGGTGAACTATGATTAAAACAGAAAAAAAAAATCTCACACATTCTTTTAATATGGGCATAACATCGAAGTTTACTCTTCTGCACAAATTTCTCTGTACTGTATAGATTGAATCTTCCTGCGGTCATTAGATCACAGCCTGTCTTTAAGACTCACATTACACATCTATCGTATCATTCTCCTATCATTTCTCTCCATGCAATGCATATCGCCAAGAAAATAAAAGGCAACCAAAATCAGAAATTAATCAGTAGAAGTTTACAGATTGATACCAAACATGTCGCTTGGTGCTCCTAACTTCTACGCATCCACCAACTCGCCATTACTAATACTGACTTCAAATACCCGCTCCCAGGACGAGTACTTCCACTAGTAATTTTCGTAGTGTCGTATTGTTAAGTTAGTTGTTGAAAACGTTTACATAGGTGTCGTTTGTTTAGGGCTTCAGGAAAATAGTGAAAGTTTTTTTATGAAAATATAAGTACGTCATGTTTTATGATGAACAGTTTTTGCTCATTTGCAAATCCGTACACAGTGTGTATCACATGCAGCTGTGGTAGCGTTGAGAAGAGATTCGCAATTAGTAGTTGTGATAAGAACGAGTATATCATTGGTAAGAAGAACCTGCCAAGTGAAAAGAAATACAGATATAAATAACAACGGTTTTAGATAAATGCAAACATACAAAATTACCATATAAACTTGAAAGTAATTACAAAAAATGTCCTGTGTTGCATTTCCTGCAATGAAAAAGTTCGGTGAATATTTTGGGTGCTGTGGATGTGAATGTTTGGCTTCCTATAGCAATACATATGTATTTTTATTGGCAAGTATGTGTAAAAAGCTGAATGACAGAAAGATTCATTTTTAGGATTGAGCAAAACTAGGAAGAATAAGAAATTGGATACTTAAATGTTCTTTGAAGACCGATGCTTCAGTGAAGGTGGATGTCATACTTTTGTATAAAAAAACATTAATATATGCATAAAAACAAATTAATCTATAAATATATGAAGAACTTATAAACTATAAACATAAAAACATTTTTGTATAGGTCTTAAACTGTGTCCTAACAGCTTACATTAATAAGTCCCATGTTTATGCAATAAACTTGCATGTTGCCAAATTTGCTCATTGAATTTACATGCATTCCTCCTAGTTAAATCTGAAATGATGTTTGCAGTATCAGAGAGATATAAGAGTTCAACCTGATATCTTTTGATGATTGGCAAGGATAGAGTCACTTGAGGGCTAGTGGGAAATCGCCCATTGCTGAGTTGTTCTGTATTTGAAAAAAAAACATTGGAAAATCAATGTTTATTTGTTTCTCCATTAAAGCAAATCTTTTCAAACATAAAATAAGCATTTGCAGTACTTTAATGGTTTTTAAAACAAAGTTGATCAATCCAAAAATACAAGTGTTATTTTTAGACATGGAATCCACAAAACGTGTCAGAACTCATAAATTGTGTTCCCTACTCATTTTAATACGACACGATAGATTGCAGGCATTTCATAACTCAAGTGAGGCATTCTTGGAAAAGAATTATGAAATAAATATAGCATTAAATAAAAACAATTTCTTTAAACTGGTTGAAATCCTTCATTCTCAGTCGAAAAGAATTCTAGGACAGAATTCATCCCCGTATGAGGTGTCATTTGGTGCATAACACAAATCTTTTCTTGGTCGCCTTCTGTTTGTTGCATATATTAATGACATAGATGTCAACTTATAGAATGCCACAGTACTAAAATATGCAGATGACATCAAGCTGTAATTTTAGATAAAAATAATTGATTCTTGACTCTATAAATCTGCACTGCAATAAAACCTGGACACAATGCAGCAATAGATCACAGACTGGCACACTGAAATTGTCAGCAAGACCTTTGTTAGCCGCTTTCCAGCTATTTATTTAAAACTGTATACAACTATTGTGCGACCATATTTAGAATTTGCATCATCAGTCTGGAACCCCTATTTTACTCGGAACACTGACAGCCTAGAATCTGTTCAGAGACCTGCTGCCAAGCAAACACCCCCCATCAGGCATCTGCAATACTGTGAATTGAAGTTCTGACGTTTAGGAAACGACTTGCTAAACAGCCACACAATTATTAACCATTTCACCAACAACAACCCTGAGCACCTTTTTGATCTCCATGTGTCCAAAACACATAGCCCTACTTACTAAGTCAGAAAGCAGCACATATCCCATGAACATTTTTTCACTCACAATTGCTGATGCATGGAACAAACTGCCTGCATCAGTTGTCGGATGCCGAGACACTGCATTCCTTTCTTCCAAAATCTACCAAAACTAGACCTGATGTTCTCTTTCCATACACAAGTATATCATGACACAGACTGTTCGTTGCACTTTTGAAAAGTTCATCATTATTTAAAATCTATAACATATCAATGATTATATTTTTATTCTCTTTAAGTATAATTATTTACTGAAGAGTTCTCACACGAGTCATTACCAATGATCGCACACTAAAGAACGCTACCTGTTGTTTGCAGAGACTAAGTGGCAACAAATTTCTTCAGGATTCCATAACATTTGTAGTTTCTGCTTCTTTTGATAAACGTTGCAAATCACTTTGTGTTCTCTCAACAGCTGTTTATCATTGATTTTTCGTTTATAGCATGTTTACTTTCTCTGATAATTCAAAAGTAATAAGCTAATGTCTTATATGTTGATTTTCGTTATTGATTTTTCTCGCTGAAGGTTATGCTTTTTTTCAGAGCCAGCTTAAATATTTATTTTCAGTTGTGAGCCTCGCCTCTAACTCAAAAGCCGCCTCTAACCGAAATTTTTTAGATATATATGTAAATGCCTAATTTTCATGTATCGAATTCTTAAATAGAAACAAGTCGAAAAAAGAAAGTATATATAAAAGAAAGAGTTCACCCCCTACATTAAGCATTTTCTTCCTGCATTAGACTGAGAGGCGAACATATCTCTAAATTCCCTAAGATGGCCAAGAAAAACTTATGCTAAGAACAATACTTAGTTGCTTTTATTCAGTCGCTACAACCGTTGTTAAATGGAGAGTAGAAAATGCATTGTAGATGCATTTTAGGCAGCTCCATAACACTCGCTCCCCTAGTTTGCTCCTCAGTCCTCTTTTTCCATGAGCAATGTTTCTGACAAAGGGGGGAAAACGCTGTCTACTCGGTCGGTGGTTTGGTGTGAACAGTATCTGGAGACGACTTGAGTAATTGTTTTTCTGTTCTTGTTGCAATGTCACTAATAAGTGTGATGGAGGTAAATGAGTTCAAGGACCAGAACCTTGGAGTAAATCTAGAGGTGGCTGTATCATCGGCAGCTACATAATACCGGGGCTGCTGTATTGCCATTTGGTGAATGTAGTCAGGGCATAGTAATTTCCAGTAGGACCTTTCGATACCATATTAGTGGGAACTGCTACACCTTTTCTTTCTTCAATGGTCTTCAAAGAAAATCTCTCTTCTATAACCCCTCTGCTGATCTCTTCCAGAAATCTTCTAATCTCAACATGAAAAGTCACAATACACAACATAAACCTAAACCCAGAACCCCAACTTCCAACAGAGTTCTCACAACCAGGTCTCCTTTTCCAACATACAGAGTCTACGTTCAAACCTTCCAGAGGTCGAAATCTATTTACAGGAGACTAGACTCAACCTGTTGCTCCTGTGTGAAAATGACATTGGCCTGCCTGTTTCTGTAAATGGTTTCACAATTAAAGGTCACTCGAACATGACATCCAAACCTGCCACTTAAGATCGCCATGAACATGGAATTTGTGCCTATACACGAGATGGCTTTCCACGTGGCAGGAAATATCCAAGGAAGACCATAAATTGCCTTATATGTGTTTCCGAGTGACGCTTTTAACAGCACCGCATTCATATTTGCTCTTTATCCTCCCCACAGTGACGGAATTACTATCTTTAAGAATATCTCTAATAAAATTGACCATATCGTGTCTGCTCATTCCTCTGCCAACATTCACGTCTGTGGATATTTTAATGTTCACACTGTTGAATGGTTAGTCCACTCAAACAAGACAGATGATGAAGAGAGGTTTTGTCACGATTTCTCCCTTGCTTATGATCTAACACAGAGTTTTGTTAACCTACTCGTGTACCCTATAATGACAGACAATTTGCAAGTCTTCTGATATTTTTTCTGATAATTTGCTCTTAACTGTGCTAATCCACTTTTCTGTGTCTGCTGGGATCTTCTGATCACTCGGTTGTCTTAAGATAAAAACAAAGTGAATCAATACCTCTAATATCCCTCTCCATCACACAGTGTATTGATACTCGATGGCTGACTGAGACAGCCTCAGATCTTTAATTTCAGAAAAACCTCTGCATTCCATGTTTGAAAAGAATGTGTCCTGCATCACATCCGATTTAACTGATTGGTTAATCGTTGGTATAGAAAGCTTCATGCCCTCCAAGAAATTCAAACAAAACCCAGTCAGCCGTAGTACAACCCAGAATGTGTCATCGCCATCGCAGACAGAAACCACTATTTCAATTGTGTTTAACTAAATAGATGTTCTGAAACCAAGGCCGCTTTTAGGACTTCCACTGAAAAAGCGTTATAGAAAATGTGACAGAGTCGTATGTCCAATCTGTTAAGTCTAAAGTAGCTGAGCAGAAGTTTGGTTCTCACAAGTTTTGCCGAATAACAAACAGGATCTTGAACAGATGCGTGACCTCTATCTCAACTATCATCAATGGCACAGAGGTGATTTCGCCAGCATCTTACAAAGCCAAACGTTTTGCTAAAAACTTTGCATCAAAGTCCACCCTTTACGATCAGGGTCGGCAACCTCCTGAATTTCCCCCTAAGACTGAAAATACTCTAAGTGACATCCATATATCTGTCCGAAATGCTGCCTAACTTATCAAGAACCTTGATGCCAGGAAAGGAACTGGCCCTAACAACATTCCAATCAGTGCTTCATAAGCTGAAACTGGAACTAGGTCCCATTGTTACAAATCTGTTCAATCGTTGCTTAAAGGAGAAATGCTTCCCAACGCATTTAGTCCAGTCAATTTAGCTGATTTTTTGGCTGAACCTCAAACAAATTGCTAACAAAAGTTTTTAACTTGGATATTGGGCTTGATTAACCTCTCTTTCAGATAAAAAAAGTTTACCAAAATTAGCCTTGCGGAAAAGGATCAATGGGCGCCATCTTTAAAGATTGCCGCCGATTCTAGCCTCCCCTCTCTCGACTCAATTTCTGTAAATTCATCTACAAAAATACCAAATGTAACCATGTGAAATTAGATAAAACAAACAGTTTTCATAAAGTTAAATATAATTATAACTTCTTATGCCTTATTTTTGTCTCTTTTTATGTATTACTGCAGGAGCTTAATATTCTGTTATATTCTAACATCAGGTTGGCCAAAGTGAAGTACCGCTAATTATGGATGCTGACAAGTGTGCTATTTACAACAATGAACTATCCAGTAATGAAGAAACATTCACTGTCAGCCAGAAGGGTATTGATTCCATTAACAGAGCTTCTGAACAATATGGAGAGAAGATCATAGTTCAGATTGGTCAACGTCTTCACAAGAAATGAAGACAGCGTTGGATCAACCCCAAATACATAGAAATTGACCGTAAAAACAGGTCCACCCATGATGAATTGCTATCGCGTGCAAGCCGCTCTTAGTGTGTGTTTAACTTTAAGGAACATTGTCTTTTTTGTGGTTCGGGAGCAAAATCTGATAGAAAGAAAAGGGGGTGTTGATGTTTCTCATGTAAAAACTATTGAGTTTAAGGACAGAGTGTTAAAAGTTTGTGTGAAAGTCCGAGAAAATGATAGCTGATTCCAATAAAAACATTCCTAAGGCATTCTCTTCTGCTGATTCTTCTAAGAAACAAAACCTTAGTAGACCAAATGATTCAGAGAGAAAGCAGGCATTTCTGGAAGTTGTTAAATATTTGCAGCAAAATGACGAGGAGCAACTCACCATTGTCGATCTTGTTAACAAAATGGAGGAAATTCTCGAGGACACTGGCTTTGAACCATAGTCTATCATACATGAAATCTCGATTGTTAGAACATGTCAAAGACAAAATCATTGTGACTGAAATTAATGGGAAACATAATGTTGTTACATTCTTAAGTACAGCAAAATGTATTCTCCATGAATTCTATGCACAGAGTCACTCAACAGACCATTGAGAATCAGAGGCCATTACAATCATTAGAATCATAAAGACGGCATCCAAGCTTATCAAGAATGACATTAAAGGTATCCAGACAATATTACCCGTCTAACAATGATCTTCAACAGGATGCATCCTTGAATATGTTCCTAAAACATTGATATTTCTCAGGAAGATATTTGCAGGTAAAGAATGATTTAAAACTTGCATCAGTTGGTCAAGCGATAATGCAGGCTGCTAGACCCAGAGTTCTCCTTGCATCTTTGCAGTTTACTTTAGCAGTGGAAATGCATGACCAATTTGGATCGAGGTTCTTAATTGACATTCTGAATAAGCATGGCTTCTCTTCATCTTACTCGAAAGTCCAGAAATTCTAAAGAAGTGCTGCTCTTGTGCATAGCACTGAAACTCTCTTCCCTGTTGAAACTGAATTTGTGCTGTTCGTAGCTGATAATGTGGACCATAATGTAAGGAGTATTGATGGATTCAACACATTTCACAGTATGGGCATCATAGCATCTTTTACGCCCGGGAAAGTTAAAGCAAAACCAGTTCCAAGGATTCAGGTCCTTTCAGAAGATATAATGGTTGGAAGGATCAACATCAAGTACCTAGGTTCACAGCACACCAACAAACCACCAGTGACATTTAAAGAGCTCCAGCCCAAGAAAGTTGTCGATTCCACTGCTAATGTTAACATCCTTTGGGAGGTTTCACTAATTTCACATCCATCCAGACCCGCATGGTCAGGCCTTATGCAGTCAGTGCATGAATAAATATATCCTGGGAAATCAGCAACAGTTTTTTTGCCAATGATCGACATGGACCCTGGTGACCCAACCTGCATGTATTCAACGTTATGTTACATTAGCGATTCAGCCAGGAAAAACATTACACAATTCTAACTTCGATCAACCACTTTGGTACAAAGCAATGATGATAGTCGAGTCACAGCCTAGTTCCAGTTCCTTGAAATCATTTGTCTTGCAACTTGGTGAGCTCCATACACAGATGAGCTTTCTGGGGTCAATTGGTCATTTGATGACAGGTTCTGGATTACAAGAACTTGTCAAGCACATGCTAAGTGGCAAAGCAATTGCAAGAGCTATTTGTGCTCACTTATTGGTTGATGCTGCTCTGAATGCTATTTTGTTAGCAAAAGCCTATGATTTGCCTGTGTCAAATGTCACTGAGGATGATTAACCCAACACTGATGAAGAAGAGTCATTTCCTCTAAATGAAGACCTGACGGAAGCTCAGGGGCTATTGAAAGGTCTCCTTGATGGGACTGAGACATTGCATAATGTTTTGTCATCAGAGTCTATGACCAGGATTGCCCAGAGAATCAACCATGTGAAGGATATGATGGTTGACAAGCGAACAGCAAAATTGTGGATTCAATACCTTGATATAGTAATGATTCTGCAATTGTTTAACAAGGCAGAGCACACCAGGAACTGGAAATTCCACCTTGACACAGTAAGGAAAATGTTGCGAATATTCGCTGCAGCAAGACACATCCTATAAGCGAAGTCGGCCTACTTGCAGCAAATGGAGGGGCTGCCGAAAAGCCATTCTGAAGTGTACCAGAAATTTTCTGAAGGATTCCATGTGATTAGACGGAGTGATCGCTACTGGGATGGCTTTTCAACAGATCTGGTTATTGAGCAGGTGCTAATAAGAAGCATGAAGACGTCTGTATGTCTTACTAATGGCAAAGGAATGGACGAAATTCAACGATTGGTTTGGACGCTATCACTGCCAGCATGCGCTGAAATCAAGTTTACAATGCAAGAACTAGCCGGCATTCGTTATGGCATTAGTGGCCAGCACCAGGAGGCTACTTCAGCAAGAAAAGAGCGAGATGTGAGGGATACATGGAATCTCCTGGCGTTTCTCCAGAAATATGACACCTTCACGGAAGATCTGTCCATTCACAGCATTTCAAGTGGAGTAACTGGAGACAAAAAGGTGAATGTGGACAGAGCAAACACATAGACGAGGCAATCATAGCTTAAATGGTTGGAGAAAATGTCCATGAGTACACTTTTAAAAGAAAGGATCAGGCAATTACACTTGGGTCAAAAGTTTTGCTCAGCAAAAATGAAGCAGTTGAGACAGATCCACAACTCTTATTCCAGAAACTGTGTGAACCCTCAACTCAGCAGCAGCAAAAACATTTCCAGTATGAGCTTTGTGGTTACCCACCTGCACTTTTTGATTCTTTCAGACTACCGCAAGAGGCAAAAAAACGGCTTTGGCAGATGCAATATGGGAACTGACTTCCTCTGTACAATCAGATCCACAGTATCTCTTAGATGGTGGAGCACTACTTTAAGGTCTCCTATGGCAAAAAGGTCACACATTTGATGAGATCTGTGGCCAATACCGCAGATATGTCACAACTAGACATGGAAAAGCATGCATTGTCTTTGATGGGTATGAAAGTGGTCCATCCTTTAACGATGCAACTCACCGACGCCAAGCAGGTAGATCTATTGGTGTTAATGTTTCACTGACTCCTTTAATGGTGTTCAAATTTTTAAAAAAATGTTTTCCAAGCTAATCAAGAAAACACAATTGTTCATCAACTTGCTGAGAAAGAGTTTGGAGGAAGTAGGTTGTAAAGTAGTCCATGCATCTGGAGACGCTGACTATTGATTGTGAATACTGCTCTAGAAGTGGCACAGACAGGAGAAACCATTTTGATAGCAGATGACACTGACCTATTACTCCTTCTATGTTATCATGCCAATAAAGATGATGGTTACAACATCTTCATGCCACAACCAAAGTATAGTTCAGAAAGTGTGAAAGTCTGGAACATCAAAAAGATGAGGAAATCTTTGGGAAATGTGGTCTGTTCCAACATTATTTTCATCCATGCATTACTGGGTTGTGATTCTATATCCAATGTTTATGGAATTGGGAAGGCAGCATCCCTTCGAAAGGTGATGAACAATAGAAACTTCCACAAACTGGCAGAAGTGTTTGGCAAGGATAGCAGTGCAGAAAATGTTATTGAAGCTGGAGAGAAGGCTTTAGTGTGCCTGTATAATGGTAATGATAGGGAAAACATCAATCATCTCCGACTGAAGCGCTTTAAGGAAAAGTTTAAAGTATGTTGAGGCCAAATCATTGCCACCAACAAGAGAAGCTACGAAATTCCACAGCCTTCGAGTTTACTTCCAAATTCAGGAATGGAAATGTAAAAACCAGCTAAAACCTGATGAGTGAGGATGGAAACTTTTAGATAATAAATTACAACCAATCAAGACTGACTTGCTAGCTGGTCCTGTAAATTTGTTGGCTATAATTAGGTGTAACTGTACTTCAGGGTGTACTACAGCAAGATGCAGTTGCAGGAAACATGGCATTGACTGTTCAAACTTGTGTGGTAATTGCAAAGGCCTCCACTGCAGCAACTCACCACAGTCAGATCTTGATGATGAAGTTACCTTTGACTAGTTCTTGACAAAAATGTTATTTGGTCCGTTCATGAACTTATTATGTGGTAGTTATGCAAGAGCCTTGCCCCAGCATTCGACCAACTGACCATTCCTTTATTGTAAATTGTACTTATTTTGTACTTATTTTTTATGAACTGTCAGGAATTAATGTGACAATTGTTGCCTTGAAAAAGGCTACTTAGTCTGTTTTTGTACTTTTTATATTCATATTTGTATAAGAAAAACATAAAAACAATGGCAGAGGCTTGTCATTTTATGGTGTTAGGTAGCTATATGCTTAATAATAAATTATCATTATAATTTAAAACACCCAGAAATGTCAAGCTGGCCTGGGGTGGGCCCTGTATGGTTTTCATGCAAAAAGTATATTTTTATTTCTAATTTAATAAAGATTTTATTTCAGGCAAAACGTTTATTTTTGTCAGTAATTGTCAGGAATAATGGACATACTTGTCAGAAAATGTCAGGAATTTTATGTCTTGAAATTTTAACATTGTTAAGTTAGATTTTAAAGATGGCGCCTGTTGACCCCTTTTCTGCAAGACTAATTTTGGTAAACTTTTTGATCTGAAAGAGAGGTTATTCATGCCTAATATCCAAATTAAAAACCTTTGTTAGCAATTTGTTTGGGGTTCAGCCACATTTTGACTGGACTAATTAGAAAACCTTTTCAGTTTGCCCAGTATTTAAAAATACTGGAGATCGGTGGTCTGCTTTGCAGTACAGACAAATCAGTCTCCTGTGCGTCATAAGAAAATTGTTTGAATCTGTGATAAATCCAGAAATTATCAATCACCTCAGCAAAAAGACCTACTCAGTGACAAGCAATATGGATTTAGTCCTGGGAGATCAACAGCTGATATGCTGACTCTAATATCACACAGGAAATTAGTTTCTAAAGCAATAGCTCTTGACATATCAAAAGTTTTTTAATAAGCTTCACAAGATTTCTAGCTATGGAATATCTGGAAACGTCAACCCAACTATCAAATTCTATCTCTGATAGATTAATAAAAGTAGTCGTTGATGGGCAGAAATCCAAAACTCATAGTATGAACGCTGGTATGCCTCAAAGATACAAAGATACAGCCTCTTTCTGATCTTCATCAATGATCTCCCAAATCACATTCTAAGATCATTCGTCAACATTTATGCAGACGACACAATCATCTACAGCAACACTTCGAAGAGCATTAAAGATCAAGATTTTTCTGATTCTCTGTCTTCCGACCTTGAGCAAGTGGTGCAATGAGGAATAAGGTGGCTGGTTCATTTTAATATGTCAAAATCCAAGATTCTCTCTTCTCACCATCAATGCTCCGATTTTCACTTGGACTCAATTGAAATGAATGGCTCTCATATTGAGAAAGTCCCCTGCTTTGATAAGCTTTTTGGACTGACCTTCACTCCAGACTTGAATCAAATCCGTTGCAAAGATCGCTGAGAAAATGGTTGGAACATTCTACCGTTACAAAAAGTATCTCATTCCTGATGCAAGCCTCAACCTGTATAAGAGCCAAATACATCCAAAGATTGAGTACTGTTGTCACATCTGCAGAGGTACTGCTCAGAGCAACATTTCCTCCCTGTACAGGGTACAAAACTGACTTCGAAATCTTGTGAGCGATGTCTTCTTCACATCCCTACTGCCTCTCTCACAGATACATTGCTAGTCTTTCTCTACTCTATCGTTATTTCTATGGCAGGTACTCGACTGAGCTCCAATTTCTGGTCCCCCTGTAAAACATCCACAACAAAAACTCGTCTACTACAACCACTGACAATTATTTCCTTTTCTCTATCTCTGTACCTAAAACTAAACAAATATCCACGAGCAAATTTTCTTTCATAGAACTGCCCGTCTGTGGAACACAATACCATGGGGCTGCTGCCCGGGTGACTTCAACATTGCCGTTTTCAAGTTCAATGTGAACAAGTTCTTGTTGAATAGTCTTCTTGAATTATCAAATTTTAACCAGTTTAAAACCATCGTAACTAATACCCTCGATGTTTCACCGTCCACCTGTCAAACTTAAACAAGCTTTATCTTTGAGTGGCTTTGATAAACAGTGACTCATTTGTAAAAAAAAGAAGCTTTTTCAGAATTCCAGTTCACTCTGCACCCTTCCAGTGTAGGTCTGATTGACACTCTTCCTTCTCGGTCTGTCAATCCTCTTTGACCCTTAATGGCCAGTTAGTGTGATACCAACCGAAGCTGGTGCCACGACATGTGTAAGTATATGTGTGCATATTTTGTTGGGGGTGGGGAGTGATGAGTTTATGGGATTTTTGCCAGTTTCAGTTCCTTTGTGTGATGTTCTTTCAATGATTTTGTTTTAATTCTATTTGTGGCTGGTGACAGTTCGTTGGTTATGTTGGTTGGTTTCCGCATTTAAAGACTTTTTTTAGAATTTCGACTGTTTTTATTATTATTATTAAAACTATCAATTCCTTTTACGTTCTTTCCGCAGCTGCTTATGATTGATTACTCGCTGATAGAATCTGTTTGCTTTCCCTGCAATTTCAGTGGCTTCCTCAGACTTCCATTGCTCCATGCCTTTCCGGTGGAGGTCTGTATGGTGCTATTAGTCTTCGGTCTTTCCATCCTCCTTAACTCTTAATTACTATGTTTGGTGTTACTAACCGACGCTAGTGCCACCATTTTATTATTATTATTATTATTATTATTAAAAAATACCAAAATAATTCACACATAAGGACTAAAGACATAAGAAAACGAGGAGAAAAACATTATTTTTATTTCCAATAGGCTTTCTGTTTTATCGTTTTCTTGGAGTTCTTAAATGGATTCCTTTTTATCTAAAAAAAAAAAAATGCTACAGAAATAAACAATAAAGAAAATGTTGTAAAAGAAAGAAAGGAAACAAAAAGCATGAATTATTCTACAAAGAAAATGGTGAAAATTATTGCACTATCAAAGGTTCCTAAATACAAGGAATCCGGATATTGAAGAGATATATGCAGTAATTTCCATCAATAATACTGTTTCGAGAATTTGAGTAAAAGAGCGGGTTGTATGGGTGTGTGGGGTCGGGGTGAGTGGGTGTATATTTCGTGGAGTCGGAGGGGGAGGCGCGTTTTGAGCAAACATTTAACAAGATCAAACAGATTAAATAAATATAATCTCGCTGCCACAATTTCAGGCGCCAACAACCGATATTACAAGTGAAGCACCGCCAGAACTTGTACGGTGATTAGAACATCATGGTGTTAAACTTGAATGGAAAATATTCTCTTTTAAATTCCTTTGAAATATTTTCCATCATATTTTATTCGGATTTAACCCTTTCCAAAACGAATTGAAATGCAATAGACAGTATTTCCTTTAAGCAATGATGGTGATGTTCTCATGTTAAATACCCAATTTGGTAATAAAGAAAAAAGAAACAACACAGCTTTCAAAGGTACAAGTCTTTCTTTATTCGTACCAAGGCGGTTCCTTTAACAGGCCTAGAAAATATGCAATTAGGCTCCATAAATAGATAGTGATATGATTATCGTATCATAGTTCAGTGCCTATTTTATCCATCCTCTCTGAAAAAAACTTAGAGGACCACCACCACCATGGGAAAATTGAATGTCAGACATTGTCACACTCTTGCCAGGCCTTGATTAGGTTCAACAAAATGTACCCTCTTTTGAAATCCACAAAGAACGATAGAGAGGCAGACAAAGAAACACCTGGAGTTGTGAGTCGGAGGCAGATGTGAACAGAACTGCCCACGCATGGAGAAAGTTGGAGAAGCTTACCCATGACTGGGATGCTTGTAGAACCTTGGTTCATGGCTCATGCACAAAGTTGAGTGACAGGACTTGATGATGATAATGATGATGATAAACAAAGCATGTATCTATTTATGCAAAGAAAAAACACAACACAGCTTTCTACAAATAAAAGGCTTTCTTTATTCGTTGTAGTCGTACCAAGGTAATACCTATAGCAAGCCTGGCAAACATGCAAGTAGACTCCCTAACTAGTGGCAGATATGATTATCATATAGTGAAGTACATATATTATACATCCTCTGTTAAACAATCTTAGCAGACCACCATTGCCATCGAAACATGGAAATCTCCTTCCTCAAGTCCAATCCTTCCTCACCATGGTAAGGGCGGTAACTACATGGTTTTGTCAGAGCTATGCCGTTTGAAACTCTCGTTCCTGACAAGGCCACCCATGGCGGACAGATTTGAACCCAAGCGGTAACAGGAAGAGTCGGCATTAGGATCCATCATACTACGGTCGTCTCTGACTGCATGTGGCAAGCAAAGACGTGTAAAGTTCAGAACTACAAATCAATGGAATGAAAGTGGCAAAGTGGTTTTTGCGTCATTCCTTTGTGTTATTAGCCAAATCTTCTTCGACTTCACATGCAACAGCTTAACCATTTCTTTCTGCAAGTCATGAATAGCTGTGACTAATGAGGATGAAATTATACAAACCAGATAATTGTGAGGCACAATCTTTATGAGTTCTATGCAGAAGTCGGACTCACTTAACAAAAGAACAAATCGAAAGATGGGATGTCAGAAAGAAAGTCGTTAGAGGTAGCTTCATCACACTCTTCACAGGCCTCAATCAAGTATAATAAAATCTGCCCTCTTTTTGAATCCATAAGGAGAACAAATATCGGGCTGGCAAAGAAACACCCGAAATTGTGAACTGAGATTTGAAGGGGACTGGCCATGCATGGGGACAGTTTGAGAGGCTTGCCCAATGCTGGGATTATTAGATAACCTTAGTTCATGGCTTATGCACAAAATTAAATGATAGGACATCATGATGATGATGATGATCATCATCATGACGGCATGTATTTGTAGATGTGACAGAAGTCAGAGAATAAAGTTTTCAAAGTGAAGTAGTGGATTTAAGATATAAGACGAACATAAAGAAAGAATTAGAAAAAACTATTCTGTATAGATCAACACTCAACATTTATTCTCCATTTACAACTGAAGAAAGAATAACTACTTAGTTTCAACATCTTACTTAAAGAGAGCTGTGCAACACGTCCTAATCCAAAATGTCTGCTGTCTGGAATGATGCAAAGGACATAACTCACTCTCACAATCTCTTTGGGGCACGAGAGATAACTCTTGGACAAAGAGTTATTTCCTCTTTAAATACAAAAATGTTCTTCATATTTATTTTCTAGATGAAGGATTTCATCTAACACAAAGATTATCAAAATTGTTATTCTGTCAGAATGTTGATATTTTTCATTAAGTATTTTGACCGTTTGTCGATACTCACACTCTGCTTTTACTCAATTAGTCAGTACAAAGAAATTGTCTCATGAAAATATTATCCAAAATGAGTTATTTTTGTAAAAATTGTGTGCTTCAAGTTCTTAATATATTCCAATATTTATTAACTGGTTATTGATCATGTAAATTGATGAGTTTACCACATAATTATATTCATGTCATACCCAGAAGAGATTTCATTTAACCCAAAGATCGGACCCTGACAGGTACTATCACCATGGTGAAACACCCTCTACATTTCCCAAAGATACTAAATTCGAGTCTTAACATCAGATGTAGTTTAATATCATACCCAGGACTGATAGTAAATAAATTATCACATTTTTTTACAATTCATATATATATATATATATATATATATATATATATATATATAAATTATCACATTTTTTAATATAACATATTTGTATGTACAAGATTCATTTCTAAACTAATTAACAGATCATTATAAATATAGCCTATATATTATGACACTTCTGTAATTACACACATACATATATACATACACACACACACATATATATATATACATACACATATATATATATATATATACATATATATATATATATATACATACATACACATATATATATATATACATACACATACATATATATATATATACATACACACACATATATATATATATACATACATACACACACATATATATATATACATACATACACACACATATATATGTGTGTGTGTGTGTGTGTGTGTAAGTACAGAAAATTAAGACAACATCGGTACCGTCGGTTTCAAATCCAAACAAAAAGGAACCTATAAATGGGCTCCTGTGTCGGGCTCTCTTCAGCCTCTGTTTATGTCTTTTATACGTCTTTTTGGTTTTGTCAGTGTTTCTTTATTTCTTTTTAGTCTCTTTACGTCAGTGGTTTAAGTTTTCTGGAAATTGTTTGAACTGTTAATGAATTCCAGGATGCCTTTCTCAAAATTGTCCAAGTCCTGCAGGTTCTCTGGGTATTTACTAGATTGTAAACCAAAATAGTCTTTTACCGTCTGTCTCTGGTCGTTGGTCTCATTCCAGATTTACCATCTCATCCTCTTGATCACTTCTTCCATTTTAGTTCGCAGGAATTTAGTGTATAGTTGGTTGCTGGGATATTTTGATTACATATATATGTATATATTATGCTCTTATTTTTGTATTTTTTTCTTAATAATAGAGCACTCTGCTGGGATTTTCTCCCACTATTCTTGCACATATATATATATATATATATATATATATATATATATATATATATATATATTATATATATATATGCTATAAGAATACACATCCAAGAACGTGAAAATGAATTCTCCTTTTGTAATCCATTCAACTATGTCTGCTTTGCCTTTTTGCATTTCTTCAGTTCAAGTGCTTATCTTTCATGTACAGCTGATAATTTCTTGAACCAGGAATTCATTTATTCTGTCGTAGGCAGGTACTCTCCAGTTTGCCACTTTTCTAAAGGTCATCTTAAAGGTTTCTATGTTAATTTACTTTCTGTTCCTTCTCCAATTTCCTGAAAGTCTTACTGTTTCCTGAACCGTTCTATGTTTCTGTTGCGTCCACGTCGTTTATCTCATATTTTGCTCCAGCAGTTTCTACTTTATGCGGGATTTTGTTGCTCTGTCTTTGTTCTTCATCTTTACATTTTGGTCAAATTGTCTTTCATTGTTTTCAAACGTTCTAGTCTTGTTTGCACTTCTGATATTTACATCTCTATCTTCTTAGTTTCTACTTTATCATGTTTTTTGGACAATCATTTTTCTTTTTTTTTGTTTGCTGATTTGTGTTTCCCTTCCACAGTTTGAAGTTCTATTCTTATTTTTATTTCAATTTTTATTCCAGTTAACTCTCTTATTTGGACTTTGTGGATCCACTCTTATATGGAGGGGGCTGTATATTCAGTCACATAATTACAGATTCAGCCACAGCATAGATTAAGTTGTTCAGATCTGTAATATTATCGGTTTTTGATGGGTGGACGATGCTTGATAACATTTTCTGTTTCTATTCTTACCTCCATCCAATTTTACTTCCTTATAAACTCTGGTTATTTTCAACCAAACTTTCCTTCATGCATTCAATTTGTTTTTTCTGTTATAAATTTGGTTGTTCCCTGGTCAATAGTTTCTGTGATTTCAATATTCAGATTGTTTCATACTAATGTATTTCACTAGAGATTATTTTCTGGTGTTTTGTTATTTTACTTATATTTCTATTTATTTCCAATAGCTCTAGTTCAGAGAGCTATCCTCTGTTTACAATATTTTATTCGTCTGTAAAGTCTTTCACTCACAGAATTGACTATCTGTGATTGGTTTATGACATTCAACTACCTAATATTCAAAAGATCACCTTTTTCATAGGGGTTATCACACAAGTCTATCTGTGATTACTCACTGGCAATAACAAGTAGTGTTTCCTGGATTCTGAGTCACAACAAGTCTATAAGATATCCAGCACTCTCAACCTTTTTTAACCATCGCATGTATTTTTCTTATTTATCTTTGCGTTACCCAAGTAGGTGTAGTACCCTTGGTTTCATCTTAATATGCTTCATCTTCCCTTCTTATTTTGTTTGGCCCTAGCACCATATAATTTTAACTTCTGTAGTTCGTCAGTGTCATCTATTTATGTGGATTAGCTTCTGCATTCGATAAGTTTTCTTAATATTCCGGCTGTTTTCATCAGTTCCGGATGTTGTATGGTGTCAATCCTTCGTTTGATTCAAATTTCTCATAATTTTGTTTTCCAAGTTTGTGGAAACAGTTCCTCCTGCTCCTACAATAACAGTATTTGTTTCGTTTATCCGTCTCCATTAACTTCACCCTCTGAACTGCTGGGATGGCAAATATACTATTTGGTAGGTTTTTTTTCTTCTTGATAACTATTATCATACCCGGTTTTCTTTTTTGGATGAGTTTGTCTTTCCAAGTCCAAGACGATTTTATGCCTTTCATTTTTCAATATTAGTTCTGCTTTGTGCCTGTATTATGTGTTTGCATGTTCAAAGTTTAACCGTTTGCACAGTTCCCAGTCGACTACCTTCTCGACCCAGTCATGTCTGTTTGATATTCTCTTTTGTATAGTGTTCTGTATTCACTCTTCATTATTATTTACTTACTAAGAGTTTTCACACAGTGATTTCTTACTGGCAATAGCAAGTGGTGTTTCCTGGAGTTTGAGTGAAAACAAGTCCACCCCTTTTGTAAAAGATGGGATCGTCTGATCACCGAAGATGCAATGCTAAAAAAAGTAATTTTAGAAATTTCATCTTATGTCGCTGCTTTGTCAAACGTGAAACTCGAACTAAAATACACTTTCTTGGCCATCGAGTTAGCATCAAAGTGTAGTATCTTTTTTGTCCAAAGATAGTACAATAATATTTGGGGGTCTAAATACGCACGGGACGTCAATAGAATGGAAATATGTCACTTACTTCTACAAGTGTTTTGGAGATAGACTCCCATAATCAGATATATTCTGAAACTACAGTAATCAGAGTACTTAGATAACTATGTTTCAGTTTAGGCAAAGGTTGTACAATAATATCGTGGGGTCTGTGTTCACTCTAGACGTCCATACAATTCAAATTGCAGTGCAGCAATATACAACAGTTGAAAGAAAAACTGGAATTTCCACCAGTCCCACTAGTTATTTTTTATTTTTTTATTGTGGTTTTTACATTAGATATTGTGCTTCAACATTAAATCACCCAAAAAGTTTTTATTTATTGTAAAAAGGACAAACCAAAATAAAATGAAGACAGTTTCATTTATATAGACAGACAATCTCAATCTCCATAGTTACTGCGACAAGACTGAAAGCACCTGCTCACCCCGAAGATTTGGTCATGGTTTGGCTTTATTAAATAATGAACTTCGTCTGATTAGATATTATTGGATTTCTCATCGCGTTTTTTTTTTTTTTTCAAAATAACTAAAATAAAAGCAACTGTGAAAAGTTTGTTTAGAAAGAAGTGATTCCCAGAGCAAAACCAAAAGAGGCAATAATGCAAGAACAAGATTCATTCTTATTCTTCGTGTTTATGTTTTACCAAATTCTTCAGCCGAAATTGTTTGGCTAATGAAGACAAGAAAACAAACCAAAATGATTTCTCTTTTGATCAGCTTTGTTTTGATTTGGAAGCTTTTGTCTGCCAAAAATTCGAAGGATTAATCAAATCATTTATAGGTTCTTCACCTCTTCTATCCCTTCTATCTCTTCCTCACTATCTTTGTCTACTGTTATATCTAATGACATTCGTCTCTTTTTCTTTTCTTCCTTTAGTCATTCTTTAATTTTTCCTTTTCTTTTCCACCCTCCTCTCTTCAAAATTTCTCTCTCTTAAAACACTCCCCCCTCTCTCTCACCCCCTCTCTCTCCGAACGGTTAGTATATGGAATTAGTGAATAAGCATGTAAACTAACTAGTTAAAATAATGACACAGACATCTCTAAAGCCAACCAATAATCCGGTTGTGAAAGTTACCGTAATCTATGGTAGAAAGAGCTTTGATAAAGAATGTGTTTTTCTTAAAAGAAAAGTTAAAGATCCGGTGGACAGTGTGAAATTCAATGACATATGAAAAGGGAGAGAGTAAGTATACAATGAGAGAGGGGGAGGCAAGGAAAAAGTGCGACAAATATAAGATAGGTATTTGATTGGATGTGTAGATATATGGGGAAAATTTATAGGAGATTGCGGTAGAAAGGGCAGTTTTAAGGTTGAAGTGTTTATTATTTTTTATAGGTAGTAGCAGCAGAAAATTTTGATCTATTTTGGTTTTAATCATGCGGCATAGAAGGGATTTGAAGTGACATTTCAGTTACAGTTTAAACGTTAGTGAGGATAGATATAATAATGTAAGGTCATGCGAGAAAGGAGCTTTATAACCTTTGTGTCCCCCATTTAAAAAGAGTCACCTCCTTATGTTAACTATTATTATGTCGAATATTTTTGGAACAAAGTGTTTATTCCTTTAGTATTAGTAGTATTATTAGTTGTAGCAGTAGTAATGATACAATTTATGCAACTCAAGGTAGCTTCATGCAAAATTTGATACAAATCTGAGTAACAGTTTTGGAGCTGATAAGTGTTTACTGTTTTTACTATTAGAACTAGTAGTAGCAGTTACACTTACCCCCTTCTTATGAAACCGCAGTCAACTCAAGGGTGCTTCATGCTATATGTGATGCAATTCTATCTAGCAGAATTAGAGGCTACACGTGACAGACAGATGAAAATGTTCATTTGTAATATAGATTAGAATATATAAAATGTACTGAGATTCTTTTTTTCTCACAAATTTTTCCCCTGAAGCTTATTTCATGTTCACATCAAAAGACTACATAAAAGCCTTTTTCATGTACCCATTTACAATATAATAAAATAAAAACGCATGAATGAACAGAGTGAATATTTTGGGTGAATGAATTTAATTAGAGAATATTCCCTGCAAGCATTTATGTAGGAAAATCAGGCTTTTGCCAGTCATGGTTGGACCAAAACACCTATCATTTTTATTCATCTATCGTGAATACCTTGCGGAATCAGAGTCGGAGGTTTTGGAAGGAATCAGAGTCAGACTTGTAGGAGTTGGAGTCGGATTTTTTATTTCTGAAGAATCAGCAGACAGACTGAATATTGGAAGAGTTGGTGTCGGAATTTTTGGAATCCTAAAAGTCGGAGTCGGATCTTATAACTTCTGACTTTGCAACCCTGGTGAATATTAGTGAATTTTCATATTAAACTAGAACTACAATATGAATGTATACTTAGCATTACACATTTACATCTGTTTCATATTCTAAGATGGGCTTCTGGAAATGTGTTAAAAAAACGATGAAAAGTACAGTGAGTGCCAAGAATTAGTCAATAGAAGAATTATTATTACTAGTGGGACGCATAGAAATTCCATGGATAATTAATTAAAAAAGTTAATTTTGTTTTTGTAATTATGTATAGATAACGACTTAGATGTGAAGAAAATATATTTGAATGGCAAGTCTATTGAGATGTCCAGAAGTTTTCTGTTACATTATTAGAGCGCAGGAAGGAGCTGGTGCTAGTGTGCTCGCAAGAGTTAGAAATGGATGGAGCAAATTCAGAGAACTTCTGCCATTACTAACCAGCAAACTGTTACCACTGTCAACCGAGGAAAGCATCTATCAGAAATGTGTACGAAGTGTGATGATGTATTCTAGTAGAACGTGGCTAGTGAGAGTGATTACATGTGTTGCATAGAGAGAAATAGTATGAAAATTATCCCATGAATGTGTATGTGAGCTTTCAGATCTGATGACTTCAGAGGAAGATTAAATCTGGACAGTATAGTATGCAAAACAGGAGACTTTGTTTGTATAGTCACGGTAAAGAATGGATGAGAGTTCTTGGGATGGTAGATGTAGAACAGTTGAATTAACAGAATCAGTTGGCAGGGGAAAACTAAGGAAAACATGGGAGGAAGTAATAAGCATGGGCTTGAGAGAAAGAGGGATAACGAAAGATATGGCCAGAGAGAGGTGAGTTTGGAAGTTAATTTCTAAAAGCCGTTCAATGCATGCCAGCATGTAAAACGGCCGTTAAACCGACGACGACGACGACGACCATAACGACGACGACGACGACCATAACGACGACGACGACGACCATAACGACGACGATGACTTATATTTTATGTGGTGGGAATGGATGTATTTCCTGTTGCCTGTAGTACACTCATTCATATATGGGACTATAAGTATTATGCTCCATCCAGAGTGGTCTTTTTGTGATACTGGATTTACCAACATCAAAAAGAGGCAAGTAAATAGGGACAATATTCAGCATTACTTCTGCCCTACTGAGAGGGATAGATTTATTGCCTTTCACCTGACAGAACAGATACTACACTTTTACACAAAGGTCAAGTAGTACTGATACTTTGTGCTCACAATAAAATCCTAATTATAATATTTTATTCGATTTTGAAACAACGCATTTTAAAATTGGTGGAATGTAAATTTTTTACACCCAGCGACATTAGATATTTCTCAATTACTTTTTTGAATTTTATCTTTGGTGATTGAGATATTTGATTATTTTAATGGGTGTGAAAGGTGATAATGTACATACTAACGAAGATGCAAACCTATTAATATACATATTATTAATTTCTGTTTAATGGCATCTCAACACCTCTGAGTTGATGTTTTGTCAAGCGGTTCATGCTTGTAGAAAGTTGGCTTGTTGCTTATTGTGCTTTATGGCATATCAACCGTTTTTCGATTATTTAATGCTGAATTCAGTCATTTTGGTAAAAGATTCAAAGTCTGAAAATCTGCATATTTATTCATGCTGTAATTGTGCATTTTGTATAAGATTCGCTTGTAGATTAATTTTATTTTGTTAATCTATACATTTTAAACATATAGTCGGTAAATGATTTTATTTAACTCATGGATGGGATCCTGACAGGTACTAGAACTCTGGGTGAGAGTGGTTGTAACTAAGGGGGTTACTCCACACTCTTTAAAGCTCCAAAACTGGGGTCTCATCACCAAATGCAGTTTCATGTCTTACCTAGGACAGATTCTATTTAAACCATAGATGGGATCTTCACATTCCGGGTCAGAGTGAACTTGACTTGGGAATTAAGAGATGACTCCACACTCCACAAAGCTCCCAAAGTGGGGCCACACCACCAGATTCACTTTAAAGTTATACTGATGACCGCAATAGAAGAAGGAACAAGTGTTGAATAATGCCCCTGTGAGGCCGGACGCATGTTGAGTGGACTTATGTGTGTGGGATCGTTTGGTTTGGTTTGGTTTGGCTTGCACGATTTAGTGCGGGTGAACCCGTACAGTCGAGTGCAAAATAAAACTGGTTCTCACAGTTGGAGCTCAAAAACATTGACAGGCCACCAGTTTGATGAGACATTTTAGATCGAGGGTTCAAGAGAGTCAGACTGTGACGAATACACCTGCACATAAGGGTTCTGTGACGTCACGGGTTCTTGTGTGGGAAAACTGAGTTTTGGGAGTCTGTTTTTTGGAAGCAAGCTGAATGGACAATTTCTCCAAGTAGTCTGCAAATTAAAAGAGGAATTTATTTTCCTAAAAGAATACAGGCCTGATGAAATTCCTTCCTCCCCCATCCTCAAATGGCTAAGGACTTTATGGACTATAGATACGTAGGAATTAACTACAATAAAAGTAGTGAATTGATCTCTCTCTTCGTTAGTAAAAAAAAAAAGAACGACAGAAACTTGATGCCTAAATAAAAGTAATCACATTTAGAAGAGAGAGTATGCCTTGTTTTTCGCTGTATATGAGAATCTTTGTTACAGCCCAATACAACGATGATGATACTGGACGTGCGGCGATGATGGCGGCGATGTTCCACAGCAGTCCCGACACGAAGAGAGAACTCAACTGCTGGACGACATCGAGACGACACCACTCCACGACGAAGAAGAAAAGGTACAAGTAATTAAAGGACTATGTAACACAAAGAGTAAAACTGCAAAAATGAATGAGTAAAAAAGACTAGGATAGCAAATTGAGAGTATCTGCATAAGCCATTGTCACTGCTGGATTAATATTATTAGACTGGACTAGTTTTTAAGAGAGATGGAGAAATATACAATATTATAGCTTATTATGTTCTGCTATAACTAAAATGGAGTCTTATTTTAATAAACATTTATGTGTAGTTAAGAACGCATTTAAAAAAAATATTCTGTAACTCAGCATCTGAGAATCTGGAGGCACCAAAAGAAATGAGGCTACTAATTATCAAGAAAAATATAAATTTATCTCTTTTAAATTACGGAATCTGGAGTCAAAAAATATAAAATACAAATTCGACAAGAAACTAATTTGGAAGTAAATTTTAACGATTAATTGAGATCCCATAATCATATTTTGTCAATTGTCTCAAAGGAGAAAGAAATGACTGGTGGGATAATTTTTTTTAATTTTAAGTGAAGCAAATGTTTATATTAGAATAAAAATTTAATCACTTAATCACAAATAGAATATTGTACTCAATCATGGGTAGCAGTATATAGACATGAGAATTGGGATATGATATTAAAACTGAAGGTGTACAAATGGAAGGTTACTAATACAAGGAATATAGAATTTCAATTATAAAGAGAGGGTGGAATCTTTAGGATTAACCAAACAACGCATGCATATATATATATATATATATATATATATATATATATATATATTTGTGTGTGTGTGTTTGCATGGCTGTTTGTTCATAGATGTTAATCCAATGAAGCTATGTTGTTTATAAGATAGTGCTCAATAACAAGTCGAGCTGTATTTTAATATAATTTTTTATTTTTTATCATTATATATATATATATATATATATATATATATATGTCTTGGAAGTTTCTCAACCATTAAAACTATATTAAATTTTTTTTTTTTTAAACCCCATAAAAACCTTAAGTCCCTAGTCGTTCAGTGGAAAATCACTCATGTAAGTCAATTTAACTTTTTCAGTTATCATATTAGTTTGCTTCTAACATTATTTAAGGGATCATCAGTTGTTTACCATGAAAAACTGTTTCGGGAATTTAAAAACAAGACAGTATTTAATTTCATGGCTTCCCAGCAGAGTTGATCAAACCCCACTTCCCTTAAAAGACAAAAACATAAACAGCCATGCAAACACACACACATATATATATAGTGCCTGAGTAAAGAAAAGTTTATAGTGAAAGTAATGATTGTACAATAATCAACCTCATGTTATTGTGAGAATATTTAAGATTTTAATAAAGCCTCATATAGAATGTTATATGCAATCGGGGACAGCAGTACCTTGTCATGTGAATTGGGATATAATGTTAAAATTAAAATGTGTACAAAGAAAAATGATTAAACTATGTCATATAATCAAAAACAACAAATAAGATATCTACCCTAGTATGTGTGACCACGTCTGACCTGGGTTCAAGTCTTCTGAAGCATACCTAATCGTCTGGAAAACAATATCTACACTTATCTTCAAAAGCATATTACTGCAAAGTAATACCTGATCACTCAAAAAATAACCTTTTGTATATTAGTTCTTATGTTGAGTCGTTAGACATAAAATTATTTTTGTTTCAGTTTTAGTTCATTGTTTTTCATTGCATGTATGCAGCAGTATTTCCCTTAAGTTCTATTTGCATATTGTTGTAGACCCGTGCTAGGGGTCACAAAGATAACAACCACAAATTGTGACAGGTTAAAATATACAATGTATTTATTCATAGCAATACAGTAACGCCACTAAATGTGGTAGGAGATGACCGGATTCCTACCATGCGGTAAAACATGAATAGGAATGTCCTCTGTTTGAGTCTTTGCAACCATGGTATTTATTATAGATGGTTGCTTCCATTAGTTCTTCAATAGGGGTGATTTGTACCCCACAACACATATGTTAGATTACTAGATGATGAAAGGAGATCACAAGATTTAACAGACAGTGTAATGTACATGATATCAACCACGAACACCAACAAACAATGTGAACCACTAACGAACTGCACAAGTATCCAGCGATACCCCCCCCCCCGACTACCGATGAGCAAGTGAAACATGTCCTACTCTCAAAACAGCCTCTGACTCCACTGATTGGTCGCAGCAAAATGTAATGAGTGGAGCAGTTATGACATGTAAGAGTTTTCCTTTTAGTAATCGCGCTCAACAAAAATATATACCCACACAAGACATGGCCATTTTCTTTCTCAAAATGTATATATGAGGTGCATGCAATGCCATGGACGCCAATAACATTAAATTTAAAGGAATATAACCGTTATATTTTCCTTGGTATTTTATTGAGCTCAATTACCTGCCAATTGGAAGGTTCTTGGCCTTCCAGCTGGGATCAAAATGTAGTATCAGTTCTGTCCTCAGTAAATAAGAAATCCCTCTAGACTGAGGCAATGTTAATGTTTTGCCTCAATCCAGATAGATTTCCCCCTTTTTGGGAAGCTGAATTTGGTTTACATTAAAAACCGACCTTCATGTGGAAGCAAGTAAATAGAGACTAATCGTTGAAATGCCCTTTGTCCTACAAATTAAAACAAACCTTGTGTCACTCTGACGAACAGTCAACTTACCTACTTGGATAGAAAGGCCACGATTTTTCACATGCTTAGTCTAACAATTTGAGAAAAAGTGCATGTTCAAACGGAGATGCCTGATATAACTAGCAAAAAAACAACCATGCACATTTAAAGTATATATATATATATATATATATATATATATATATATACTAGCTGGCCCCGTCGCCGGGGAAAAATATAAAAGAATGAATTAAAATTTGTCAACATTGGACAGAAAGCAAATATGGCACATCGGACAATTGTAATGTCGGTTTGTAATTGTGGAAAATTTATTTACTCACGAAAAGGATTACTTCTGAGTTGAACAAAAAAAGAAATTGTCACTGTCTAAGAGGGTATCTTCTTCACTGACCGATTATGTAAAAGGTTACATGTTTCGGGCCGGGATATTTGTAAGTAAATTATATTTTAGACAAGTATGATGAATATATATTGTGTAATAATAAGAAAAATAATGAAATCAATTTTGATATGAATTGCATAAATTAAGGTATTGATTAATTACTATTTTAGTCACGTAAATCCCAATTACGTATGGAGCTAGAAATGCAAAAAGTGTCGGTCACTAAATACTGTATGAGTGTAAAAAGACGAAACTATGATTATTTGGTATTGGCCACGTGTATAATATCTATTATTAAAATGACGAGAGAGCGCAAATAGGTCACATTTTTTAAAGTTATTTTAAATGGTCTGTGTTCGAAATGGCTTTCGTAGCATTTTAACTGTCGTGAGTTAAATAATGGAACGTTATTCGTCATTATAAAAATATACTTAAATAAATCGCCGTTTATGTTTATTGGCTGCGAAAATGTAAACACGTCTTTTTTAGAAATTTAATGAATAAATATATATATATATATATATATGCGAGAGAGTTGAGAGAGGAGAGGAAGAGTGAGAGAGAGAATGGACGGTAATAGTAGGGAAATGTAAAGAAAAGAAAACGTCTTACGTAAAATATCCCCACACACACGAATAAAAGAAGAATATTTAATGTGAAAATGAAAACAAAATGTTGGGTTTATGTTAGGTTTGTATGGATGATCGAAAGTTAAACAATGAACTTGTATTGTCTGTTAGTTATAGTGTAAGGTTCGTCAAGAAACTTATATTACGTGTTTCCATGTATTTGGTTTCAACAATTGAATGTTGTCGAAATGAACACTGCAGTTTCTTTTACGCTGCAAGTATTTGGAAAATGATTTTAAACTTTAAAAGTGTTATGCATGAAATTGTCTAAGTGATTAAGTAAAAAAATGGAATTATACCTGAAGCAAACGAAGAGTAATAATGGAAATATATAAAGTCGATACGCTGAAGAGATTGTAGCGTCCATTTTGAATCACGGAACACTGTAAGTAGTTATGTTCATTAAATGTATTCCGTAAAAACTGGAATGAGAATAAGTCTATACGTAATAGTTTGAAATAGTGTAATCTGATATTATCGAAAATCAGCGGAATGTGCGGGAGCGTCTATTAAATTTCTGCAGAATGTATTGTATTATGTATTAAATTAATAGCAGATGCATAGAAAATGATAAGTGTTACATTTATATAAAGTATCCGTTGAGTATTAGTTCCTGGTGTGGATCGGGAGAGTGTTAGTAATAAAATATGAGAGTGAAAAGTGTTTGCTACCACCTCTATGAAGTATGTTTTGGGGAGAGTCTACGATGATGCGCCAAAATTAATATTTAGTGTTAGATGGAGAAAATAATCATAAATCTATTAAAACCTGCGCGAGTGAATAAGCTTAATGTAGTGGTGAGTTTAGTAGCCTATGATGCATGTGGTTATTTTCTTACGCTTGCCGAAGGTACAGGGGGAAAAACGTCTTAACTTATATATATATATATATATATATACATATATATATATATATATATATATATATATGTATATATAGGCTATGAAATTGTCAGTTGCCAATAGAAACTTACTAACGTTGAAGTACGAAAGAATTTAGAAAGATTTTGATGGAAGAAAAAGAAATGTAATCATAAAACCGACTACCAGTGATCACTTGTATTTGAAAAAATACAAAAACTGCCTCATATACATAATATTACGTGAAGAAAAATATTATTCGACTGGTGTGGCACTTTTCAGCTCCAGCAATTGTGACAACGTTGAAGGAAGAGCGGTCAGTTGGGTTGCTGAAAATAGTTGATTGGCATAATACAATACCGTTGCCATAATGTTTGATGTTGTTCCAAAGACACATTGCATCCGGACAAATAAATAACCGGACATGTTGTTCTTCTGAGTGAACGTGAGAAGAAAAAGGTGATGAGATTTAACTGATATTAAATTTATTTTGAACGGTTGATAAAACCGTTTCGATGGCGTCAGATCGATCCGAGATGATGTTGAATCGTCACATCTTGCCTCATGTGTGTTATCGATTCTCCTGACGGCTGACTGTTCGCTTCATATATCTCTCAGTTGGCTCCAGATTGGCTGATTTTATTTAGTCTGGGGGGATTTCTGTTGGTTAGAAAATCGAAAGTATTTCTTTTAACTTCTTACTAGAGCACTTTAGCTTGTATGCTTTCAGAGTTTCGATTTTATTCATATTTATTTATACTAATTACATGTCTACCTTATTTAACAAAATATGCAGGACAGAATGAATTCTAACCAACTACATAATATATATATAAGTCGCAGACTCTGGGCTTGGTTTCGAGTTTTGTTGGCGCTACTGCATCACTCTCGCTAATAACCTATAAAAAGGTGTTAATCCAGGTGTTAATTAAGCCTTCCTCAAGCTATGTATAAAATAGTAGGGTAGCCGAGAAGGCAAACTTCGAAATAATGCCAGTCTTTCTCTGCTTATCCGGCATTGTTAGCAGTCATCCTAAAAATCTCCTTGCCATTGGATTCAGCAATGCCGATTCAGAAGAGGTATCTTTGCTCACTGTAGACTTCCCATGCAGGCACCCTCACCTGGGGTATCCATTTCTTATAAGAATGAATGGAGGCCTGTAATATATATATATATATATATATATATATATATATATATAGTAATATTAAATTATTTTTAATATTTTACCTACGTACGACGTTGTTTCGAGTTTATGGCTCATTAGCACTGAGAAATAATCTCAGACGGTCATAGGGCACGAACCCCGTTCATAGATACATCTTGAATCTGTAGGCGTTAACCTAGTCGCATTAGGCCACAAGGGATTGTCATGTAATAACGGAGAAATTAAGTGATGTTTACACCCAAAGCGGCGAGTGTAGACACCTAAACATTTGATAGCACTCAACGACATTTTAATATTATATATTTTAATATATATATATATATATTATATATATATATATATATTTATATATATATATATATTAGCAAGACACATGGAAAAGAAAATGGAAGATTTTAAAATAGACAAACCGTAATGTGGTGAAGTAAAACATGAATTTGTTTCTTAACAGTCTTTGCAATATGAGTGTACGTAAAAAAATGTTTACAAGTCAACGTTTGGCCGTTGAAAAAACAAAACGTGATTCTTCGTAAAACCAAACTGTATTAATCGAAGTTAAAAAAAAATATTTTAACATCGTTTACAATATGATTTAAAGTAAAAAAAAAATGTTTCAATCTTTTGCCTGTGAAAAGAAAAAATAACGTCATTCTTCAGCAAACTAAACTACGAAGGTGAAGTAAGAAATTGTATTATAACCGCCATAGCAATAGGTTTAGAAATAACATTTATTTTTTGATATTGTATCAGTCGCTAAAAAGTAAATATTAATTTAATTTTTTTTCCGTCTCCAAAAGAAAACTGTATCATAATCTTATACTGTAGCAACTGTTTTAAGTGTAGCTTACAAATGCCATTGCGTGTAAAGAGATTATTTTCAATTAAATATATCTTTAATTAATTAATAGAAAGAATATTTTATAAGTCGCTGAAAAGTAAATATTCGTTTCTTTCTGTAGTAGGATTTAATGTAATATATATATATATATATATTTTGTCAGAATCAACTATTGATTTGTCTGATTCAAAGCTATCGATGACAAAATTAAAGAAATAGGTCTGGTTTAATTCACACACACACACACATATATATATATATATATTATATAAACGAGTACTTATACTTTATTTTAATAAACGAGAGATAATTTTAGGGTAATGATGATGTTTACAAAACGTTTACATAGAATTTGGACATTATCTATTTTGGTTATATTGAGGCAAATGAGGATATCGAAATTAGATTTTTATTTCATTTTTAATGTTTAGTTAAGGGGCTTTTAGACTAGTAGTAACAATACATGTTGTTTCTGCTGAATGAATGCGACGCGAAAAGGCTGCTTTATTACCTGGTAGACGCGCTTTGGAGAGTTTCAGTTAATGCATATAGAGTTCATGAGATGCAATAAAATTGCATTTATATGTGTGATGGACCTACAATTTGCCCTGAGCTGAGGTTGGCTTCTTTACATCCTTCCTTGTGGTGTGTGATCACTTCTGCTATTTGACCAACTGCTCTTTCGCTTTATATATCTATCAGTCGGTTCCAGATCAGTTAATTATAGTTAATCAAATTTTGATTGGTCAGAAACTAGAATTATTTCTTTGACCAAGTCATTTGGATTCATATGCAGACTTAGGTCATTTGTGTTTGTAAAAATAGATGGTGTCATGTCAATGTGGCGGGCTTGATTAGTCAGAATCTGGATCGAGTGGTGAAAATAGGCTTGACTTACCTCATTGCTGCCATAAAAGAACCTGTTTTTTTCTATTAGGTAGAACCTCGACGTGAGAAAGCACAAGTACACGCCAGAACTAGAGTATTCATAGGTACCGACTACGTGTGACCGGCATATTTTGTCATCCATAATAACACGCGTAATGGGAGTTGATAGAAGGCGTTTCAGCGCTCAGAGGGCTAAGATCATTGAGTTATAAAAATCAGTATTGAAAACGGTGTTGTTGGAGAAAAATCAACTATGTGATTAAGGTTTAGTGGCAGATACGTTGTTAGATTGAATATGGTGTTGTCGGAAAAAGTCTATGTGATAAAGATCCAGTGGCAAATCTGTTTTTGCATTGAATATGGTGTCATCGCAGAAAAATATACCACGTAAGAAATTTTCAGTGTCGAGCACCTTGGTTCAACTTAACAGAGACCATTTTCCCCTTTTTTTCTTTTTTTCTATTTCTTCAGTCACATGGCTTGTTTATCAAATCAGAATTAAGAGTTCTGAATTTTATTTTAAAGTTATTTGTTTCTCACTCACTAAAATAAAAAAAAATTGCCAGAAACTTAAAGAAAGTTATTGCCGTCGGACAACGCCAGGTGTGTTTGCTAGTCATTATAGAAAACGCATACCAACGTAATTTTAATGTACAATGGTTAATATGCGGCGCACGAATGAACATGCATTCGCACTACACATGTTTCTTTCCTCTTTAAGTCTTTCGTCCACATCGTTCATGCAATTTAATGCCGTTATTTTACTTCCAGCTTCATTACTTCCATTTTTTATCCACATTTTTAATCTATTACTCTTTTGTTTCCTTTATTTTAGTGATGATTTTTCGATTTTCTTTCTGTTATCCCTTTAAGCTCCTTTAAAATAAAACTTTAAAAATACATGAGGGAAAAAAAAACACATGAAGACTATATAAAAGACGCCATCTAGTGTTGTTTACTGCAAACATGAACATCAAGGGAGATAATTCATTTGGAATTAGCATTTTATCTTTTCAAGTCCAAAGATATAGTCTTTGATTCTCTTGTCTTCAATAGTGATATTAATGTTTATTTTGATAGTTTGAGAGTTCAACTTGATTTAATTTTAGGTGCATAGCTGGAATAGATTAAACATTAAGCAAAATAATCACGCACTTAACGTACTGAAAGAAAAAAAAGGAGCTAACCATTAATTTCTATCTTTTCTTTCTGAAGAAAAAGAGATGATCTTTTCACGTGACCATATCTGTGATGAGATGATGTGAACAGTGAACCCAGCCAACAAAATGACGTTAATACAACGTTACATAGATGCTGTAAAACGTTGACTTGACGTTTTTTGGGTTGTAGACTCCCCACTTGCAAAGTTACTTTGTTATGTTGCAAAGTTATCTTGTAACATTATAATAACATTAGACTACCAGTGACCCGTTGGGTCACAACTGCTTCCACTAGTCTTTGATTTCATTCAAAAATTCATGAACTGACATATCTCTTAAGACATTCTTGCATAATTGAAATAAATCTCTCTATGTCTGCATTACCCATATTTTTTTTATTTACTAAAGAATCACCGGTTATCAAGGCCAAGAGCCACTCGAGAATAAGTGTTAATTAGATGGATTGATTGTCAGTTAAATAAGGAATATTATGAGGGGGGTTAAAAAGGATGAAGGGACAACATTCTAATATTTATGAGGATGGTTTATGGCAAGTCTTTGTTGACATTCGATTTGAAGACGACCATGTGAGAAAAAGGCTTTCGAAAACCCCCACTAGATTGAGAAATCAATTCTTTTTAATCTGTCAAGCCAAGAAAGTTTTCTAAGCGGTACCTACTAAGATGTGGTAGCAGTACTCCATCTTATGATGTATCTAACTGATAGATAGATAGATAGATAGATAGATAGATAGATAGATAGATAGATAGATAGATATAACCAGGAGTCCGGCACTTTCTGTGAGTAGTATAATGATCCAGCCATTTTTCCAGCGATCTTAGTAACAGGATGTAAGTTTTCCATTTCAGATCTGGAGCGAAAGTCAATGCAATGAGCTTCAAGCGGATTAGGGCAAAAGAAAGATCTGGGCATTTGCGTTGTAAGGAGAGAAGCTAGATTTTATAGGTTCTAAAGTGCATTTTTTCTCCATGACACCACATGTTCCAAATCGAAGTAGATAGAATCATCAATAGCCTTATTACCGATGCTCTTCAATGCTCTTTTTTTTTACAGTTGTCTGCATAGATGTCAAATGATATCACAACGTGATTTGGAAGATCATTAATGAATATCAGGAAGAGAGTTTGGCCCAGAATAGATCTTTTATGCATTGGTATTGTGTTTTCATCAAAAACAACTTCTATTGATTCATCAGACAGAAAGGATTTGATGGTTGAGAAAACATTACCAGATATTCTAGAGCCTGTAAATTTGTGAAGCAACCCTTTGTGCTAGACTCTATCAAAGGCCTTTGATATGTCGAGAGCTAGTACCCTAGAAACAATGCTCAATTGAGAGATTCATTGATCCTATACGATATTACAGTCAACACATCAGCAGTTGATCTTGTAGAACGAAATACATATTGCTTATCACTTTTGCTGAGGTTATCGAAAACGTCTTGATTTATCACAGATTCAAACAACTTGCTCATGATGCACATCAAACGGATCGAATCGATCTGTTTTGAAATGCAGAAGACTGATCACCAGTATTTTTTAAATACTGGTCAAACCAACAAAGTTTTCTAAAGAAACGGAAATCATTTTTCCTTCAAGAAACGATTAAATAACTTTGTAAGGTAGGAGAAAGTTCCGGTAGCAGATTCTTAAGAACAATGATTAGAATGTTGTCAAGATCAGTTGCTCTACTGGCATAAAGGTCAGTGTTAGGACGATTAATCGGAATCGAAATCGGAATTGGGAATCGAAAAAAATCAGAACTTGGGGAGGTATCGAAATCGGTATCAGAATCGGAAAAAAATTAGGCTAATTTCCGATTCCAAAAACGATTCATTTCATTTTTGGGTTTATTTTTAAAATGTAATTTTCCATTGCTGGTACTAATGATAAGATGTTAAATAGTTACTGTTTTTAAACGACCAGTAAAATTAAAATCTATAGATCATACGAACGAATTTTGGTAAAAATGACACCGGAAGAAATAGCATGGTAAAATGGCACAGGTAGATGAATAGGAAAAATGGCACAAGTGAAAAATATAGATGAATATTTCACAATAAGTTTATCAAATTACTATTTTCAATCAATTACAAGGAAAAGATTTGAAAAAAATAGAAAGACCTACTCATTTAACGTACACACCTATCACTAGTGTATTGTTACTTTTTGAAAATATATGCACACATTACACGTGTTTTTTACGGTAACTCGAACATTTAAAAAAAACAACTCTATAACTCATTATTTAGAAAGAAATGGAATCGGTAATTGTATCGGAATTGAGAAAAATATTAGAATCGTCCCATCACTAATCAAGGTCCTTGATAAGTTTAACAACATCCTGGACAGATATATGGATATCACTTAGGATGTTTACAGTCATATGGGGGAAATTCATGAAGTAGATTGCCCTGATCATAAATGGTGGAACTTAAAGCAAAGTTCTTTGTAAAATGCTAGGCTTTGTCAGATGCTGAGGAAATCACTTTTGGTTGATTAATGATGGTTGCAATACAAGTTTTACACCCCTTCTGTATACTGTTTGTTATTCTTTTAAACCATCGAGGACTAAGATACTTCTGAACTGAACAGATTGGCATCTTTTGCATTCCCTATAACACGTTTGCAATGGTTGCGAGTAGTTTTAAAGGCAGCTTTGATTTCACGCAATCTATTAATATCATCATCATCATTGTATAGAAGTATTATCATTCTTTGTTATTCTTATATAGCTGTGAAGAGACCTATTATTTTGCCATCTAATTTACATAGGTATTTGTGGTCTCTACAGACACGTATGTAAATTAGATGAAAACCACTCTTCTCAGAAACATTTATAAAATATTAGAGAGTTGTTGAATCAACATAAAATGAGAGGGGCGAGGCAAATACATAGACAGACAAGAGATATGGGTGACTTGTTCAGTTAATTATAAATTACGGATAATTCGAACAATTAAAACAGAATTTTTTGCTAACATAACTCAATCTTAAAACTAAGCTTTATTTTAGCATGTATTTTGTGTTATTAAAGTATAGAGGAGAAAAGTTATTTTTGTAGGGAAGTGGGTCTGAAACTTAAAAAAAATGTTTCCCTGTTTAGTTTACTATCTGCTATCCTAAAAGCTATGATCTTGGCTTTTTCGTAAGACTGAGTTAGATAAAATAAAATACTAATTCTAAACGAAAAATGATCCTAATCGTTATCTATTCTCAGATTAGATTCTCCTCACCATCCTTTGGAACCATGAAGACAAAAAGCCAGCTGATTAGTCGAAGTAAATAGTGATATGCATGTATCACGTCCAAGTACTCACACACCGAGCCCACTTGACAACGAATCCCAACAGTTTGACCCACCCATTTCGATTTAACGGCTTGTTGTAATCCATTTCGTTTGACTCAACTTTTATCTTTTGCCACCCAAATTTTGAAGGTGGGATCGTCCATGTCTTAGTCATGAGGAAACGCGAATAAGTAAGGAAATACCTATTTAGAAATAAATATTTGTATCTATTTCGAGGAAGTTTGGAAATGAGTAGTATCACTTCCTACCTGACTCACTCTGGATGGGCCACTTGATATGTTTGAACTATTTTTAAGCGCTTATCTGTAATGTTATCCTTCAGCAAATACTTGCATCATTGTCATAATGTCACTTCTATCAAAATTATTTCCCTGATTTGAACTCTACCATTTTATGATTAGGTTGATTGGGAAATAACGTGGTTTTATTTTTATACTATTAAAACTGGATACGTCGTCCTTGACGATCAGTCATTGTTTCTTTTGGGCCTACTCTGTCGGGTTGATGTATGGTTCTGTTCAGTCTCGGGAGGTCCACCCTACAAGGCTTTACCTTCTCTTTGAGAAGGGTTTAATTCATTGCTAATCGCCTGAGGCGCCCCTACTGTGGAATGCCAACGGGGCTGCTCAGGAATTTTTGTAGGCCATAGTGCACTGGCTTTTCAAAACCACACCTGACCTGGTGTCTAACCTCCTGAAAATGCGGTAAATAAACTCTGTGAACCACGGTTGTTTGCTTGTTAACTGGTTTTGTTTGTCCTCGTTCACATTGGCTGACGTCACAAAGAGATGACATCATATGAGGAGTATGCCATCTACTAAAACAGTTGGAACACATCAGAAAGATTCTATAAATGGATGATGCCAACGTTTTGTGATGCCATCCTTTAAAGAGGGCGTGGAGGACGATGTCATAAATGATGAAATAACTCAAATATAACGTCATCCATTACAACAGAACATAAACGAACGTCTAGACACCTGGAAGTCTAGTATATTATTAAAAATTGTCAGTAAACCTTTAAATAAATGCTTATTTTAATATGTTAGTGTTACCAGATACCAGATACGTTCTTAGATAGAGTATCATTGCCATATATGGGGATGTGCCGTTCAGAGCATTCTTTTCTGCCTTTACAGAGTACAAATCGACTTTGCAATCTAGTGGGAGATGGTCTCTTAACTAACACCACTTTCTTACAGAAGAGACGTTGATAGTCTCTTTCTCTACTCTATCGTTATTTTCATGGTAGGTGCTCGACTGAGTTTCAATCTTTGCCCCCCTCCCCTCTGTAAAACATTCATAACAAGAACTCGTCTAGCTACAACTGCAGCAAAGAACTATTCTTTTCTCTCTGTTTTCCTAAAATAAAACGGAACTTCCATGAACCAAGTTTCTTTCATAGAACTTCCCATATGTGAAACAAAATACCATGGGGCTGCTTCCCAACTGACTACGACATGGCAGTCTTCAAGTCTAATGTTAACAAATACTTGTTGAGCCGTCCCCTAAAATAATCAAACTGTCCATTCAACCGGTTGTTTCCCATCTTTCATGGTGTTGTTCATCGTCAAACTTACTGCCCTTAATCCTTATCCTCGAGTGGCCTCTGTGCCTGTATAAACAGTGATCCATCAGTAACTAATATATATATATATATATATATATATATATATATATATCTATATATATATGCACCATTTTATTATATTAAAGATATGACCACATGTCTTGATATTGCATTGTGGTTAATATTTAACAAATGGAATTAAATTTTAATATTAGATTAATAAATATTCAAATAATAGTAAATTAAAAAATAATTGAATGTAATAGTCACACAAGTCTTTTTCCTTTCATTTTTGTCCAACTATTAAACAGTATTTTTTAAGGATAATAAAACGATTTTTTAATATAAAAAAATAATTTTGAACCCTAAATTTAATTACTGTTATTGTTTGGTCATTAAATTATTAATTGACTGACTTGCAGAACATTGTTTTAAACTGAAACTTATATTAATCCGTTCATGCATGATCTTTTTACAGAAATTCTACATACTTGAACCACATACCTTCTAGTTGAGCTGACTTCCGAAAAGGACCATAATGACTAATAATGGAGTCAAAACGTATTCTTCGCTGTCCCTGACTCTCACAAAAACAAATATAATTGCAAAAACAAATATAATTGCTCAGATCAAAATGTATTATGATTTATGACAACTTTTATATTTGTTGTTGTGCAACAACAGTATGCACGAAATTGTTAAACCTTCATAATAGTTTCTATTGTTTTGGGGGATGGTTTGTATTATATGTTCCTTATTCTCTTTACATCTTAATTGGTCCCCCGATTTTATAAATCGAGGGACCAATTTTTCTGAGACTTATGTTTTGAGGCATGTCCGTCCGTCCGTCCTGATTTTTCTCTGCAACCATCCATTGAATTTCTCTGAAATTTTGCATGAAGTTGTAACTTTGGTCAGGTTAAGACCAAGGGGGTCAAAAGGTCCTGAAATGGCAAAAAAATGACATTTTTTTGACCCATAACTTTTCATCCATCCATTCAATTTCTCTTAAACTTGGCGAAAATGTGGAGGCAATTGTTCCTAATAGAAAATAAGTATCGCTGACCTTGGAAAAAATCTGGTTCGCGCTCCCAGTACGTCAAAAGCCCCCGAAATGGCAAAGAATGACCCTTTTCTTCCATAACGTTTGATCCATCCATTCAATTTTTCTGAAACTTGGCCAAAATGTAGAGGCAATTGTTCTAGATATAAAATGAGCATCCTTGACCTCAGAAAAATTCTGGTTCGTGCCCCCAGGAGGTCAAAGGGGGGTAAAAAATGCCCCAAATTTATTGCATTTTACACTCGCCACATCGAGTCACATACAGAGGGAGTCCACGCACGCGCGGCTTGTTGCTAATAAAAATTGCATGAAAGGGTTAAGCAGTTACGTTGGAATATGAATTGCTACAGCAATACGATAACTTGTCATTACATAGATCAACATTTCTCATTAAACTGTGAAATAAATGCTTATTTCAATATATTTGTGTTATATAAATGTTATATACTATTTTAAAACAAAAAATGTCCATTTACATTCCTCCATTATTATGTTTACTTGAAGTGTTATGTTTTTGTAAATCCAGTTTCTTATGAGAAAATGTATAGAAAGAAAGCAACTGATAGCAATGTTTTTGTATAAGTTCAAAATTGACGATAAAGATCTACAGGCAACTTGCAACATCAACAGAGATCATCTAAAGTACAACCCTTCCTCACTATGGTAGGGCGTTGTGGTAGCAATCTGGTAGTGTCAGAGCTATGCTCTGGCATGGTTCCTGGCAGGGCCATCCATAGCGGACAGGTTTGGCTCCAAGCGGTATAAGGAGTGTAACCCGGCTAACTGGCCTCTAGTGAAAATTCAGAAAAAGTCGACATCAGAATCTGTCATCCTCTGGTCGTCTGCGCGTGGCAAGCAAATACTTGTCAGGTGCGGAACTGCAAATGAATGGTATGAAAGTGGCAACTTTGCTACTGCATCATTCCATTGTGTGTTCGACTTCATGTACAACTGCTGAACCTTTCTGTTCACAGTGGTAGGGTAAAAACTTGCAATCCTCCAAATTAATGAATAGCTACAACCAACAAGGACTTCATGCAGACCAGAGAATCCTCAGGCACGATCTTCATGAATTCTATGTAGAAGTCTTACACATTTAACAAACAGAGCATTTGCTAAGAGGACTGGCAACGAAAATACACTGCAGCGTTAGTTTTTTTTTAAATTGTCATAGAGATGCCAACTCTGATGATGAATAAAGTCGTGAGCGTCCGACTGCAGTTAACAACGGCAAAGGTGTTAGTCGAAGAAGTTTCACAAACGACTGTTCATGAACTTGCTGAAAAGGTAAACATTATTTAACCGATATTTCTGAATCACATCAAGCAACAAGAGAAATAAGAGAATCTAGACAAATGGGTGTCACATAAAAATCCAAATTAAAGTTTGAGGTGTCGTCAACATTTCTTTTGTACAACAAGAAAAAAAAAACATTACTCGATGGTATTGGCACATCCCTCCTCCAAATTTCCTCAAAGCATTAAAAAGTGATGGTGATTCTTTGGTAGTATACTGCAGAGAAATATTAGCAGTAAATCGACAAAATGCACTAGAAACTACACCATATGTATTCAACATTGATCCACAGAAAAGGCCAAACTCTACGGTATGACAATGCTCGAAGACATGCCTCACATATCACTTTGAAGACATGCCTCACATATCACTTTGCAGAAGCTTAACAAATCGAGCAATGATATTCTACTTCACTCATCATAATCGGTGAAAATCTCAGCAACCATTTCTTGAAATATTCCAAACACTTCTTGCGGGAAAAAATCTTCACAATCAATTTCTTCCTAAAATGCCATTTGAGATTGTTGAGTCATGAATGTTAGAATTTTTTGCAACTGAAATATATTAACTTGCATTGACGCATTAGAAATGCGTTAATTATAATGGTTTTATTTTGATTTATAAAATTCAGTTTCAGTTGATGCATAAACATTTGAAGTTAAAGCTAAAAAACCGACATTATTTTCTCACTGACCTAAAAGATGAGGGGCATTGTAGTAACATGGTAATAAGAAAAGTAAATTAGATTATATAAGGATAGGAAATTTCCACTAGCAGTTAAGTTAACGTGTTTGAGGGAAGTGATATCACAAACGGGAAGTCGACGTTGCAGAATAAACTAGTCTGATCTTTCTTTTCGCTCTTATCTATCGATTAGGACAGACGTGTTTTGGGAAAACCTCTTCCACTCTACACAGGAGGCTGGGTGAGTATGTAATAATACTATTAATATACTAAAATAATTTTAAAGAAAAATATTGAAAGGCAGATAGTGTGCTATGTTTATCAATATCTAATATAACCAGTGAAGATAAAGAAAGACGAACTCTACTGCGACTACCACAACTATTGCTACTGTTGCGATTATATAACATTTGCATATTTGCAACATGAGTGGGTTTGTTTGTGTGTTCACTAACGACTTCTTAGAGTTTCGCTTGTTTCCTCGTATTCTTAAAATATCTATTCTGATGCTTAAAAGAATTAAATAAGTATCCAGTTACAAATACGTCATATTTTAGATGGTGGATATGAAACATTTTCGTAACATTAGTAGGTGCCACTTTGACTTGTTGTCTTCAAGGAAAAAATATCTACATTGTACGGATACTATTTTGGCTTGATATCTACACCTCTCTTTATTTTAAATATACGAATCTTTGCATCAAGCCATGATCTTTTAATTCCTTTTTGTATATGCTCCAGTTTTGGGATCGACGAAATTTTACTGCTGATTTACGAAATAAATGACGAAAATTCAGTTGGTTTAAATTAGTGTAAGCTCTCTAATAGATTACTGAGCCTTCAGCGACCTTTCGTTGAATAATTGCACGGTCTCTTCTTTAAATATTAGTATTACAGGTATGGGTTCCAGGCTCGGTAACAACAATTAGGGAAAGTGTTTTCCTTGTTCTTGTACCGTGTTGATGGTAACATGAAGTGTAGATCGTATAACAAAGGGCAGATATTATACCAAATAGATTCATGATAGGTAGATAACCAGCCAAAGCGGCACTCATTACTATAATGTAGCAATCGACTACTTTCTGAAACACAACTAACAGCTTATCCACAAAATAACATCAGAATATATTTTTCTTTAAATAACAATATAGAAAGAATGAAATTTCTTTCCATATACAATGATGATGATTGTTAAGAAAGTAAGTTAGCGAATCTGGCAAGAAAGTGACATAGCGAACAGAGAGTGACGATAGATAGTGATATATGTGGCAGAAATAACAAGATTAGAAACTCTCTCTTGGATTTTGTCTGCAAAACAAAGCAGACGTCTTTTGAAGGACTTCTTTCTTCCCTCCCACACAAGGGACAGATTGGGGGGGAAGACTAATACTGTAATTGTAATACTGTTGCATACTGTAAAGAAAAATAAGCCACAATTATTAAAACCCAAACGATAATGGGTGTTGGTTTTATTACACATTACCACTTCTGCTACGAACAACATGGACAAGAAAAAGACAGACAGACAATTTCTACATTCGCTGCTATAACTAACATTGCGTTTTACTGTTACATGACACATCACCTAGATATTTACTTACGAGATGAAGATTCGTACACTATGGTAAAAAGTGCATCTTGGTGCTATGACTTTTTTTTAAAATTGTGTAAACTTTCCTGATAGCAACTGGGAATTCCTGCTATAACAGTAGAAAACAATAACCAAAATAAAAACATTATTGCTGGAATTCCAGGTCGATGTTAGGAAAATTCACATAATTTAAAATGGATGATAAATCATAGGTATATATTAGAATGTGCATACATCTATCTAGGTCATTATTTATCTCTATTTCTCTAAAGTTCATCCTTATCACTTCCTCCCATCTTTTCCTTCGCTGTCCTCTGCCAACTGACCATGCTACTTCAATTGTTCTACATCTACTAACCACAGAACTCTAAACCATTCTTTCAACGTTGCAATAACATTGAAGTCTCCTGTTCTGCAGACATCTCCCTATACTGTTAAGATTTAATCTTCCTCTCAGGTTATCAGATTTAAGCCTGTATTTAAGACTCACATTATACATCATCATATCATTTTCATATAATTTCTCTCCACACAACGCATGTCCTCAACCCCCACTGACCATATTCATTTTCATAAATCCACACACATTCTTCAGAGATTTTTCCATTGGTCGACAGTGGTAACGCTCAGCTGGTGTTATTTTTTCCCTTAATCTTGATTTAATTTTTAAATTCTGTTAATTTTACTGAATGTTTTTTCTTTCTTTTGGTTTTCTTTATTTCTATATTTTTTTACTCTTATTCACCCAAACAAGGCACATTGCCACTTGGATGTAAGGGCCTACTATTAGGGACCATGTCTACAGGGGCACTCTGAGTAGGGAGTTGAGCAGTGAGAGGTCTGTTTGCACTACATTTAAATTTTTGCATGTTAGTACAGTCAGGGAAGCAGAAAACAAGGAGAGAATTCCAAAGTCTAGCAGTTCAAGGGAAGAAACTATTAGAGTAGAAAGCTTTCTGGCATCTGGGGACCTCTACAGTGAAGGGGTGGGATTTTGCTGCTTGTCGGGTTGGTCAGGGGTATTTACGTGGAGAGGGTAGAAGTGCCACGAGTTCGTCAGGGCACATTCCATTCAAGTACTTGTAAAACAAGCACAGGGATGTAACATCGCAGCGATAGGGGTTGGAGTTTGGTTGACAGTGCAGGACCTATTAGATTGGAGACTCTTTTTTAACCCTGCCTAATAGAGAGAGACTAGTGGTAGATGCACCAACCCAGATGTGCTAACAATACTTCATGCATAGGCGGATAGTGGTTTTGTAGAGATATGGGATACTGGCAGGTGTGAGTAGTTTTCTAGCGCGGTAAAGGGAGCCCACCTTCTTTGCATCAACCTTGGCAATGTTTTCTATGTATTTGTTCCAATTCATGTTTCCTGTGAATGTCGGGCCGAGGAGTTTGAATTATGAACTCTCAGGCAGTGTTATTAGCCATGGCAATCGCTGGTTGAGAAGGTTTCATGTAATTGTTAAAGGAAAGAAATGATGCATAGCAACCCCCCCCCCCTCCCCGACCGAATGATTTCGTTTTGATAATAGTCTAAAAACTTCTCTGATAATGGCCTTATATGACAACTTATCATACCAAGACAGTTTTTATTAGATGCCATTTGGCCACTCAATTTCAAGGAATGGGAACCATTTATTTCTGTCCGACGTCATACCTACAAGATGTACCGAATCCTGCTAATGATTTGATGACAACGTAAATTCACCAGATATGAATTAAGTACAACTCACTAACTCTTCACATTTAAGCATGGACAGCAAAGTGACATAAGTTCTGCAAAATTATTTTGCAAAAACAATACATCTGCCTTTGTTTTTGTTAATACATTGGTTTTGTTTTTTCAAATATTCCTCGGTTTTGTGTTTTTTTATTACTTGTTTTGTCACGAAATCCCCATATATTTTCATGTTATTGAAAGTTCTAAAAAAGAATGTTACGGCAATGTATTTGTTCTAGTGATATCCAGCTATGGGTAAAATAGCAACTTGTCTACAATGAATCGTTTCCTATAGGTATTGTGTTTCGTCATCAAATAACATCAAAAGGGCTAATATGCCGTAATACAGACAAATGTCTATGTAATGCTGTAGCGACGTCACACAGTCTCATCTTTGATTTCCAGATTTTGCCATCAGCCTCATTTAATCGGTTGGTTAAACTTTTAAATTTGAACAGCTTAACGGAAATAAGCCAAAAGTCACCAAGTTCATCGTGAAATGTGAGAAGGTGACTTTTTTCAAGTTTCGTATTACAAGAGGATGTTCTAATTCTTTTTTTATAGTTTTTTTTTTACTCTCTTATCAAAAAAGCCTATCAGTTGAATGAATGATGGATATGTTACAAAACGGCGTCATCTTAAGTCAAGTAAAAAATGTTCATGAGTCAAAAAAGTTGTTGGGATAGAAATCAAGATACCTGATATGACATCAAGCATTCTGAAAAGATTAGTAGCTTCTGTTTTGAACTTAAGTCTCTTGATCTCACTGCCTGGGTAGTGAGGCTCATTAAAACTTCTAAGGTTGTTTCATTAAAGTATGATCCAAATATAAAAGTATTTATTTTCTTCACTTAGACAAATTGTAAAACAATCTTAGAGCTGTATTTAACTGTGGAGTGCTACTTGGTCCCTTGTGCCATCCTCTACTCTATAATAAAAACCAACGTATATTATATATATATATTATATATATACAAACTATAAAAATACTCCTCTTGGGGCGGTTAAAATTAATTCCCGGAACAAAACAGTTTTTCACCACTTACGAAGATTAAAATCAAGATATAATGATTCTAAACCTTATGTTCAGAATCCTTATTACAATTTTGATCAAAACCAATTACATCATTTTGGTTCTAGAAAATGAATAAAATTCAACGCTTAGCTTAAGGTGTCTTCAAAAGGAAATTGAAATTTACAGATTGACTATGGAGCAAATTCAATCCAACTCTGAAATATTTGAATTTTCAAGTAGGAGGTTGTGTCCATATAGACAATATATTTTAACATATGTGGGTATGTAAGTACTTCAGGGAGCTGACCTCCGTCTTCCATAGTTCCTGGTCACTCTAGGCCCAGAGACTTAAAAATGCCAGGTTCGTGTCTGGCAGGTTCAGTTTTACCTTAGCTTTTGTTGTGACGGTGTCATAATAAAAACACCGGTTTCTGGTCAGCTACTTAACCAGTTTTAGGGTAGACTTTTTGTCAGCCAGCCTTAAAATCCCTCCCACCTCTATTGGGCTCTTGAAGGGCTTACTTTTTGGCTAACCTGTTTGGAGTCTACGGGATGGAACACTGGTGGTTGGGTCTCTTTCCGGCTTGGTTTGTCTTGAAATGATTCTACCTTTCTCTCCCTTTTTATCATTATTCTTTCTACAAATCAACTCAACACCTTGCTATTTACTATAGTAACATCAGACGTCTTAGTTCAAACTTTCTAGATCTTCAATCCTTTCTTTTGGGTAAATCTCTTCACATCCTTGCTCCTTGTGAGACTAATCTGGATGCTTGTGTTGATAGTAACGATCTACATGTGGATGGTTACTTGTTTCTTGTCACATTAAACTTTTCCATGTATTTTTATGGTTTAGCTCTTTTTTCTTTGTAGAAATCTTCCCAGTCTTGAATCTCATTGGTGTCCTTTTATCTGTTTGAGGTTGTCTTTGCTGCATTCCACTTATTTGTTCTGTTCCCCTTCTGACAATGACTGTGCTGTTGTTGATACTATACCCAGCAGTATAGATGATGCATTGTAACTTCATCTGTCAATCTCCATCTTTGTTTTTGGTGACTTCAATGCTCATCATTCTGACTGGCTCCCTTACTCTAATCGCACAGATCTAGCTGGTGAAATCTGTCTTAACTTTTCTTTGACTCACGACTTGTCCCAAAGTGTCACCTCCCTTACACGCTTTCCTGATAATAACCTTCATCAACCATCCTTAATTGATCTTTTTCTTACTTTTTAGGTGAAGCGCTCTTGCTTCTGTGGTTGGTTGAAAGAAACTGCTAGTTGGAGATTTTTTTCTAATCGAGAGTCGATACTTAAAAACAACTGCTTCCCATAGATCCATCAGTTTTTAAATGTGCCGAAGCATCTCGACAAGAGGCTTTGTTGTTGGTCTGTCACATTTAATTATAAATGACATTTCGTCACGCTTAAGTTTGAAATAGCATTTTTACATTTCGTCTATGCATCTCTATCTTAGGATCGGTCACATTTCCTTGGAATCATCGGTTTTCACAGATTAGATTAGCATAAATAAGCAATCGTTTAATGAAGACGAAACTCACTAAATGGTTGCTTATTTATATTAATATGATCTGTGAACTTCATTCTATTAAAATGCATAGACGTATCTATTTTAAAGGCAGGTGAAGCGCTTTTTAGCCTTTGTAGGCAATCACCTAGAGATGGTGTCTCGATAAAAGCACTAGTCCCCATCATCATGCTGGGTTGGTGTCATAGAAAGGCATTCGGTCTTTAAAAATCTTGCCTCAACTAAGGATATGACTACCAAAGAAAATCTGTCACATTTTGGGTTATGTGGTTTAAATAATGACCTGGCCAGAGATATGCTAGTTTGGAAATATATTTGTAAAAGCCGTACAACACATTCCAACGGACATTAAATCGAATATTCTATTTCCTCTTCTCCTCCATTGGGTTCTTCATATCATGCTGTTGTTGATGTTAAGGTTGACTTTTCTGTGAAATGTTCTGCTGATCGTCCTTTCCATACGAAGATGTTTAATTACAGAAAGTTTAGTTTGAACAAGCTTCGCCCCTCTATATGTGATGTACCATAGTCACAACTCGCTTGTCTGTTGCAAAATTAGGATCTCACCAAAAAGTTGTTATTTTTACAGGCTAAAGGAAAGCCCCATCTGAATACTGTGATTATGCAGGATCCTGTGCTTGTGTCGCAGGTTGCAGACCTTTTTGAGAAGGCATATTCCACAATTGAGTCTGAATCGGCTGACTAGCGATGGCAGTCTCTGAAAGGAGCAATGCACAATTGTGCTCTGGCTACTTTTGGTAGGAAAAAAGCTAAGTTAACTGACTGGTGTGAGGCAAAGTCCAAGGAACTCAGTCCTTATATTGACAGAAAGAGGCAGATGCAGTGCGAGTACAACAGGCTCTCCAGCAATCAAAATCTGCGCAAGCTCAGGCAAGCCAGAAAAGAGGCCAAGCAGATGAATACTGGGTGGAGCTTAGCCATTGCATTTAAAATGCATCTGCCACAGGCAACATCAGGGCCATGTATGAGGGCATAAAGGTTGTTACGGGTCTACTCAGAACAAATCCTCCTCTGGAGAAGTTATTACTGACAAAGGGAAGCAGTGGGATGACTGTAAAGAACACTACTCTGACCTTTTCACAAGGACGAGTGAAGTTTCTGAGTTTGCACTTGCTGCGATGTAACAACTCGGTGTTTTGCATGAGCTTGATGAAATGCCAACCATCTCTGAGCTAAACAAAGTTATCGACCAGATTGCTCCTGGCAAAGCTCCAGGTAATGACAGGATTCCACCTGATCTCATCAAACAGTTTAAGACAGTCCTCCTAAAACACATATGATATTCTTTTTTGTTGCTAGGCAGAAGGTGAAGTACCACAGGACATGAGAGACACCAAAATATTTACTCTTTATAAGAACAAAGGTGATCGGAGTGACTGCAACAATTATGGGGGCATATCTCCTATGTATTGTGGGCAAGGTTTATGCAAGGTGTCTATCCTGAGTGTCAATGTGGCTTTAGAGTAGTAGACATGATCTTTTCACTGATACAACTTCAAGAAAAATGCAGGGAACAAAATATGCCGTTGCAGATTGCTTTTGTGGATCTCACAAAAGCATTTGATACTGTCAGTCATGAAGGGCTGTACTTGGCACATGCTAAAATTGACTGTCCTCCAAAGCTCTTGAGTCTCATAAGATCATTCCACCAGAATATGCAAGGGACAGTACAATTTGATGGGAATCTGTCTGAACTATTTGACATTTGCAATGGAATTAAACAAGGTTGTGTTCTGGCCCTAACCCTCTTTGGGATCTTTTTCTCAATGCTTCTAAAGCATGCTTTTGGTTATTCAAATGAAGACATATTTCTTAGGACAAAATCTGATTGGTGCCTCTTTAACCTTTCAAGACTTAGAGCATAAACTAAGGTAATACAAGCCATGATGAGGGACATGCTTTATGCTGATTATGCAGGCATTGCTACTCACACTGAGGAGGAACTTCTTGATGCTACCAAATCAGGCTGTCTGAAAATATAGGCTTCCTGACCTAAATTTCACCTAACATCGATGTTTTTTTTTTTTGCAAAACCCGTTCATGTTCTGCAAAGCCCAAAACATAAAACAACAATTTCCCTCCCCTCTCCCTTCCCCATCTCCCTCTTTTCCCCCCTTTAACTCAACCAAACACAATGAATAAATACTTGAACATATAAAGAACTTTAAACATAAAAACTTTTGCCAAAATGACCGGATTCGGCATTAAATAACCCGAAAAGCGTTGATGTGCCGTAAAACAACACAACCAAACCAAACCTCAGGCATTACTTCTCTTTGAGGAGAGATTGGTTTATAGCCGATCGCCTAAAGCGTCACTGTCGGAGAATGCTGACGGGAGAATGTTCAGAGTGTGTTTTGAGTAGTGCTTGGTTTTCTTCTACCCACCTTGTGGCCTTCTGCAACAGGAAGGAAGTAAATACCACTTCTATGAAAAATGGGTTGACCAGACTTTTGATCTTTCGTGTTGAAATTGGTCGACATGACATAACTTTTGACACTCGTTGAGCAATAATTGTAGCAGCTATCATGCGAATCCATGAGGTAAAAGAGTGAGGGTCGCGTCGTGTGCTGTTCAGTGGGGATTGAACCCAGAGCGTTCCGATTACAAAATAGAATCTTGTTATTTCTGTGCGAGGACAAGAGTCCACTTATGCAAATGAGCATCATTTTGCTAGGGCGAATTCTCGTTGAAATAAAAAGAGTAGAAACTTTCCTCTGGGCACGTTGTTAAAATTAATATAAGTTGGGACCACGTCGAGTGTTCAATGAGAAAAATAGGTAAAAGAAATTTAATAGGCGTTTTGTGTCAGGTTTCTTGATTGACGAGTGTTATGGAGAATTGTTAATTACAATTCAAGAGTCTGATTTTTTGAGAATTAGCATCGTCGAGTTATGGAGAATTTTAATACAATTGAGGAGTCGGACTTTTAATTTTTTTCCGTGTGTGTGCGTTTTTCTTTTGTTTTTGTTTTTTAACTTTCACTTCTACAGTAATCTCTCTGTATACCAGGTTTGGTTTAAATCTAAAGTGACATGGCAGACAAATGCAGACAGACAACATTTTATTCATTAGATATGTCGTCGTCATCATCATCTTCGGTTTAATGTCCGTTTTTACATGCTGACATGTGTTTGACGGATTTCAGAAATCAGAAATTGACTTCCAGATTAACCTATCCCTGACCAGGCCTTTATTTACACCTCTTTCTCGCAAGTCAATCTTTAACACTTTCTCCCATGGTTTCTTTGCCCTACCCCTATCAACTGACTCTGCTATCTCAACTGTTCTACATCTACTAACCCAGGAACTCTTATCCTTTCATTTAATGTGGCCATACCAACAAAGTCTCCTGTTCTGCACACATCTCCATATACTGTCATGCTTTAGCATTTTAAACAAAGTACCCTACAAGCACTTGTTTATGAAAATCCGAATTTGTTGCAGATAGCACAAAAGATATGTTCTCCATCTCTCCTGAACACTAACCCAGTTTAATAATACTAAACTAGAAGTGACAATCGGCGTATTGGTGTAGAATTACTAATGGCGATTTGGTATGTCTAAAGCTGAAACTATACTATTACTATTTTTCAATGCTCAATTCAGGGGGTATAGTATCGGTCATGATACCATTCTCCCAAGCATTATCTCTTCTTTGTGGGGGGAATAGTGTAACATCTGTTGTCATTAGACCATTCTCCCAGGCATTATATCCTCGTTGGAGGGGTAGTGTAGTATATGTTCGTCATGATACCACCCTCCCAGGGTTTATCTTCTTTTCTGTGAATGGAATAGGGGAGGGGTAGTATAGTATCCGTTTTGTTGTCATGAGATCATCTTCTCAGGCATTACCACCTCATTAAAGGGATAGTGTATTTATTCGTTCGCATGATACCATCCTCAAAGGCATTACCTTCTCCTTTGGAGAGGTAGTGAAATATCTTGTGTTCATTTCTTACATATAATAGCAAAAATATGTGACTGGAAGGGGCATATTTTTGCTAGTCTTAATAAATAACATAAGAAATTATATTAAAAGATTTCCATAAAAGATTTTGGGCCTGAAAAAGCAATACTAATTTTAGCAAAAATTACTTTTTCCATTAGTAAATCTTGAGAAGAAGCAACCAGCAGAAAAAGGAACAAAGAGTAAAATAATGTCATGAATTTAATGTGTTAAAATGAGTAGGATAAAACATTGGGAATATACGTATATGCGAGTCACTGATCGTTTAGTATTCTTCGACTGGGATAACCTTTACAACAAATGTCTTGCCGAATCTTGCTTCCTTGATAGCTGGAAAATTACCTATATGGTACCAGTGTTCAAAAATGCTGGTGAAAGAATTGACTCAAAATTATTGCCCCATCAGTCTCTTGCTATTCGCTAAAATCTTTGAGTCACTAATCAATCTAGCATTAGTCCACCATCTAATTAATGCTAAACTTCTTTCTGACAATCAGTATGGATTTAACCAAGCACGTTCTACTGCAGATATCCTCACAGTCATCTTTGAATGCATATACCATACACTCGACAAGTCAGATTAGATTATATATCAAAAGCATTTGTTGACAGGGTCAGGCATGAAAAGATGGGTATATCTGCTGATGACACACTATTTTCGTCATGTGGGAAAAATGAACACACGCATATCCAAAGCAATAGCGGAATCCTTATAAAATGACCTCCAGTCGATAGTAGAATGGAGTCATAAATGGTTGGTAACATTTAATGGTACTAAGACAAAGTTTCTTTTATTTTAGCAATTATAGGAAACCTTTTCAGTCACTGATTGTCATGGCTAATAGCACGTACCCGAAAGTCCGTCATTCAAACTCCTCAGCCTAATATTCAAAGATAACATGAATTGAAACAAATACATTGAAGACATTGCCAAGTTTGCTGCAAGGAAGTTGGGCTCCCTCTACCATGCTATAAAACCTATTGAACCTGCTAGTATCCTATCTATCTACAAAGCCACCATTCGCCCATGCATCGAGTATTGTTATCACATCTGGGCTGGTGCACTATCCACTAGCATCTCCCTCTTAGACAGGGTCCAAGAAAAGAGCCTGTAATCTAATAGGTCCCACACTATCTAGCAAGCTCCAACCCCAGTCCCATCATCGTAATTTTGCTTTACTGTGCTTGTTTTACAAGTACTTCAATGAAATGTGCTCTAATGAACTTGCTGCACTGGTGCTCCTCGACGTAAATACCCATGACCGACCCGTAAATCAGCAAAATCCTACCTGTTCATTGTAGAGGTGCTGAAAGGATTTCTACTCTAATAGCTTCTTTCCTTGAACCGCTAGCCTTTGGAACTCCCTCTCTGCTCCCTGTTTCCCAGACTTTACCAACATGCAGAAATGTAATGTCAACAAATATCTTGCTGCACAACTCCCCGCTTAGGATGCTTCTGTAGGTATGGCTCCTAATTCACAGCAAACCCTTATGTCTCAGTGGCAATGTTCCTTGTTTGGGATGAATTAAACTAAAAAAAATGTTCAGCAAAGATGAAGAAACATGCAAGCTTTCCATAACTTAGAAAATTCTGATTTTCATAAAGAAATGCTGATAAGCTAATGAACTCGTACCTAACGTAAGTATGTACATCAGGTAGTCTATGGGAAACAAATCTGTTAACTGAGCCGAATGTCTTCTTTAACTTCCCATGGGGACATGGAAAAGTAAAGGGATTGAACAAAATTATTTTCTTTCAGGTGTTTCTTTGTTCTTCTTCAGCTTCTCCAGCAAACCCAAACTCAATATTCTTTCACCGATTCCAAAGATTTTAGACAAATAGAGCAAAAGACAAAGCCAAAAGCAACAATGTAAAACTCTTCACTTCCTGCCTCGGGGAGATCCCAACATCTAACATTTATTTGCAGACATTCCATTATCATCGGACACTAAAAGAGATCCAATGTCTTTCACCTGTCAATCGCATCTCATCATGTCGCCTCCCAGGAATTTCAGAATTCTTCTCTTTTCTTTTTCTTTCATTTCTCATACGTTATTCTCATCTCTCTCTCTCCTTAGCTATTATCTTGCATTTACTCAGTCTCCCTATATTATTTTCTTTTTCTCTGTCTACGTATGTGTCTCTCTCAATATTTATCATTCCTCTCTTCCTCTCTCTCTCATTTCTATCTCTTTGTTACTTACCCTATCTTTCTTTCTCGTTTCTGCCTATTTTGTTTCTATCTCTGTGTCGCTTACTCCCATTTTCTTCCTTTCTCTGTCTCACTCTCCTTCTGTTATCTCTTTTTTGCTCCCCTAGTTATCTCCCTTGCTTCTCTTCCATTATTTTTGTTCCTCTTCCACTCTTTCTTCCCGTTAGTTGACTCATGCTCTATATCGTCTCTCTCTCTCTCACACACTCACTTCCCTGTTATGTTTCTTGTTATTCCTCTTAACTTTGTCATCTTTTATTCTTCTCTCTCTTACTCTCTCACCTTTTATCTCTGTATATTTTGTCCCAAGAAAAAGTAAAACAAAAAGACTCAAACAAAACCCATAAAAGTCCAATGTCTACAAAGCCAAGCGATAGAGATTATTTTCAGAAGGATTTTCACCATCAGATCCGAAACAACACGCTTCTTGTCTCCCCCCCCCCTCCATCCAGATCCTGACCACTGTGGTTATTTTTTTGACATTTCCTTCTGTCCTTCGTCAGCCCCCTAGGTGAAAAGGTTTGATATTTTGCCTCATAACCCTACCAACTTCTAACCCAAGGGTGTGGCACAGTGGGCTTGGCAGGGGCGTTATTTCTAATGAGTCATTGTCTGATTACCTACAGAGCGCTTTTCCTGGATTTGGCTTTTCTTTCAGATTTCCTAACAAAACTACCAAAGTCTACAAAGATTCCACTCATTCTTTGTTGTCTGTTTTCTTGTCCAGATTAAGAGCGACTGGTGACAAGCACTTGACTCTTCAAGAGATTATTTTTAGATTCTACAGAAATGTCATTGTGTGTGTGTGTGTGTGTGTGTGTGTGTGTGTGTGAAATAAGTTAGCTTACTGAGTAGAAAACCTGAAATGAGCCAAGTATTTATTTATACAACTACGTTAGTAACATAAATTCAATATCAAAGGTTTCAGTCAGCCGTATGGTTCACCTCAAGACGAATCTATTCATGCCTAATTCAAATGTCTAACTCACATACGAAATCTCGTGTTTTAAGTATTGGGTTGAATTATATTAAAGGGAGGTAATGTTTTTTCACTGTTTTGGAAGAAGGCAACCTTTATCTGAAATGATATTTCTTGAATATCTTGTTTATAGTGAGTGTATAATGATGTTAATATTGTTAGTATGATTTCAAGTGCACAGTAAGTATGTTGTTCTGTGCACACAAGATTTGAAGGTCTCGAATTTAGATTTGAGGTAATTCAATATGACAATATAGTAGATTTTTCTTACTTTTATTAAGCCTAAACAAGACATATTGCCACTGAGACATAAAGGACTACTGCGAATTAGAGGTCATATCCATAGGGGGGGGGGCCCTAAGTGGGGAGTTGTGCAGCAAGATGCTTGTTCACATTACATTTAAATTTATTTGCTATTTAATATATATATATATATATATATATATGACTTTCTCAGGGAGAACGCAGAATCTTAAGTATTAGATTAAACTTTAATTAGTTGAGACAAATTGATGAAAATAAGGTTACATAAACAAAATAGGAATTCTGATCAACATTTTTTAGTTAGACTCACTTACAACAGCAACATTTTTTATAGAAATGTCTTTCATGAACGCTCAGAGAAAAATAGGTCTAATAATCAGTTGAGTCAAAATAAAAAATTATGTTAATAGTATCTTTTTTACTTTTCTATTGATAGTTTTTTTTTTATTATTTTAAAATTATATTATATTTAAAAAGAAAAGTCTTCATTATTTTTTAATTATATTTTTGTTGCTTTTTGTATTTTTGTTTTCTCGACATGTTCAATTATTGTCAGAGCCATTGTATCTCTTTTACTATTACCATTGGTAAAGCTATGTATCCGTCTAGACTAGTTGGCTTTACCAATGCTAAAGTAGCGTTTATAGTTGTGGTATGGATAAGATAGAGGAGGGCATTTTGTCTCCATGTATCATGACTCCTGTTAACAAGTGGAAATAAAATAGGAAGTGTGTGAAAAGAAGGTGAAAATAGAATAAATTAAACATTTATTTATATACTAACTAAAAACACAAACTAGTTTGGATGGATGGTATCATCGAGAACGAACACATACTACACTGCCCCACAAGGGCGGAGGTAATGATCGAAAGAATGGTATCATGACGAACGCACATATACTACACTACCCAACCCTCTCCAAGAAGGAGTTAATACCTGAGAGACTGATATAACAGAACAGATACTACATTACTCCCTCCACCCCTCAATAAAAGAGAAGGTAATCCTGGGAGGATGGTATTATAAGGAACGAACATATACTATACTGCTCTCCGCCCCCAAAAAGAAAGTAATGCATTGGAGGAATGTATCATGACAAATGAAAATATACTATACTACCCCCAAAGGAGGAGGAAAAGCCTGGGATGATTTATTCCTCTCCCCCTCCCCCCCAAAAAAAAGAAGGTGGTAATGACCGAGAGATGTTATTATGATGAACGAACAAACAAACATTTTTTCCACTGCCCCAAAAGGAGGAGGTAATTCCTCATCAGATGATACCATCAGATCAGGTGCTACACTACTCTCTCCAAAAATGAGGAAGTAATACCATAAAAGGAGAAGCTAATGCCTGCGAGTATGATATTTATCCACCACTAACAAAAGGAGAAAGTAGCTGCTTGGAAGATGCTCTCATGACAACAGAACCGATACTACACTAGCCAACCCCATTAAAATATATGATGATTAAATTAGGTGTTTCTTTTCATTTATTTAAAATGCCTCGTCACAAAAGCATTTCTTTATGGTTCCTTGGCATTTTGGCTAAGCTCAAAGTGTAGTATTTGTTCACTGTATCCCAGCAACATCAGACGTTTTAATAATGCTGTAAGTTTAAACCGAAAGTTTTCACATAAATTCCCCGTGAATTTCCATTGAAAATTAATGAAAATTACATTTTTTTTAACGCTTTCCGTTTTTCTTTTTTATTCAATCACTTTTATTAATATTATTAATAATTATAATGATATTGCTACTAATATAACTATTGCGTATATATGATAAAATTTGACAGTACAAATTATAAAGGTAGGTAAGATTGAATTATTTCACAGAGTGGCCGCTATTCCAAATTCATTTTTTTTCATTATTACTGTACAATTTATATTGGTTTGAAACTATCTAAATTAAACTTAAAACTTAAAACGTTGTTTGTGACCGCTAGGTATGAGAGAAAGCGGCTTGATGACAGTTTACGGCTATGAATTCGGAATAGCGGCCACTATGTGAAATTATTCAATTTTACCGAAATGCATATTATAGAATATTAATATATTCCATGAAAAATGCCAGTATACTGAAATCATATGCCCTTAATAGGGTTAAGATGAAAATTCATATACACTAAATGTACAAAAGCAAGGAAATTCCCAAATTTTTACACTTTTATTGTCATTAAGGGTATGACTACATTTCAACCAAACCATTTCATTATCACATCACTACGGTATAACTCTCTATGCATGAGTGGATGAAGTGTGTGAGGTGCGCTGAAGAAAAATTCCTACCAGTAAAATACATAGTCCTGTTGTGCTCGCATACCCTTAATGACAATAAAAGTGTAAAAATTTGGGAATTTCCTTGCTTTTGTAAATTTAGTGTATATGAATTTTCATCTTAACCCTATTTAGGGCATATGATTTCAGTATACTGGCATTTTTCATGGAATGTCACTACTTTTGTAAAGGCTATGCCTCAATACAATGCCTTCTCATAACTGATATAGTTGGTAGTTTGACTAATCAAGGTATATGGTGAACTGAAATTAAAATGCCAGCAACTAGACCCTAGAACCTCTATCTCTGCCAAAAATCAGCTGAATCCATCAAATAGTTGATGAGATACAGGGTGGCACGTACGTATGCACGTACACACAGATAACATGATTTCTTGATTGAACTTTCTGGATCTCTGGGTTGCCTTAACTAATGATGCTGAAATTCTACACACTTATAGAACCTATCAAATAAAAAATTTGTGCAAAGTTTTAACTAATTTGGTTTATTGGTTTTTGAGTTATGATTGATCAAAGAAACGAGATTTCCAGCATAGGCCATTCGTGAAGTCTATTATGGAACTATGTTTACTTCTAACTGCTCGGAAGCGAAATGATTAGCCAAAGATCAAAGTTAAAAAATGAAAAAGAAAAAAACGGAAAATAAAAATCTGTTCTGATTTTTTTAATTTTATTAATTATTAATAAATATTGCATCTAAAAATGCTTTTATAGGCTTATCGCCTCATTTATTATTAGAAGCTATTTATAAAATAAATATGCAAATAGAAGCGCAACTATAACTGTTTGTGGGTGTTTGCCGATTACTATATATACGGTATTTTAAAATGTTATATTGCATTATAGAATTAAATAAACAAAAGTCGTTTTGATGTAAATATAGTTAGGATAGGGAGAAAACTGTTCATTTTGTGTACCTAAGCTTTGACAGTTAAATTGTTTTTCCTTGTTTGTAGAATAGAGAACGGGAATTAGTCAATGTATGTGTTTGTTTTATTGTGTCAGTGCAGTGTGTGAGCATGTGTGGCATCTATGTAAGGAAGTTGATAGCAGTTTTCATTCTTCACTTCCCCTAGCTAGTCACTAGGGGAGGCTTTGGTTAAAAGTGTGTTGTGTCCTCTTTTGACCAGCTTTTTTTTGCTCGGCCTCTTGTGGCTGTGTTGATTTCTTTTTAGTTGAAACAACCGGTTCCACAAAGCTTGTTTGTTGTGGGGAAGTAAAAGAGTGTTAGTCTACAGACGTAGTTGTAGGCTACCATGTGTCTTGTTATTTTTACAATTTCGTCCTAATTTTAGTTGGAGACTCTATTTATACAAAAATGTGGTGTAATTTTGAAACATCTCTTATTTGATTTTGCTCACCCTATGGGTGAACTTTTTTTTTTTAACAAAGTTCACCCCAAACAAGGCAGGCCGCCACTGTAGACGTAAGGGGCTACTGAGAAAAAGGGTGAGAGGTTTTTTTTGGGGGGGTGGGGGGTCAACCAAAATTGGGAGCTGTGCAGTGATATTTCTGTTTAAATTAGTTTTACATTTCTGCATGTCAGTACCGTCAGGATAACAGGGAGTAGGGAGTTCCAGAGTCCAGCAGCACCAGAAAAGAGTCCAGCAGCACCAGAAAAGAAGCTTTTGGAGTAGAAAGATCTTTGGCATCTAGGGATCTCCACAATGAATGGATGGAATTTGGCAGACTGTCAGGTTGGTCTAGGGAATTTATGTCGTTGGGGCACCAGAGCAGCAAGTTCATCAGAACACAATCCATTGAAGTACTACAACAGGCACAAGGAAGCAACATTGCGGCGATGGGACAGGGGATGGAGCCTGGTGGACGGTGAGGGACATACTAAGTTGGCGACTTTTTTTGAAACCTTGTCTAAGAGGGAGAAACTAGTGGAGATGTCTGTTTACATTAGTTTTAAATTTCAGCATGTCAGCACAGTCGGGGGAGCAGGGAGAGAGTTCCAGATACTATGGGAGTAGAAGGCTCTTTGAAGTACTTGTAAAACAGGCACAAGCATGCAACATTGCAGCGATGGGACAGGGGCTTGAGCTTGGTGGATAGTGAGGGACCTATTAAGTTGGCGACTTTTTTTGGGACCTTGTCTAAGAGGGAGAAACTAGTGAATGATGCACCAGCCCAGATGTGGCAACAATACTCCATGCATGGGCAGATGGTGGCTTTGTAGAGATATAGGATAATGTCAGGTGTGAGAAGTTTACTAGCATGGTAGAGGGAGCCCACCTTCTTTGCAGCAATCCTGGCAATGTATTCAATGTATTGGTTCCAATTCATGTTATCTGTGAAAGTTAGGCCGAAGAGTTTTAATGATGCACTCTCAGGTAGGGTGTTATTTGTCATGACAATCGGTGGTTGAAGAGGTTTCTTGTAGTTATTGAAGGAAAGTAGTTTTGTCTTTGCGGCATTAAAAGTTACCATCCATTTTTTACCCCAATCCAATACAGACTGGAGCTCATAAATATAGGATTTAAATATGTGTTAATCCTACACTATTTCACCAGTAGCTGGAAGGAAGAGTGATGGACTCATACCTTTTCCAAGGGTTGTAAATGAAAATACAAAAACATGATACGCTCAGCCCAGAATACCCTCTACACCATTGTTGCTCACAATATGAGATATACAGTGCTTAAACTTATAAGACCATTTGTTATAAATACCAAAAAACAAATATTCCAGAAATCTTTCAAAACCTTGTTTAAACAAAAAATGTTATTTATTTGGCAAATAAATTGAAACATCTAAAGTTTCACACATAACACAGCAAAATCTTAATATTCTGTATGGTCTCGTTTTCACCTTGATTTTATTTATCTCCGTCTTACGGCGGGAAGATTAGACACAAAGTGAGAAAGTGGGATTTGAAAAGCCAGCGCTCTAGACGAAAGAGAACTCTGGCTGACCAAAAAATGTATATATGTTTATATATTTGTATATACAAGATTCATTCCTAAACTAATGAACCGATCATTATGAATATTGGACCACAGCTGTTAGGCAAAAGGGATCCATATGTAGGCCACATTTAGTTTAATTAAGTTTTATGCAAAGGGGGTAAAAAGTGGGTGGAAGGTCTTCATGAAAATTCAGATATTTCTGAAATCTAAACAATAACATTAGATATCAATTAATAAATATTCCTCAATTTTCAGTTTCTTTGGAGTATTTTAAAGAGTTTTAGGGGAATAATATGGGCACAACGTCCCATTTGAAAATTCAAATATATCAGATGGCATTTAATCTTATCCATAGTCATTAGTCACCAATTAAGCAAGATTCCCTTAATTTAAATTTCTTCTTAAGACCCCTTACATTTTGAACATTTTATACAATCAAAATCATGTAATGGAGTTTGATCAAAATTAGAATAAAGATTCTAGACACAATGTTTAGTTTCATTATATCTTGATGTTAATCTTCGTATGGGCACATAAAAGTGGTGCAAAACTTTTGTTTGGTGAATTAATTTTACATATTCTGGGATGAATATTTTTCTAATATATATATATAATTATTTTAATAATAATAAATATTTCAATAGTATCTACATACGTATAAGTTTCAAGATTCACATTTAACTCCAATTCCAAGTGCGCTAACCAATGAGGCTACCGTACATAGCTACAGACGAGATAAGAACCCTATATGTATCAAAGAGGCGAACAGCTATAGTCGGCCGTCATAACTGTGTTCAACAGGAAAGAATATGCATTGTAGCTTTTGGTGACTTCTTTTATTTATTCATTAAAAAAACCCAGCTGAGAAGAGGGTACAAATAAATATTTAAATATTATCTACATACGTATAAGTTCCATTCTTGCAGAATGATCAGTGTAGAGATAACCATCCATCACAGTCGCACGATTCGAACCCGGGAACAAGAGTCACATTTAACTTCAAATCCGGGTGCACTAACCAATAAAGCTGCCGTAAATCACTTCAGACGATATGAGAAATAAACCTTGTAAGGAAATAAAAACTTAAACAAAAACAAGCCAACTGGCAGCCAATTACAGGCCAATCTGATTAGCGCCCCATCCACTGGAATTGAATGATATCACTTCATTTACCCACTGATACATTGTTTGAATCAATAATCTTATGTGCTCTTTTTCGAAATGATGGTCATTTAAAGATGTAAGATAAAGAAATACACCCATTTTACAGGTAACACAATATCATTCTAGTATTATTGGTTTTGGATTTTACTTAGTAAATATAAATATATCTACATGTTTCAACATCTATATCTGATTGTGATAACTTTGCACCAAATATCCTTACATATATATGCATATATATATATATAGTTTATTTTTCATTTTATTAATTTTAATCTATCCAGATGTGACATGTTTGATGCCAATCAACGACTATCCGAGATGGCTTTTTTGTTAGAACATTCAGCATTTAAATTCTGACATTTAGTTTTTATAAATATTTCAGTACTAACCACTCGTCACTGAAGCAAATATGCCATTAATTTGAGGCAAACAAGACCGTATAAAGTAATAATGTATTTCAGAGATCAATACCTCCTCATCACGGGTGGTACCCCTCTCCCCTTGGGGCATCTTTTGTACAATTTCTATGAAAAGAGATTTCTTAGTCTCATGGGGAGCTGTCGTTTCACCCCGCCCAAAACAAGCATCAGTGAATTTAAATAAAAAAATTGACTCGAGCTTAAAAGGAAAATGAAAGAAATTTATTATTTTTATCATTATAATAATCATCATCATCATTATTTTGTCCACATCTCAGTAAGAGGAAATATTTTCTTTTCAATTGTCAGTTCAATTAGAAATCCCAGCATGCATCAGTTCTACATTCCGGGTGATTTTGTCTTTTTTCATATTTCATTCAGTTTTTTTTGTTTACAATTGTTTAACCAATCATTAAAAGTCAAATCATTTAAAACTCGCATTTTATTTAATTTTTCACTTTTTTACATTTTACGTGAAAACAGAAAATAAAAATACTTCTAATGAGATTTGGAAATTTTTTAATAACAAAATAAAATGATTGGTTGAATTATTAGACATTTTATTTCCATCGACGCTAATGTTATTGTAAGAATATATAAGACTCTACGAATACATCATATAGAATACCGGCAAGGATATCCGGCATTGCCTGTGTATTATATAAAGAATAACACCAGTAATGTACATATTCAGTATAAACAGTGAATACTATTGCGGCCGCTAATGAAACCAAAATAAATTATGAGATAAGCGGACGCAAATTTTAAGCCCACACCTGCCACCACCTATTTGTTTCAAACATTTTGTACTTGTGTTTTGTTTTTCTTCGGACAATCATCCTGAGGAAGTCTTGAAATAAAGACAAAACGTTGATGAATACATAAATAATATTTTTTGGTTTTCCTTTTTCAATTCCCATTACGTCGGACACTTTTTCCATTCTTTATCATTTATATATATATATATATATATATATATAGATAGATAGAGATTTCTTGATAATAATCATTTAGAAAAGAGAGAAAGAAAAGTTAGAGGGGAACAGAGAGAGGAGGGAGAGAAATATTTATATATATATATATATATATATATATATATATATAAACTATCACCAGTGGTCTAATAATATATAAAACTATAATCGAACCTCATGGAATGGTGTACTCATTCTTGGGCAGTTGGATATGAAAATTGGAATACAATATTAAAATTATGAAGCATACAAATAATATATAAGACATCATATACAATAGTGAAGTTGTACTCAAGCTTTGAAATACAATATAAAAATGAGAAGACCTACCAAGAAAATGACTAAACAAATAAAAGGGAAAGAGATGGAAATTACAAAAACCGAGACTACACAGAGTCATCTGGTGCCAGATTGAGACAAACGAAAAAAGAAATCAAAGTTAAATTAACCCTATGTACAGGGTAGGAACATGAAGTCATGGAGTGCAGGAGCAAAAATGGCTTCTGATATCTTTAATTCCTCTACTATAGCACGCAAACCGAGTATAGACTTTTTTCCATGTTTTCCGAGACAAGTGCTAAATTTGGGCGAGCTGCGCATTCAGCATTATTTGTGTTTGTACGACCGCATTTAAAGTCAGCATACCCATTCTTAGCCGTTGTTTAAGACGGAGCAGAGTCCGAATAACACTTATCAGTCATCGCTGAACAGTATTTTTCCGCATCAGAATGCAATGCTTTATCCGCACACGAAATTCAGATTTTTTTCATTGTTTTGAAAATTTGCAAAAGTAGCTTCACTTAAGAAACGGTAATTTGTAAACTAATAGCAGGATTAGGCTCAAATTTTGACATGTGTAATTTGAATCTTTTAATAATTGAATATCTATTAGTAGTGTCATCTATATGTAAAGCCCAGGATTTATTGAATGATATGTTATGCGGTAGTTTGGCGACATCTCTATGCATAAAAACTGCAAAAACCGTTAAAATCATCTCACCTGAGCGGGATAAATATGCAACTGGGGAGCGTTTGTGAATTTGATATTTCCTAAAAACGTCCTATTTCAGAGAAAACCAGCTCAACTCATCAAGGTGGTGTGCCGCACCAGAAGTATTTGGTCATGTTTTTTTGTGCTGGGTTTAACTTGGACAAAATATACTTTTAAAGCAGAACTTCTAAATGTTTTCCTGATGTTTTATGGACAGTATATATTTGAGATTTAAGTAACATCAATGTATATACATAAAACAATATTATTTAAATATAGGAAAAATATTACTGTAAAATATAGAGATCTTGAAAGGCATATCGTCTTATACGTGTGTGGAAATGGAGACAGTCACTTATCTCTTTGCAACACGTGGAAAGACAAATGGCCATCTTTCTAGATTAGCGAATACAAATGATATAACGGCAACATGTGGAGAGAGAGAAACTGAAAAACAAATCCTTCTGAAGCCCGAGCTGAATATAACAGAGGAAACAATGAAGCATGGTCTTCAACCTGGGATTTTCCTCTGAACTCTGCAAAATGCAGTCATTTTCCTATCGGCTCTCTGCCTAGTGTTTACCTCTGAGCATCGATTTTCCACCGCAACCACTCAATAGCATCACTAATTCGTAGGATTTTGGTATAACTCCTTTAAACGGACATGTTATTGTATCGAGATGGTTGATAAATGCAGACGTGTTCGTTAACTGATGCGGAAATCTTTTCTACTCCTAACAGCATGCGCTTCCATCCCATATACATAACTCTGCTACTATCCATTCCTGAGTATGCCATTCAAGAAAAACATGCTTATCTTCAAAAAAATTATAGTACACCTGAAGCGTCTTCAATGTTTAGCAACCACGATGACGACGGTATTTTCTACACTTACATACAAAGAACGGCTTCCAATACTAAATATGTTCTAACTTTAGAACGCGAAGAGGACGCGAAGAGACCTGGTTCTAGCGTACAGCAGCATCAATGAGAATTTAAATTTACCTTTCGAGGAGTTTTCACCTGAACGCCTAGTCACAGTCTTCGTGGACACCTACAAAAGATGTGCCGTCATCGCTTTCATCTCAACAGAAGAAAAGCAGCATTCTCTGTTTGTGTTTCAGGTCCCTGTAACAGCGACTAGAGGAGGTCGTGATGATGCCTACCATATGCAGGTTTAACGTCGCCTTGGACAACCCAACCTTTTACATAGCAGAAAAGCAGAGTGCAGCAAGCTAATAAAATTGCTTGATTGAAGCAAGGTTTAGAAATAACAACATGAGAAAGATGTTGAACATGTGTTTAAAGAAAGAGGGTGTTTTTTACATGTATTTAATTCGTGCTTTGTTGAGTAATGAGAGAGAAAAACTATCTGTAGAAACAAAAAATTGATACAATATAAAATGTTGATAAGACTGAGTTAAGTACCCATCTCCCTGGGACGTATTAAGGTCACATCTTGTCAAACAGAAAAACTATAAAAAACGACAATGTCGAAATGAACGCCCTTTCGTCTCTAGAGTTCGTGGGAAAAGAGAGAGAAAAATAGTCACGTGACTGACAACCCACCGTTCAGAGCTAGCAACGTATTTTCGTATTTTTGTCCGTTACTCAAACTAGAAATATAAGTATCACTATCGATGAAGACGATAGCCAAACAAAGAAAAATAAAGACAATGGAAACTACAACTTCACTTATTCAAATCGTCACGATCAGTTATGATTAATTCTTGTTATAGTTGAATGGATTTATGTAAAAACGGATAATCAATCCATCTTACTTAAAACTGGATTAGAATTTTGGCTGATAAACTTTCCCAGCATCCCACAGATGATGGAGATTTACAAAGGGTAAAACATATCAATAACAATGCATTTTGTTCTTCTCTTTAAATCAACTCGTTTATTTATAAATTTCTACTTACATTTCTCCATTCTTTATTTCCACAATTGATCCGATTATATTTTCTGTCATAAATATATTTAAAGATAAGATGATTATCAGCCGTTCTTTTTTCAATATCTGACAATTTATTATTTTGTAAAAAAATTTCCAGGTAGATTTGTTGCATGTCCGGTACGAATATTTTCAGCTATTTAGATATACCTAATTGTAAAAAAGAAATATTAAAAGAAAAATGTATATTAAATGGAGACAACAAATGTATATCAAAGAATTGGATTAAAGTCCTTGTCAAACATACAAAGTTATTTTGTCGGATTTTCAAAATCAGACCCAAATAGCATTTATGTTGACAAATCAAACTTTGCTTCTCTTTAGCTAATTTTAATGTGTTATTGTTTTATCGTGTTATTGATAATAAAATAATGTACTTAGTTATAATTTCTTAGTTTGGCCCAGATGACTGCTAATATGAAACTAGTAGTAACTTTTGATTATAATAAAAAAAATTTTTTAAATCACCAAAAAATAAAAATCTGATGTTAAATTAAAGAATATAATAGAAGTTGTCTACCTTAAGCTTTAAAATGTGCAAACAAATAAAAATGAAAAACTAAAATGACTTTACATCATCTCGGACAACGTTATGTAGGTACCACTGGTATTAAAGTGTTCGAGTGTGAGCAAATGCAAAAGAATCTTCTTGTACATGTATTTATGTGATAGCTAGTATGTATTATGGAATGTAAAGGTAAAAGAAGGATTTTCTTACTGACTGAGAGACTCCAATGCCTCTGGCGTGGTACATACCGATTTTGGTGTTCAAAGGTTTGGTAGACCACAACACAGGCAAAACCCTGAATGTATGAGTGTTTCAGAGAAACAGCATGAATGATGTAACATGTATGCAATTGCCTCCAGTCAGAAACTACCATCGTCAATTGTCCGCAGGTTATACTTATGAGCCGAATAAAAGTTGCTCAGAAACGGGTGTTTTTAGGTTTAGCAAGAATCGTTCTGATTAGTTGGATAATATATATTTTAGTAGTTAAAAGAAAAATGTATATTAACGTACAGCAATTTATGTAAAGGAATTATAAAGATTAAAAGTGAAGGTATAAGGAGAAATTATTTTACTGACTGAGTGGCTCCCAATGCCTCTAGCGTGATGTCGGTCGATTTTGGCATTCTAAGGTTTGATAGGTCACAGAATAGAATAACCCTGCATGTGTAAATATTTGAATAGTAACAGCATAAATGTCCTCCAGTCAGAAACTACCATCATCAACTGACTGCAGTTTATTTCATGCTAGTGAGCAAAATGAAAGTGGCTCAGAAATGGGTGCCTTTAGGTTAAGTGGGAATAATTTTGAGTGATTATAGTTTTTACTAGTAAACTTTCAAGCAAAAACCGGAATGCATGGAGCCATATGAATACAAACAAATTTTCATGATGACTTTTCTCCTTGGAATAATTTTAGTTCTTGATGGCTCCCACAGATTCAGTTTAGACTTGTTACGTGTAGGTTTTTGTTTGCCATTCACAGCAGCTTAGTGATATCAATCCATGAAGGGCAAACATTTCTTGTTTAACATTATAGCATACATTTTAGCTATTAAACCTTTATTAGATTGTCCCAAATGTTGTTACTATGATAATACTATTGGAGCACAGGGAGAAGCTGGTGTGATAGCAAGAGTTAGAAGTGGATGGAGTAAGTTCAGGAAACTTCTATCAGCAGAGGATCTCCGCTGTTGACAAAGAATAGAATCTATCAAGCATGTATGCACAGTGCAAAGATGTATGAAAGATATGTTGTGCATGGAGAGAAATTATATGAGAATGATACGATGTGTATGTAATATGAGTCTTAAAGACAGGCTTAGTTCGGATGAGCTTAGAGGGAGATTAATCTGAACAATATAGAGACAGGGAGTTGTGTGCAAAACAGAAAACTTCGTTGGTTTGGTCACATTGAAAGGATGGATGAAAGGGCTGGGTTAGTAAATGTAGAAAAGTGTATGTAGCAGGGTCAGTTGGCATAGGAAGGCTGAGGAAAAAATATGAGAAAGTAATAAGGGTGTATTTGAGAGAAAGAGGGATACATAAAGATCTGGTCAGAGATAAACTAGTTTGGAAGTCAATTTCCAAAAGCTGTCGAACACATACGAGTATGTAAAACAGATCTTAAACCGAATATGATTATTTTACGAATGAGTCACGACTTATCAAGGCCAAAAGCTATTCGCGGATGAAGGTTAATAAGATGGATGGATTGTTGGTTTCATGATGAATATTATGAGAGAATTCAAAATGATTAATAGAATGAACTAAGTTTGATTACTTATCGGGAATGCTGCTGATAAATATTTGTTGACTATGGATTTGAAGAATGCCATGTTTTAGTTTGCAGAGAAGCAGTCCTGCGGTAATGAGTTACATAGATTTGGGAGTTCTTGGGTAAAAAACTGTTCTGGTGATAGGTACATGAGCAAGAAAGGAAAGTTCTTTTCAGTTATGATAGAACGATGAGTTCTTGCTGTGAATGTCTTACAAGAAACTACAGATTGGAACTCAGTTGAGCATTTTCCCTGGAAATAACCATAGAGTAGAGACGTTAAAACGATGATGATGAAGATCTTATTTTATCTCCTTTATTATGAACAATATAAGCGAAACGCATTTTGGTGAATATTTTAAAGCACGAAGTTAAAACAATTATTTGTGTATTCAACTGAAGTCAAGGTTGAAAATAAAACATTACATAAGACTTAATATTTTGTTGCTTAAAATACATATACTTGAATGTTGATACACTCAGGTTAAGCCCAACAAGGCCGACCCCCTTGGAGTCGCCACTAATATATATATTTTTTTTAAGTATTATAAAATAAATATTTTATATTAAATACTAGCCTGATAGAAGTATGCTCAATATTGGGGATAGAGCATTATTATAGGAAAGAATGTAATAGATAACTTAATATTAACAATTTTTTTAAATTTTTTTTATGGAAATCGTTCCAGACAAACATGAAGTCACTTGATGTAAGAAGCTAAAAAAAAAAAATGGTGCCTCTTCAAAGTCAAAACCCAGCCAACGATAAATGTTAGATGGATAGATTCTAACCCAGAAAACAGCAATTCTTCCCCTTTGTCAGAAACATCGCCCATTGAATGTGAGGAATAAAGGACAAAATAAGGGAAGCGAGAGTTACGAGGCTGCCGAAAGTAAACCTAAGGTCCACTTCCTACTCTCCTTAAACCAATACTTAATAATTTATTGTTTGTTTCCTTCTGATGAAAGGGTTTATTTCTTTGAAAATCTATGGGTTAAAGGACTTTTTCATGAACTATTCTTTGTAGTAACTTTTGATTATAATAAATTTGTAGAGTATTATTACATTCTTTCTCATATATATATAATAAATTTCTAAAGTATTATTACATTTTTTCTCATACTATGAGTATTTTTATAAATATTAAAGTATTTTTTTGTTTACAGATTACGTCGTTTCAAGCTCTCTTACCCTGATCAGTGTAGGAGTGGCGGTTGCAGGCGGTCGCATGGGCTCAAACGCAGTTTGTAGATTCAAGCTAGAATCACAAGACAAACGCTCAGAAGCACACGACTGCAAGAAATCGACACATATAGTAATTGAAATTAAGATGCAGTTATCCGGGAGGCAGGGGAAGTGTCTTGTCGTCTACAGTGTTCAACACTGGAGCAGAACTTGCTTATCACAGAAATGACAATCTTTTCAATTTCAAATAGGGCTCTACTTTTAAGACTATTACATCTTTAAAGGGGCTTTTACCTATAAATATTTTTTAAATATTAAAGTGTTTTTCACCTGCTGACGATGTCGTTTCAGGCTCTCTTACCCTCATCAGTGTAGGAGTGGTGGTTGCAGGCGGTCGCATGTATGTATATATATATATATGTGTGTGTGTGTGTGTTACATGTATGTATTTGTAGGTAATTAATCCAGTGTTGATCAAATTTCAACCGTGCTGACATATTTAGTTACACTAAGGCTGACCCAACATTCACTAATACATTGCACTAAAATAGAGAATAAATAGCAGCATTGAAATCATTTCAGTTTAAAATTATATTTTTTTAATCTGTCACTCATTTTCTGGTTCCGTAACCCATCTTTTTATTACTCTCTTTTTTTGGTGAGACACCGTGAAATAAAATAAAATAAGACAGTCTTTATTAATTGAAATGATATTACTATTTCTTTTTTAATTTTAATCTTAATAGTTTTAATGCTTTATTCCTAAAGAAATTAATATCATTATTTCGTTTCAGATTTCTCCATGATTCGCTTTCGTTTTTGTTTGTTTGCTTGGACATACTACGTTATCTGATATGTGGACCCTAGTGACCCCAAATGATCATGAAGCCCAACTGTAATGGCGGCATTAGCTTCTTCATAAAATTTGACCCGGATTGATGTTGATGGGGATCTTGTAACTGCTACCTGACACATATGAGTAACCTTCCTTATCATAATGAGATTTTTTTTACTACAGAGTCATCACTTATCAAGGCAAAAAACATTCGAGGATAAGGGTTAACAAAATTACAGTTGAATGATGAATACTATGAGAAGATTGAAAATCTCCACATACCACACACTCAAAACAGCCGTCCCAGAAAACAGCAATTCTTCCCCCTTTGTCAGAAACATCGATCATTTAATATGAAGATAAAATATGGGGAAGAGAGTAAACAAGGCTTGTTAAATCAGTTGCTATGGCCCCCAGGCGGTTTGAGAAGCTGGTGCCCATACTGAATTCTGAAGAAAACCCCCATGTTATACACTTTCTTATATTCATTTCTTGTAAGAAACACACCCCAACAATTCACTACGAGCATCTCACAATAGGGGACCACGTGCAAATCATCCTGTATATATCAAATGTAAATATGATCCCTCAACCACAGTTGTGTATTCATTTGATTTAGAAATAAAATATCTAAGTCTATTTACATTTAAACTTAGTTTACGTTTTGGATGCATTTTTAATGATTACTTTGTGTCTAATTCTGTCCTCGCGAGGAGGAGAGTAAATAGGAACTACGTTGATAGGGATAAAAGAGGAAACTAGAATCCAAGATGGCCGTTGAAGGTGTAGAACTCGGAAAGTGAAGTTGATCAAGATAAAATACACAGATTGTTCTTATATATTGATTTCTATGACGTACAAACAAACGTCCACAGTATATATATATTATATATATATATATATATATATATATATATATATATATATATACACACATAATAAAGAGACAGAGAGAGAGGGGGGTAGAGAGAGAGAGAGAGAGAATCTTGTGTCACTCTGCAGAATATCTTCAACTGCCAAAGAGATCGTTCAACTTGATAATAATTCAAAACTATTCTCAAGTGAAAACAAGAGAGTGATGAAAGACAAAGTAATTACTTTGTCACCTGATCTTAATCCCGAAAAAAAATCTATGGAAGAATCTTTTTAATTAGAAATCGGTGCCTCTCTTTTTACACGAAGACAAAATCTGTACGTAGAATTAAAATTTAAAATAACGCTACACTTATTTAACATGAAAATCTCGTTACTTATTTTAATCAACCAAATTAAACGACAAAGACATGTTGGATGAGGAAAAGCCATAAAGAAAGAAATAAAGGCCCTAATAGATAAAAATGAAAAATACCAAACACAGAAAAGACGCTGATGTATTGCTCCTCTCTACATTCTCCTAATCCAATATGTAAAGTAAGGTCAGTTTATTTATGTTTTCTTTGTCGTCAATAGCTTTCTTCCTTCAAATTCCATTTTTGATTCTAGTTAATCAGTTGTTCTTGTAGGTCGTTGCAGCATGTTGTTAAGATTAAAATGTAATTCGATCTGTTAAATTAATAAATGGTTGTTGTTCCTTTTTTTTTAAAAGCTGTCGTCCCAATTCAACTTTGTGCACTTATCTACACGTACAAATCATTTTTATCTCGTGCAGGAACTGAACTTTTTTTCAGAGATAAAACATTTCCACACACGAACAATAAAATTACAAAAAGGATAACTAAATATTTGTATTTCAGAACATTTTATACAAAGAATAATAATTTGTATTATTCAGACTATTGTTCTAATCTTAGATGTTAGTCTCTCAGCGTTTCTGCCGATGTAGCAAGGGTCTGTGGTGTGACTGATATAGGTGTTAAGTAATAATCAGTTCAAAATTACAGTCTTATGGGGGTTGAAGGTTTAATCCTCAGTGCGGGCGATACTATGAATTACTGAAGACTTCTTCCTGATCATGGGTGATTGAAATAGACCAAGTTACCCCCATGGATTAAATAAAGGGTTTTGTATAGAGTCCTCGAGTTCAACAAGATGCACCTGAAGAAGGCCGGAGGTTACATTTACCGAAACGTTGTGAGAATAACATCTAAGATGAGAACAGTAGTCTGAATGACCCAAATAAATCTTTTGGTCTTACAAAACAAATTTTTTTTCAGAATTCCTTTTCGTCTGTTCTGAAATGTTCATTTGGTTTGTTTTTTCTGTGTTTGATTATTTTTTTATTGTCCTTTTTGTTAATGCTTCGTCGAGGAGTGGAACAGGACACTACTGAAACAAAAGATTGTTTGCTCTGATCTCTTCACTGATCATATGCTATATATTTGTATGTACAGGACACGCTCCTAAACTAATTAACCGATCATTATTAATTTTGGAACACAGCTGCTAGGCGTAAGGGACCAGTAATGTGGATTATATTTAGCTTGATTTAGTTTCATACAAGGGGTTAAAAAGGGGATGGAAACCCTTTGTGAAAATTCAGAGACCTCCGATTTTTGTGAAATTTTAATAATTTGTATTAGACATCAATTAATAAATATTCCGCAAATTTCAGTTTCTCTAGAATATTTTAAAAGGATTGTAGGGGGTATCATATCGGCACAAACTCTCATTTGAAAATTAAAATATATAAGATTTGCATTCGATTTGACCCATAGTCATTAGACACCAATTAAGCAAGATTCCTTGAATTTCAATTCTTTCAGAAGACTCTTTAAGATTAAGCCTTAAATTTTAGACATTTTCCAGAATAAAAATCATGTTATGGACTTTGATCTAAATTAGACTAAGGATTCTAGACATAAGGTTTAGTAGTATTTTGATTTTAATCTTTGTAAGGGGGCATAAAAGTGAAGCAAAACTGTTCTGTTCCGGGAATTAATTTTACCTATCCTAATTAATGTTTACCATTCTTCTAATATATATATATATATATATATATATATATATATATATATATATATATATATAATTTGAATTGTGTGTATTTAGGCAGCATTTTCTCATTTCTCATCTTAGATACATAAACCTAATTCCCCACTCCGACCTATCATATCTCAAATTACTACTCCTATATATTCTTTAACAAATACCTTAAATTAACTCATCAGCCCATATCTACCTAGCAAGTATAGTGTTAAGTTCACACAAGAACTATTACAAATTTTACACAGCAAACAACCGGATAATAAAATCATTGCCTCCCTAGACGTAGAAAGCCTATTTACTAATGTACCTGTGAAGCAAACAATAGACATAATCATCAATAATATATACAATAACCCGTCTCTCCCTCCACTTAAAATTAATTAAAAAATACTAAAAAAGCTACTATTAATTTGCACCACCGAAGTACCTTTTTATGACTTCAAGTGTAATTTACACTCAAATTGACAGAGTGTCAATGGGTTCGGTTCTTGGTTCGATTCTCAGCGAATTCTATATGTCAAACCTAGAAAACAAAATATGTAATCACATTATAAAACCCTCTATTTACGTAGGCTATTTCGACGATATTCTTGTTCTAGCTGATAACAATGAACAAATACACAAACTTCAAGACCTATTTTTTTTTTAAAAACTGTTCTTAAATTCACCATAGAACTGAACATAAATAACAGAATCCTATTCCTAGATGTTCTTATTGACGCCTCTAATAAATCGTTTAACATTTTCACTTATAAAAAACCAACCAGCTTAAATTCTAGTCTTTTAAATTTCAAAATAGCTATTGTTAAATATCTAAACCGTGCCAAATTAATATCCTCCTCTAACAAAATACTGTTCATTGAATTAAAAAATATAAAACAAGCACTTATTCACAACGAATTCCCTAATTATATCATTGATAAACAAATAAAATGATTCGAAACTTAAAAAACACTACAAATAATAATATTCAACATAACTCAAATATTTACATATACTATTGTAATCAAATGCAACCAAACTTTAGATTAGAAGAAAAAGCCATGAAAAATATTATACACAGATACATGTCCCCAGTTGACAGTAACAATAACATTAGACTCATTATTTACTATAAAAAATTTAAAACCCAAAATCTTCTAGTAAAAAACAATTCCTCGCAAACGCAAAAACTACTAGAAAGAACCAATGTTATTTATAAGTTTAAATGCCCTTTGTGAGAATGTAACTCTCATAATAATAATAAAGCTAATAGCTACATTGGTTTTACAAGCACTACCCTATCTCACCGCCTCATCATGCATCTTGTAAACTCTAGCTCAATTTACCAACATCTACAAAAACATAACTGCCCTCTCTGATTCAAGACAAATTCTAGTTAATAACACTAAAATTATACATTCCGAAACCAATTAAAAGAATTAAAAATACTCGAAGCTATCTACATAAAAACACAACAACCTAAAATTAACAGCATCACATATGAAACCAGTAGTAACATTTTAAAATGCTTAAGGTAATGCGATTTTGTTCTGTGATGCCATCCAGCATTGCTGAATTTAAACTCGCCAACAGCTTCCTGGAACAATGCGGAAAACGTTCTATGCACGTTTCTCCACCGTCTTTTTAAAATTCTCTTCTTTCTCCATCTTTTTTGTTCATTTGCTTTTGACATCTGAGGATGATTCGACAAAGAATCGAAAACGTTCGTGAAACATGTGAAACCTATGGAACATTTAAATTTTTTGATTTTAATACAAAAAAAGACCATCAGAAAAATTGAAAAACTAAAAAAAGGTATAATTAAACAGACGAATTCTATTATTTTTAACAATGTTTGCATAAAAATATATAATTATATGTATATAAAATATAAACTGTATGTGTCTGCCTTATTTTGTGTCTTATGTTCACCCAAACACTGGACAGAATTGCTTGAAAATTGGCATGTGGACTACTGACCTCTCAGTGAAGGTCATAGGGTATATAAGATATATATCACTTCAACATTAGGGGTCCCCGGGCTGCAACCCCCTCCCCCTACTGAAAACTGTTTTCCCTTAGATTCATATGAAATTTAAACCATAGGTTAATGACCATAAATGATGTCTATTCCCGAAATTTCAGCAAATTTTGATAATATTAAGAGGGTCCCCGGAGGCACAGACCCCTCGCCCTACACACACACACACACTGAAATTTAAACCATAGGTCCACCGAAAATTCAAATGCGTCCAATTTCAATGAAATTCATTCCTTATTTAATACATATCAAATAAGGATGATTTACATATATATATATATAAACATATATATAAATATATATATAAACATATATATAAATATATATATAAATAAATGGTAAGCGAGAGTAAGTGGGTGAAGCCAGCTAGTATATATATATATATATATATATATATATATATATATATATAATTTGTTTATTATTCTACGTATGCTTCTAGAGAAGCATTTTAAGGATGATTGATTATGTATGAAGCATACAAATGATGTTGTTTTTGTAATTATTTTTTTTTTCTGATATTTCGAGCAGTCCTCCGCTTTTTGTCAAAAAATGATATGAAATGAAGAAAATAAAAGTGAAACCGTTGAGAAAATTAGAATGTTTAACTGTGTGCAGCGTTCACTCTTAGTTCACCTGAAATCTCTCTACCGATTGGTAAAGAAATCCTTTGTCTTTACAAAAAACGAACGCGTGTGCGTTACCATTAAGAGCAACTGATTTTCATATATATATGGTTTAAATAACACTAAGCATTTGAATTGAGCAGAATTGATGAGAAACTAAATTTAAAAAAATATATATAGAATACAGGGTAAAAAAGAAAGTGAATGAATGGAAATATAATTAACTAGCTGGACCGGACGCCCGGCGTTGCTCGGGAGAAAAAGACGAATGAATTAAAATTTGTCAATATCCAACAGAACGCAAATAGCTAACATCAGACAATATTTAGCCACGAAAAGGATTACTTCTGAGTTGAACAAAAATAGTGTAGATGGATATTTCATTCACTGACCGATTATGGAAAAGGTTACACGTTTTGGGCCGGGCTGTTAGCTATTCTCTTGTCGGTCATTGAAAGCAAATTCTCGTAGAATGCGTAAATGTCTATTTATGTTAGTGGATTTTCGACACAGTAAGAACTAACGTTATGTCTAACTCTGCCCTCGTGGGTAGTCAAATGTGACTGAAAGTGGACCATGTGTAACGACTGTACATTTTTGTTTAGGCACGTAAAGTAAATATATATTGTGTAATAAAAATAAAAAAATGAAATCAATTTTTATGTGAATTGTGCAATTTAAGGTGTTGATTAATTACTATTTTTAGTCATGTAAATCACAATTTTATAGTATATTAATCTTCTATATATATAGATGAAAATCAGTTGCTCTTAATGGTAATGCCTAACGTGACAGACGCACACGTGTTCATTTTTGTAAAGACAAAGGATTTCTTTACCAATCGGTAGAGAGATTTCAGGTGAACTAAGAATGAACGCTGCACACAGTTGAAAATTCTAATTTTCTCAACGGTTTCAATTTTATTTATTTTCTTCATTTCGTATCATTTATTGACAAAGAGCAGTGGACTGCTCAAAATATCAGGATAAAATATAATTACAAAAACAACACCATCGTTTGTATGCTCACCAATCATCCTTAAAATACTATATATATATACATACACATATATATATATATATACACACACACACACTAATAATACTGTGTAATTTACACGGGTCCAGCAAATAAGGAAATAATATGCAAACGTTTTGAACATAAATCAATAAACATTGTTCAATATCTAATATCATGTTTCATATTTTGAATGACATCAAAATGTCAGAGTGGTTAAAAGTGGCAGAAATAAAAGTTTTAGAGTGGCCAAGTCAGTCACCTGATGTAAATCCCACAGAAATCTATGAAACGAATTTCAACTTGGTGATCAGAAGAGGAATTCGTACTTCTTGAGAAATGTTAAGAGGATTTTCCATCAGAAGTGGAATAAAATTGGGTTGAAATTTGCATCTAAACAGTTGTCAGCTGCCATGGAGAATTGAACGGCTTTTCTCCGTTGGTCAATGGGTCTATCGGTCTGTCACATATAAGTTTTTTCAATAAATCTTAATACAGGGCGATTAAAAAAATTTTTAAGCGTCATCCATAATTGTTAATAAAATTCATAATCTTTTCTGCAATCCAACCATATTTTTACAAATAAACATTTTTTTATGCCTTATTTATCCACCAATTTTCAGTAATGAATGCCCAACAGTCTGTTTTGTCACAGTTCAATGATATGCAAAGACACTTTAGTGGTCGTCTCATCAGGAGGTGTGATCCTAAATGGGCTTAACTCTCAGCAGATCATAACCTCCCAGATATTTATCTCTGCGTTTATCTAAAAAATAATGTTTATCAAAACAATCCCCAGACTATTTCTGAAGAGAAGACGGCCATCACAACCAAAATCAATACAGTGCCAAGAGAAAGGATTCTGAATTTTATTAACGATTAATTGAGTGGGCGCCATTTTTTTCTGCATTGTACAAATTACCTAACCTCGATCAAACATAAAAATGTGTGTGCCAGTCAGGAAAAATGCCTTCAACATGTACCTACAATTTGAGTTGGATTGACTCAAGAGTTTTAAATTATTTAAAAAATACGATGTTCTTTTAGGCTGTCACACTTAATTTTTTGTTCAACAAGTTTTAATATTTTAAAAACTAAACGGTCAATCATTATAAAAATTGTGACAATATGCCGAAGAAGTGTCTAATATTTGTTTGATTGACTCATCAGTTTAGATGTTATTAAAATAACTAAAAGAAAATATGCAACCAAAGGTCGCATATTTTTGCTAGCATATCACCCCCCCCCCCAAAAAAAAAAGGTAATCCCTGGGAGTATGGTATCATGACCACAGAACAGATACTAAAGTACTCCCCTCTAAAAAGGAAGAGTTAATGCCTGGGAGGATTGTATTACGATGAATGAACATATACTACACTGCCCCCAAAGATGAGGTAATGCCTGGGAGGACGGTCTCATGACAACAGAACAGATATTACAATACTCCTCACTGAATTGAGCATTAAAAGATAGTACAATTAATAGAAGTAAAAATAGTATAGTTTCGGTTTCAGACAGATACCAAATCTCCATTACTAATAGATATTAATCCATCTCTCACATTTTTATTTGAAATAACATTTTGATCATTAAATGTGAAGTTTTAAGAATTCTTGTTATAAATTTGTGCCGACTTTTGCATTTGATTTCTGAGTTCTAGACTTCGGATCTATTAATTTGAAATAAGTTTTAAATTAACTATTTGGGGATTAAAATGTTAATTATGAAGAAAAAAAATGGATTCTTTTCGCTTAAAATCCTTTCTTTTTCTTAATAAACCATGGCAGGTAAATACATTGTTAATAAGTTGACGATGAACAATTTCGTTCGTTTAACATGAGAATTATCCTGTAATAAACGAATTGCAATGGAAGAAGTCAGAGCCTGTTTAGCTTGAAGAAGATTTATTCGATTATAATTTACAGAGTTGCTGCGTGTAATGGCTAATTTATATATGATAAGAAAATGAACAAAGGGAAGCAATTTATTCGCGAAACATAAAGGGAGATTAATCTCGATTAAGAAAGTCTATTTTTTTCTTTATCGCCACAAATCGAAAATGTTCTAAAGTGCAAACAGAAACGCATAAAAGAGGGTTTTAACTCAGTCACCTGATTTAAATCTTGTAGAACATCGACTTAGAGCTCAAAAGAAGAATACAGAAATGTTAGATTATTAGGTAGCATTGTTTTCTTTGACAAAACTGGAAATATATCTTTGCTGTAATGCCCAAAGAGAACAAAGCAAAATCGAGAACTGTTTGAACCAGTAATCAAATGAAGAAAGCTCTGCTGATGGTTAATCTGATTTGCTTTCTTTTGGGGATTGAGCACTTTTTCTGAGTAAGCATGCTTAGGTTCTGCTTGTATGTACTTATAGTGCCAGTTGTTTGCATTATTTATTCTTCATTATCTACATATATATATATATATATATATATATATATATATATATTAGTAATGCACATCTCCAAATTTAGGATCCTCTCCTTTACTTTCAGTCAAATTATTAGCAGGCCCTTACGTCTACAGTGGCAACTTGCCCTGTTTGGGGTGAACTCGGTTAAAAAAAAAAGCTTACATCCACAGGATAAAAATCCAGAGAATTCGTACTGTGTTTATATAAGAGTGCTCAATAATAAATAGAGCTGTTTAATAGGTAAAAAGATTTTTTTATTTATTCTATGTTTGTATGAATAAAAATCTTTCTCAACTCAACAGTTGAGTTTACATCCCGGCTTGAGGCACTAGCTGGTCTAGCTGCACTGAAGAGCTGTGATCCAGCGAAACGGTCTGTATGTGGATGACTATATAAAGCCCCCTTTCTTGGGTGGAGCTTATTTCTAAGGATATCGCCAACTGCCATTAGCTTTAACGCATAGCTTCATTGGGTAAAACTAATTCGAGCTCCCGGCACTTGACAATGTTTACATTGAGGTATCTATCACATTCAGCCAGTGTCTTATGATAGGTAAGGGTGCCGACTGTCAGCTCAACGGTTGAGTTTCAATCGTTGCTTGACCCTAGCTGGTCTAGCCGCACTGAAGAGCTGTAATACAGCGAAACAGTTTGTATGTGGATTAATATATATATATATATACTCACATTATTAAATAGGAAGCGAAATATTCAAATTGTTAAAACTACTTTAATTTTTTTCTATTCAATAATATTTATACACTGTCAGATGTTTTATTCTGATCTAATATATATAAATTAGAAAATCATGCTACAAAATTTCTCCGATGACTGTTTCAAGTGTTACTCAAATTCATACTCCATGGTTCAGGCGTTTAATTGTTTGCTTTTGATCTTAAAAGTGTGACTATGTAAAAGAAAAGCCTCTTAAGTTTTTTGTTTGTATCTTAACATCTTGTTCAATGGGTGTGCATCTAGCCATCTTTCTGAATATCCGTTTGTATATGTGTGCATTTGTCTAGCCGTGTGCACATATACAGTGCACATATATGACCGCATGCCACAGCTGGTGCACATTGATCTCCATCAATCACAATCTGTATCTGTCTACTTTGATCAATGGATTTGTATGTCTTTTGTTGGTGTGTCCCTATACCTTAGTTGATCTGCATATATGTCTGTATGCCTCATCGATTCAGACCTACCTACCTCTCTCTCCCTCAGTTTAACGTCTATGTATGTATCGCAATCGGTTTAAACTTTTGTCAGTTAAGCTCGATCGGTTCAACCCTTTCTTTGTGGACCTCGTTTAGTCAAAACATCTGTTTACTCTGATCAGTACACATTTACATGTAACTACCCGAGTTGCTGTGTATTTGTACCTGTATACTTTCTTGCCAGTGCACAACAATGTCTGCCTGTGAATTATGAGTTATCTCTCTTGGACCATTTGGAGATAAGAGTAATCTCCCTTGATTCAAAGTTGACTATTTAGGTTGAGTTCTGATAGAAAGTGGAGCTCTTCGATCTCTTAGACGAAAGAGATTTTCTTGTTGTATTGATCATAGACGTGCGAAGCTATTGAAGACATAGACGAATGTGGCGAACTTTAACATGCCTACCTCGGCCATTACATATTCATGTCTGTCTAGCTGTTTGTCTTTCCATCTTTTGTCTCCAAGTCTTTACGGTGATACATTGAGCAATAGACTTGCTAACTTCATAATTTTAGATTCATTAGATTGCGTAATTTTTTTCTTCATACTTTTGACCTCATCAATATTGATTTTCATATTTCTACTACGTTTTAGCCGATGTGCTTTCATATGTATTGTTCATTTATGATTATTTTTTTCCTGTATTTAAATATAGTTGTTGTTGGTTGTTTACGTATATTAATTTTGTTTTTAACTTAGGCAAGTTTCCACTGTAGATGCACCAAGAATTAGGGTGAAAGTTTAGGGGGGGTCGTCCTAAATTGGGAACTGTGCAGCGAGATGCTTATTAACATTAGTTTTAAATTTCTGCGTGTCGGTACAGTCGGGGAAACAGGGAGCAGGGAAGGAGTTCCAAAGGCCAGCAGCTCTCAGAAAGAAGCTATTGAAGTAGAAGGCTCTCCGGTATTTGGGGACCTCCACATTGAATGGATGGCATTTAGCTGGTTGTCCGTTCGGTCGAGTGTATATACGTCGAAGGGGCACCAGAGCAGCAAGTTCATCAGACCACATTCCATTGAAGTACTTGTAAAACAAGCACAAGGATACAACATTGCGGCGATGGGACAGGGACTGGAGCTTGGTGGATAGTGAGGGACCTATTAGATTAGAGACTCTTTTTTGGACCTTGTCTAAGAGGGAGAGACTAGTGAATGGTGCACCAGCTCAGGTGTGACAACAATACTCCATGCATGGATGGATGGTTGCTTCATAGAGATATAGGATACTGTCAAAATTATGTCCAATGAATTGATTATCTGACGTTTATTTTTCAATTACTACACACACATGAATATCAGATTTCGTTATAAAAGTCACCTCAACCTACACAAATAGTCAACAGCAATCATATTTAAATATGTGGAAAGCATAAATTAACAATACGTTTGAAACGTAGTACTAGTAGAAATCAATGCTGATGAGAAAAATAGTTCACAGATAAACAATACACATAATGAGTACTCCTCTTCACCAAAATATTATTCAATTTATTGCATACAATAACTCGTTTTCAATAAGTATTGTGTTCCAGCATTAAACTACCCAAAAAGGGTTGAATTGTATACAGCCATCTGTTATATAAAGGAAATTTGTTGTTTTTCTGTCTTCCTGAAACTACCAAAGATACACTTAAAAACCTTACATATTTTAATTTAGTATGACCTCAAGCAGGTTATGGTAAAAGGATTTACTGTAATATTCATTCACTTCGAGTCAATGGTGATCAAATCAGTAACTGTGGAGTCATAAAAAATGTTATTTTGCTAAAAAAAAAAATTTTAAAAAAATCAAGGAAAATAACGATATAAATTGTTTTGAAATTATTTCCCCATAACCAATTAATATTGAAAATTATAGAAATAAAAAAATAAGAAATAAAGTGTCAATATAAAGGATAATGCTGGACGTATGAGTACATACAGATCCTTAATCATTTTCAAGACACTACAGGTGTCCTTACTGGATGGTAAATAAAAAAAATCACCCAAATGAGATTATACATATATTATATATATATATATATATATATATATATATATATATATATATATATATATATATATACATGCCTCCTGCTTTAATCCAGGAAGGAATTCTACAAGCTATTTTCGATCCGTTAAGATACAAATCTCTTCACAACTGATCATTACAGTAAAATTTCTGTGTATGTCTTTTTCCTAAGAGGACTGACGACGTAACAGGTTGATATACCGTAAGATAGACAAACCAAACCAATCAATTAATCATTTACAATATGTATTGTGTTTTGACATAAAATAACTAGAAAAGGGTTGATATGCCATAAAATTGACAAACTAACCAATGAATCGTTTATGATAGATATTGTATTTCAAAGTTAAATAAACCCAAAAGGGTTGATATGCCATCTCCTGTCGCATCACTGCAGTGTTGCATCCATGTGCTTGTTTTACAAATACTTCTACAGAATGTGCTCCGATGAACTCACTGCACTTGTACCCATTCATGAAAATACCCCCGACCCACTGACTAACAAAATAATCCCCACCCCCGTTCACTGTAGAGGACTAGACGATTTTCTATTCTGATAGGTTCTTTCGTCAGACGGCTTGCTTTTGGAATTACATTTCCGCTCCCTTTTAAATGTTATGTGAGCAAACATTTTGCGTCCCAACTCCCCACTCAGATTTTCATCTATGAATCTGGCCTCCTTACCACAGTATCTCCTTACACTTCAGTAGCAAAAATGCTTTGTTTGGGATGAATAAATGTTTTTAAAAAATGTTATTTAAAAATTTAAAACCTTTTTTTTTCTTTTGCTCCAACAAAAAAACAAAAGGGTAGTCAACCAGTGGTTGATGTAGCCACGTGGTCACCTATATAAAAGTTGTGACACACGAAGCCAACTTACTCTTTTTCCATTTTTCTGTCTGACTGCTGAGGTGACAGCATCGTTTGTTTACATCTCACGACCAGACCAGTTCTGCAAGTTGTCTCATAGACAACTTGCAGTTAGTTTCCTCGACCCAGAACAGCTCTCTTGAAACGTTTTTGGAAACTCTATGAATGTTTGGTAAGTCTATCTGTCATTATATAAACATATTAGGAAGATGTGATGTGTGTATTTTGGTGTATTACTTCTAAATACAAATAAATTCTGTTATGTTTTATAAGTAAGGTTTATTAGTTCTATTTTGCTGCTTTGTTTATGTACTAGATCTAATAGGACATCAATAAGTCTTATACTTTCTTAGCCAATACTTGTTCTCATTCTTTGCCCACACCCCCTTTTCTTTCTATTCTGATTCAACCTTTCTTGAAAATCTTATTAGTCGCTTTCAAAATTGTTCACCCTTTCTCTCCCAAAATGTCCTTCAGGATTTGAATCCAATCACTTTCTCATCACCTTTATCTATTTACCAATCCAAACCGGCTAATGGCAAACGGGATAATCTAATAAATATCGTGCACCAGTCAACATAATCCAACTGCTTCAAATATCTTATCTAATGCTAATCTAGTACACTTTTTCATGTGTTCATCATTTTCATCAACAGCTAACACACACACACATGCATCTATATTAATATAATTACAAGACAACACGTGTGTACGTTTTTTCCTTGTGACTACTTGCACATTATTATTTATTTACTATTACTCGAATAAGTATTGAAATCAAAGATGCAATAGCATAAAATGAAACTAGCTTTTAAAAATCTCATGAAAATAAATATTTAAGTTCATATAAATTTCAGTCGAAAAATGCTCTCCTCCCTTAGCTTGCACATTAGACAGACAGGAAGTAGCCAGTGTCTCTTCCCTGCATTCGGTACTTAATCAGCACACCTGTTCTCTATATATGCTTTCAGGCTGACTTTGTAAACATACTAGCTGCATTTTGTTATTTGGATTTTTTTGTTTTTTTCCTAATCGTAAATTGGGTGCAATTCTGAACTAGATTGTCTTTCGGACTAAGTGAACTCAAAACGGTCTTCCCCATCAATTCAAGCCATTAGCTGGTTCGAATTGATCGATTTATTGACCTGAAAGCGTTTTTCCCTGCTTTATTTTTTCTTTTTTCAATCGATCTTTCTAAACAAGAAAAGCTATTCTCAATGTTTTACATAGTTATAGAACAATTTGGTTCAAGTAATAATTCAATGACAAAACGACATCATAATTAACTTTAATTTTCAAAATCTTATTTAAAAAATATAATTGGGAAAAATAATCAGCAGTTAAAATGTCGATAGTATTTATGGGATTTTTAAACACTGATCGATTTTATTTCAAAACTTATTTTTATTCCTACATTGAATGATCATTCGAGTATCTTTTCTGATAAACTCAATCTTTTCTGTCCTAGGTCAGAGAATCAGAAGTATTTCTAGACCTAGGAAAATTTTATTTTCGTCAGAGTTCCTTTTTTGGGGTAGCTGGATTATCGCCACATTAAAAACCGACGTTGTGTTAAACTCTTTCTCGTAAGAGGCAAATAAATAGAGACAAAAGTAGATGGGCAATCAACAAAACAAAATTAAAGGTAAAAAGACTCACGGGCAACGTCGGGTAGATACAGTTTGTTATATATATATATATATATATATACTAGAATAATACACTTACAATTTATTCTTTAGACTGGACAGTCTTGCAGCACTTAATAAAAGTGCTGCAAAAATCAAAATCAAGATATAATGATAAAAAACTATGTCTAAAATCCTTATTTGAATTTTGATCAAAATCCATTACATGATTTTGATTCTAGAAAATGTTTAAAATTTAAGACTTAAGCTTAACGAGTCTTAAGAAATTGAAATTCGAGAAATCTTGTTTAATTGGGGTCTCATTCAATGTAAATCTGAAATATTTGAATTTTTAAATGGGTTGTTGTGTCTATATAATAACCCCTTAAATCCCTTTAAATTCCTCCAAAGATACTGAAATTTGGTGAATATTTATTAACCTACCTATAGTTATAATTTCACAAAAATGCAAGGTATCTGAATTTTCGCAAAAATTTCCATACTCTGTTTGCATAACTAAATTTAACTAAATATAGACCACATTACACACCCTCACGCCGAGCAGCTGTATTCCAAAATGAATAATGATCGGTTAATTAGTTTAGTAATGAATGCTGTAGGTACAAATATATAAAAATATACACATACCTAACTTTATAGAGCTATGTATTATTAGTATTATTATTATACTAAATGTAAGCTAATAAACGTGTTTCCCGAAGGTTTTTTTCTCATATACTTTAATACACAAAATATATGCTAAAATATACTTTAGTTCTGAGATTGAGTTACGTTTAAAAAAAGTTGTTTTAATTGTTCTAATTAGCCGTAGTTTATAATCAACTGAACAAGTCAACAATATCTCTCTTAGCTATCTATGTATTTCTCTCGCTCCTTTTCACTATGTTGATTCAACCAATCTTTAACATTTCTTAATGTGAGAAATGAAACTCGTTTTTCAGCATTGCCATATAATTTATATGTGTCTGTACACACCACAAACACGCATGTAAATTAGATAGCAAAATAAGTCATTTTACTTCTATATAAGAAAAATTAATAATAATGATAGAAATAAAGAGACTTATTTTTAGTTATGCAGGAAGAATGTCTTAACAGATTTGTCACAGTTTATGAATTTTCGAATTAAATCTAAGTAGATAGTTGTTGTTATGTTATTGGTACACCTAGTATATATATATATATATATATATATATCAAAGAGAGTGGGAGAGAGATGATTGGAAAAAAACGAGTATACAAAAGCTATATAATAAAAGACCTGATATGGTGAGATTTTAATATTTCGTTTTTATTTTTGTCAAAGCACTGCAGGATTAAGTTCTGTGTTCTCTTTCAGTTTTATATATATATATATATATATATATATATAGATAACCTTTTCGATACATATATATCTATC